>CM073774.1:32476770-32756228 GCA_037158775.1 Hetaerina titia | reverse complement strand
GTTCCTGAATGGAACAATATTTTAATGGAAAGAAATGATACCCTGTATAGTCCCTCCCTCAGATAATACTTCCATGGAATTAGTGGTAGTATTGTGGGGTCGAAGGTGACCGGTTAGCCATTGTCTGTCGAAATTGTAATTATTATTAGAAATTAAAGTTCAAATTCTTATCGACATCTATTAATCAGTACCGACTGATTATCCTTTAAAATTTGTTTTAAGTTATGCATAAGAACGCGGAAAAAAGGAGCTCTTTGATCATCCATGTCGAATTCTGGGAGTGTCTGCACACTTGAGGTCTAAGAGGTCTTGGTTTAATTTTTGCCATGGGTCGAACAAAGATTTTGTTATAGCACAGCCATGGGGAAACCCGTTAACACAAGACCTTTTCACTAGTAGTATCCAATTCTAAAACATTGATTTTCCTCATAAAATATGGAATCTATAATCAATTTAACTTTTAAATTTGTTCATTTTCATGATCTTTTAATGTTTTTTAAAAGTAGAACGTTATAACAGCATGAAGTCACCCTAATTTCATAGCCAATTTTATAATCACTCACCGGTTATAAAATTTGATTAACTTAGTATTCCATTATAATTCATCCATAAATATATACAGTACGTAATGAATTGTGATGACCGTGACATGCTGTACCTCATAAAATGTGATTTAGCTGGAATACTTCTTTATGCAGTAGGACGAAAAGTGTTGGAAGGAAAAATCCAGGAATCAAAGGGTGCTTTTTAGGTGGCTGGATCGATATTTGAATGTGTCTGGATTTCAACGAAATTCACGAAACACGTTTATATACATCTTCAATGTGTAAACAAGAAATAAATGATATGTCATGCGGATAGTTTTATGAATAACTCGAAAATTTTCCAAGTTCTTACCACCGCAGCCTTGTGGTGGATGAAATTTTTCCATGGATTTCGCTCTTGCTGCATATATATTTGATGAAAAGCAAGTTCAGTTCCTTCTTAACGCAAGGAAGATAATAATGACTTGAAATCATTACTCATAACGGAAATTATTTTTTATATTAGCACTTCTAAAAAATTTCTATTATATTTTCAAAATTCTATTGATTCAACATAGCAACTAATGAACGCGGATGTTCTAAGTATAATTTATATCTTTCCTAAAGGACTAGGATATGTTGCTTACACGTACTTTGATTTATTTTTAAGAAATGAAATGAAATAACTATGGTTATTCTACTTTCGAAACAGAAATGAAGTAAACATCAAACAGATTGAATGACCCACAGGTACCATTCACCCACCTCAAAAATTAGTTTCATATAACTATCGAGTTCTAAGCGTTGCTAATATTGAACACACTCGATCACATTCCTCTTTTAGCGTTTGCATTGCTGTCATCTTTATGCTATAAGTCTTCAAAAATGATGATGGTTGTGTGTATTATGCTACGTCCGTCGTCATCAAGCTATAGTGTTAGTGAAAATAGCTGAGTGAAATGATGTAATAAATGGATATATAAGACCAACATTTTTAAGATGGTATGAAAATTAATGGGTAGAAAACTGGTTTTAATTTAGATGAATGTATGATTTAGCTAAGTAATTTTTATCATCTCTCATTTTCATGTTCATAGAGCAAATATGATATACGATATTAGTTACTGTAGAAACGAAAAATATATAATTAAGTAATAATTTAGTCATAGTGATATATTCAATATAGGTATATTACCATCTCATCCAGTATTAAGCCCAACGGCATGAGAAACACACGCATCAGGGCAGAGAAGTTCCTTTACCTCTACCGCCTGTTTTTTCTCAAAAAGATCCGTCAACCATAAATTCACTATTGAAAATACACAATTTTATTAGACTGAAAATAAAAGTTACTTTTTGTAAACCATAATTAATTGAAATTATTTTTAATACACAATGTTAATTGCTTCAGACAAACTTACCAACTTCGAATTACTCTTCCCAGCCCCATAAATAGCCACTCCTTGATGAATTTGGCCTACTGAGGTACCATTTCTAATCGTTTCTGCTCTTTACAGTTTAAAGCAGAAATAAGCTTAATCTGAGGCCTGTAACAATCACCTTTTTAATGTTCCATTGTGTACATTCAGAGGTACATATATTAATCATTAGTATAACGTAACATCAACAAAATAATCAGATAAAAGGCATTTGCATATATGGATGAACTATTTGAAAGTCAGTGTATCGACATTTCAGTGACTTCGTTTTCAAAAATTAGTTCGCCCCACCCTCCGAGTTTTATCAACAGATATGTTCTCGTTTTATGCATAAATATTTTAGGTCAGGTCAGAATAAGATTAATGGTTAAGACGCTAAAACTCAACTGACTACTTTAAGGAAATCTAAAAAGTAAAAACATTTGGGAACACCTTCATCGCAGATATTCTGCGATGAAGGTGTTCCCAAAGGAGAGTGGCCTTTCGTAGTTATAGTTGCACTCATAAAATAAACTATATATACATACATATATATCAGTCAAATAACTTCCTGAGTAGGAAGGGCATTCTTCCCATAATCCTAAGAATTATTGAACGAGAGAATATTATTAATTCTAAGAAGTAGGCTTCTAAAGGAATTCTACACACCTGCACGTTCTTATTCCTGATGAAAGTGAATGCGTGGACATAAAAAGAGCAGCTTTTTTCGGATCTAAATGACTTTTATATTGAGTTTTTTCCTCGTTTCCTTCTCACTCAACACTTCATTGTCCGTTTTCGTTGGGCGGAGTGCCGGAGGAGAGAAGGTAGGGATTGTGGTAGTATAGAGGATCGGAGGGTGTGAGGGATAGGTTTGAAGGAACCACCTTTCCGCCCATTTAGGGGGTGCCATAACCTCCAAGTCTGGATTTTTACGACTTCCCCCGCCTTCATTGTCATCTATTTATTGTAGATACGTAAAACAGTTCGGTCGATGAGACTTTGAAAACGTGGAAAAGATATAACGTTTCGAGAATCGTGACCAAGAGGCCAATGATGCTGAAACTTCTAGCGAATGATATGCCATCTCGGATTACTATAAGATTAAATCAAAGACGAATCACAAGTGGATGGAGCCATGGGTTTCCATGTCGGGAAATCTTCCCACCATTCCTTCGAAACATGACTGCTGAAGAAGTTTCACGAGCTCGTCAAAATCTTCATTACACCCTCCCTCCGGCGCTGTAAATTTAATCCGTTCGGTGCAAATAAGTTCCTCATTAATCGGTTTGAAATATTGCTGTTACTATATTAGGTTTCTACTCACATAGCAGTATTATTATGTTTGCGTCATTTATAGCTTAATCGTTTAGTAACTGTTAACATCCTTTTAAAATCAAATAAAAATGGTGATTATTCACAAACACGTAATCTCATTTACATAATTGTTTTCCAAATTTATTAAATGGAGCGATTGCACTTCAGTGGCACGTAAAAATACGAAATCAGAGCACAAAGATCTAAAATTATCTAAATATGGTGGGATCATCTTTCAGTCTACTCCTGTTTGATACCCGTCTCCCAATTTTATGGGCCTTAATTCTCTCATCGTCTTCATTCGATGTGTCTTAAAATCGTACCATCCGGTAAAGTTAATTATAACAAATTGTTAAGATGAATTTAATCAAAGTGATTTTGATCTATATTTGCTAGATTTAAAAAGGCTTCAGTTTTAATACCTCTTAATACGGGGCTCAATCCCACTGCTGCAATATATTTTACTTGACCGACTTTGAATACTTAAAACTGAGTAGTTCAGCCGAGTAGGAATTTTAACTGAATTTCTCTGCCCAAAAGCCTCAATAGGAGAGCTTCCAAATTTATTTTGGGTAGCATTGAAGACTATCAATTCCCCATCAACAAAAATATAATAGAAATAAGTTAAATTTTAGAACGAGCATTATATTCGTAGCATATACTTTACCTGTAGCGAGGCAAATAATTAATTATGGATTCTTGGAATGTTGGCTGATCAAATTATGTGTCAGTGTAATAAATACTGATATAAATAAGAGTAGAGTCATCAAAGAAACTTTGGAGGACGCCGCAACAGTAACTTTTGTTGGATTCAATCGCTAATGTGCATTACAATATAACAGTTTTCAAAGTGTAAAAATCATTCACCTTGACTGGGAATCGAATCTCGGGTCCCTCGATGCCCGAGAATAGATAATCAAAAGAGAGACCAAACTCCAAGCACCAAGCACATCACTAAAGTTCTTAAAATGGATAGAAAGAAAAAGATATGGATGTCATATTATGTCTGCCATTTATCTTTCTAGCTGCCTCACAATTCCCTTAAGATATTTGTTTGGACGTATCATTTTACCCTGTCAAATACCTTTATCGAAGTTTTTCTAAAATTTATGATTAAATTTTCATTTGTGGCCGCTGCTTAAGAGTAAATATAAATCAAAATTTAAGGCGTTTTATATTTTAACTGGAGTCGTATTCAGACATTTCTTAAATGTATTTCCGTTTATAGATTTTAGGAAGTAACTTTTGATCTTGGAATGTGGATTTTGTCTTATCGCCATAGGACTAGTATATTTCCTCATTTTAAAATATAAGTGAAGTGTAACTCCCTGTTTGGTAATAAGCAAATACAGATATCACATCATAAAAGTGTAAGTACGTGAGAGAGGAATTATGAGCATGCCACACCATTTCGAACTCATGTTAAACAGTTCAATATGGCGCATATAGTACGTGACGGCCTTGTTTTTAAGTAATTATTACTAATAAATAGCCGAGATATCTGGATACAGTGTATTCTGCAAATTAATTGATCGATATACATTCATAAAGTTTCAAGAAACTGTGGGAGATTCCGCAACAGTAACTTTTAACGGAGTAATTGCTGCATTGACATTCATAAAGGTTTAATTAGAGATATCAAGATTGATCTATTTTGCTTTAGGAAGCCGTAGATTTAAGTAACTTGCAGTATGGAGAAGATATAGGCTCGCAGTGTGATTAATTTCTTTCATTTGAAAGGTTACAGTGCCCAAAAAATTCACAGTGAAATCATGACTATTTATGGAAATGATAGTTAGTCGTATGGCACAGATGTGAGATGGAAAATGAATTTTCCAACTGGCCACATGTCTCTCACAGACGGTCCAAGAAGTGAAAGACTATTACTTACGGACGATGCTACCACGGTGAAGAAAGTGGAGGATTTTATCCAATGAGACTCAAGAGCAACCATCCAAACGGTCATGAATGAGACTGATCTTAGCTATGACAGGTTATGGTAAAGTACTCACAAATAACTATACATGTCGCGATGTACAAGCACGCTGGGTTCCACGACTACTGACTCCTTTTCAGAAGCAAACACGGTGCGAGCTGTTAAGGGAGAGATGTTGAATCTTTTGGAGTAAGACGTAGAGGATATTTTTGGTCGCCTGGCAGCAATGGATGAATCTTGGGTCTATCAATATAATCCCGAGTCCAAAGGGATGAGCAAGAAATGGAACCACTACGACTCACCTCCCCCAAGAACGCTAAGGTGCAGAAGTCCGTTGGGAGGGTTTTTCATCATGTTTTTTGGAACAGTCTTGGAGTCATCTCAACAGACTAACTTGAAAAGGGTCAGAAAATCACTGGGGCCTATTACAGCACACCGTTGAACAAATTGCACGATTCTCTGAAAAATAAAAGGCGTCGTATGATCACCAAAGGCATCTGTCTTCTTACCAGAATGCACCATATCACTCATCTCGAGGTATCCACTCTATTCTCCCGATCTCGCCTCAAGCGACCCTTGCTTATTCCCAGAACTCGAAAAACCATTGCTGACTTGGAAATTTGGAAACGTAAATGACGTCATTCAAGATGTGGGACAATGGTTTTCGACGCAATCTGCTGAATTCTACAAAGACGTCCTTCGAAAGGTCAGGAAACGCCGGGAGAAATTTATAACTCTGTATGATTGCTATATGGAGAAGTCTTAAGATAAACAAAAAAAAAAAAGGTTTCTGCCTTGATTTTTTTAGTAATAATTAAAAAATTAACTCTGGAGAAAAACCATGTAGTTTTTTTATCCCATTGAAATGTATCTAATAAACTTATAATACGATATTTTCTCATATTCTGTGGTATTACGACATATACGAGTATATCGTATATGTCTGATGTATGAGAATCTCTCTTTAAGTCATTCATGGAATACTGCACCATTTGAAACAGTAGTGTGCTTGAGGGCTTAAATGTTAATAATTGAGTTTTTTTTTAGCTAAAAACTATCTCGGAAAAAAAGTTTCCAATTCGAACGTTGACTTCATAGGTGAAGGCAGGGGTAACTTAATATTAAACACTTCTGTCCATGGAATTCACACCGCAAGGTTAGACTTAGAGTTAGTTCCTTTAGCTATATACCCTGATGATTCTCCGAATGCTTTAGTACACAGATTAATTGCACAGCTTTAGTTAGCTAAAGGTTCCGGCATAATTGTGATTGGAACTCGGGACTCCCCCGTCGAAAGGCGAGAGCTCTACCCTCGGGGATTTCGCGCTGCCTTAACGATCAAATACCCAAATTAAAACGCCAAATGGTTTTTAATTGATCAAATATGGTCATTATAAACAAAATTCCAATTATTTGGATTCGCTTCGAAGTACTCTTATTTTTGGCGATCCGGAACAAATTCTTTGCATATTGCTGCACTTAAATATTGGATCTCAATGATCGAAGAGGGCTCCCTTTACCTTTTATTCCCCTTAAATAAGCTAATTTCACGTTTTCACTTGGGACTCGTGTAACTCCTGCTTGGGTTAGCCATCGGCGGTCTTAGGCGCGTGTCAACACTGGGAGACGCGTAGAGTTCATCATGCCTCGGGGTTGGCGTGGATCATCCCTCTTCGCGAGCGACCGCCGCCGTCATCTCCAACTCCCTCCGGCTTCCGATCCGCGCCACCCTCCTAATCCACTTCCCTCTCATTCCCTTCCTCCTCCCCACCCACCCACCCTCCTCGCTCTCAGTTCCTTTATCCCCTTCCGTCCCTCTCGAAGCCGAACCATGCATCCCCCTCTCCTATACCCTGGTCGCGGTTTTAAAATGAATTCCCATCCCTGCCACCATCGCCACCACTCCTGTGTGCGACACACCACCCCCGCCTCCACCTTCTCCGTACGCCCCCTCCCCATTATATTCTTTTTTATTCTAGCGCCACCTATCTCTCTCGCCCCACGCCCCCCTCCACCACCCACACCACTCAATTTTCTCTCCTCCCTCCACGCCCCGAAACCCTCGCCCTCCTCTCCCCGCCCCCAGGTCTACCGAATTCCCAGTTCACCCCCACCACCCCTCGCACCCTCCCCTGCCCCACCCCTGCATCACTCCGGGGCTGCCGGGGGGAAGGGGACGAAGGGTAGGAGTATAAGGAGGGTCTCTCCTCTGCTGGGATAAGACCATTCGGTCCTCACCGGCACACACTAACAATTTTTGTTCCTCTCGTTTCCCATTAAAGAAAATTGGCCCGTTTAAGTCGAGGTGGAGGGTAGTGGAGGGTTTTTTCTCCTCCTTATTTTTCTCTCTTTCTCTTTCCTTGGCGAGGGAGTGTGGGGCGTGGGTGGGATGGGAGAGCGGGGGTGGTAAAAGCGGGGAATATGGGCTTTTGAGTTTGCCGTATGTATGCTGTAGGTGGGGTGGGGACCTAATGCTCCCCGATGTGAAAGGGGGATGAGGAAATGGGGTTGGGAGGGGGAGGTAAATTGGTCGCCACTTCTCTCCCCGCCTTTCCCGACTGTCTCATCGGTCGCTTTTCTTATTTTTCGCGATCTCGGAATCTTCCCTTGTCTCCCCTTGAAGCCCTTCCACCCGCGCCCCGTTGCATGTCCCCACTTCCCTCCCTCCGCTCCACCCTCTCGCGAAGGGCTTCCTCCCGTGTCCCGTCTCTCCTCCTCCGTTCCCGTGATTCCACCGATCTCTCTAAGGGCTCACCACCTCTCTGCTTTCTACTTCACCCTCTTTTTGCTCTGCAGTCTTTTTCCCCTTCACGCCTACGATTAGAAAGGGACACAGTGTATTGAACTTCGAAGTTCATCCTCTTCCAAACACTTATATGCTTAGTAATTATAATCTAAAATACGGCATGACTATAGATGAGGAATCAACAGTTATCGATAAATAAACGTCTCCAATTGCTTTTGATTTGATGATTTTCGTGATAAGAAATCTTATTATGTAGAAATTCACTGTGGCTTAGATTTTACTTTATTGTTATAATAAACATGACTGACTTCTCTTCCCCGGCTTTTCGTCTTTGACCCCAACTACATCGTTTCTGAATTGGTAGTCACACTTCGGTGAGGCATTTCGTTACTAAGAAAGGAGTAGGAAAAGAACCGTTGATTCCCACTAAAATTGTGTTTATAAAATTTAACTATAAATTTATTGATTAGTGCTGCTAAAATTATAGTGCAAATTTAAATTATAGATTGTTTTATTAATATTAATTCTAATATTATTTATTTTATTAATTTTAATATTATTAATATGTGATTATTTATTACGAGAGAGGCTGGTAGGATGTCAGGTCAAATAACCATAACCAAATAATTATAAATGAACACCCTTAGGTTTACCGAAATGATAACTCCTTGAGAAATAGTGGTAGGCTTCCATGAAATCCTTAATATACCCTGTAAGTTTTTATTTACATTTTTCGTGTCAAAGCAAGATTTTCTTCATTTAAGTTTCTCGTGAATACTTTAGTGTTTTCTTCTTCTGTTCATATCCTGTTCCATAATTTTTCTATTCCTTCATTTTTCTTGATTACCTCATTTCATTTTGTGCTTGGTCATTACATGTACACATACTTCGTTATTGAAAAGAATCACATGGCAGTATTACGAAAGATTCTAAAAGCAGTACCTCCTACTTAGAAGAGTGGATTCATTATGGCATTCCTTCTCGAGATATTATGCATTAAAATCATAATCGTCCTATTAAATATCGATAAAATACGGTAAATTCGTATCGCGTGGACATATTATGAAGCATTATATCGTACCAAAACAATACAGAAGTAGTCAATTCAGCCTTGAGAAAATGGTGTAAAATATTATAAACAATTTTAAATAAAAAAAGATTCTTTTCAATTGAAGGAGAGGAAAGTTCTGTTCTACGATCGTAATTTTGGTTTTTTGCAACATATTCCCCAGCTTATCCTGTCCACTCAAAATCCTTATCCTATTTACAAGAAACAATACAAAGATTAGAAAAGTGACAATTTATCAAGTTTCTTTCGAGACTCGTTCCATAAATTGGTGCTGTGCGTGTTTATTATTTTTAATATTTTAAGTCCCAAGATTAGGAGGGGAAAAAATAGAGCAGGTAGAACAGTTTACGTATTTCGGAAGTGCTTTGGGCCAACACGGTCAAAGTAGTAGGGACGTAAGGAGAAGAATTGCGCTAGGCAAAGAGGCTTTCAGTAGGAGGAGGGTATTGATGAGAGGGACGTTGAATAAGTATGCTAAGAAAAGACTCGTAAAAACTTTGATATGGAGCGTAGCTCTCTCTGTACGGTGCGGAAACGTGGTAATTGAAGCAGGAGGATGAAGATTGAGGATTGGAGGCTTTTGAATTGTAGGTGTGGAGAAAAATGGAGAAGGTGAAATGGGCCGAAAGGGGAACAAATGAGGAAGTACTAGGGACTGTGGTCGAGGAGAGGGTTTTGTTGGGAGAAATCCTAAGGAGGCAGGAAAAATGGATGAAAGGTGTATTGAGCGGTAGTGGGATGTTAAACAAGTTAATAGAGGGGAGAATGTTAGACAAACGAGGAAAGGGTAGGAACAGGCTAGGGATGTTGGGCGGGGTGAAGGGAGGAAGGAAGTACACAGAGATGAAGAGGGACCTGATGTATGAGTATGAGTACGAGTATGTTGATCGAGTGTGTTTTGCTCGGAGTCACAAGATATTTATTTAATAGTTGTGTCCATCCAATTACCTACCTTAACCGGTATATTACCTAATAAAAAAAAGTCCCAAGATGTTTTTAAGTTCCAAGAAGTTTACATTTTTATGTAATCAAATTATTTCTTTTTATAACAACGTAACACATATTCCACTCCTACAATTTTAGGAAATATTGATCATTTTATGCAGTACTCGTACCAGAGTTATAGTATAAGAGCAGAAAATTTTTGAATCAATAATGTTTGCATCTCAGTTTGATTTTAATCGTTGTCGCACAGAGTAAAAATTATTTTCACGATTAGACCATTTTTTTAAAAGTTCCTGATATTTTAACATTTTCTTTTGCACTTTCAAATTGTCTTATACTGCCACCGTGATGCCAAATTTTCTTGGACTATCCTTCCTAACCTGTCACTAAAAATTCAAACCCTGTGAAGTCTATCCCTTGCTTTTGTCTTCGCCCTTGCTCACTCCTTCCCTCCACTCGCCACCCTACTCAGACCGACCGATCAAATCATTCTCTCCACCCGCCAAACTTCCCACCCACCCCGACATCATATCCCTCTCGCTCCAATAAGACTACTGTCCTCAACGAACCTTAAAAAGTAGTAGGAATCGTCTTCGTTTGCGTCTGGGGAGAGAGAAAAAGAGAGAGAGAAGAGACAAGAGGGAAGGAGTCAGGGTTAAGAAGTAATGGGCTTGTCGAGCTATTAACTACGCCAGGGGTATAATGAGAGGGAATGGCTATGGGATGGGGGGTTGGAGAGTGAGTTTGACGGTGGAAGAGTGGGGGAGGATATGGTCCGTGCGGGGAAAGAGAGAGGCTGGAAGTCGTGAAAGCAAGGGAACACCCTGAAGGCAATGCTGGAGGGGGAGAGGAGACGACTGTGTCGCGGAGGTTAGGGAGAGCGTAGAATTCCGCCCCCGGGGTGGGTGTGGGGAAGGGGTCCGGAGGAAGAGGGGCCGTGGGGTTGGAAAGAGGGTGGGAACCGAGAGAGAGGCATTGCAATTTAGTGGGGTGGAGGAGCATTGGGCCTCGCAGTGGGGTCGGGTGAATGGGACGTACGTTTGAAGGGGGAACTTTTTTTTACAGGGGACGGCTATGCAGCGTGCGTGGAACTGCGGGGGGGGGGGAAAGGTTTAAGGAGATTTGAAGCCAGGAGGGGTGCTCAAAATTATTGGTTCCTTTTAAAAGGAGCACGTCAGTAGAGTGAAGTAGCTTTTAAAAAATCGCATCTCCGAATTGAAGTCGAGTGACGATGGTTACTTATCGGCTGATCGCAAACGCCCTTACGAGGGGACTCCACAACTTTTACCGTGTACCTATTTTCTTCTCGAGTGAATAGAGTTTATATTTGACAGGATGATGAACGGAGCCTTTTCACTCTGAAAAAATTCATAATTACAAGTTAAGTGACATGAAAATTACCCCGCAGATGATGTAGTTTCAATTTGAGGACGAACTTTATGTAGTATTTCAACAAAAGGATTGTTTGACACTGCAATTCTATGTGATGATATTAATCAGAAGGTAAAAGGCTTTAAACAGAATCACAGTATTCGCTAATATGGTAGACATGACGATCATTCTTCATTTTACATACGTTAAGTTCATCATTTTAGCCAGAAACTTTCCGTGCATTGAAAAGCGTAAGGCAGTCTCAAGATATACACGTGTTCAAACATTCCATTAAGACGGATGATTCTTCAGATTATACCTAGCCTTTAAACTGATCGGAAACAATTGCTAATGAACTGAAAACCTACTGAATAATTATTTCTCACTCATGACTTGTACTAATTCGTTAAATCAGAGGAAAAATAATTGCTACAAGAGAGAAACTGTAATTTTTATACCCAAACCCTAATTTAATTAGTTTCTCAGTGAAAGCGATTTTATAAGTCTGGTAATGAAAATCAATCAAATCCATCTAGGTTAAAAAAAACAGTTGCGAATCAAAAAAATGTCCGAGTTAATCAGTTCGCATGTACCTCAACTACCGTCATTTCTTTTTGCCCTGAATATGTTTGTTTGAATTTTAAAAAAATCAATGAGGTTTGAGTTGCAGTCATAAGTACGCTCAAACCTCTATCTGCGGCTCTTAAACAAGTTTGCCCTTCAAACCGCCTCTATGCTTTGAAGCTCATCAAATTACCTTAGTTTTTTCAAACGTCTCGAGTGAAATTTGTTCATAAACTGTTAATGAGAAATACTTTTATGTATTTAGTTTAGATTAAATTCCTATATTTCCCATAAGAGTGAAATAGCGAAAAATGAAAGCACTCCAATTTTACTATGCTAACGTTTTGCTTAGAATGAAATACAGAGCTGTAGCCAGGGATTAGCTGCCCTATGCTTCGCGTCAATGTAATTTGCCTAAACTTGTAATGAGAATTATTCATCGTCTAAATAAAACAAGTTGTGGTAAGTAATTATTGAAAAGGTTTTGAATTTTACCTCTAGCTTGGATGCACAAGTATATATTTTACTGTTTTGCATGTAAAGCAAAGTGCTGTTTGCGTGGCTTTCAGTATGGATGTACTGAACACAAAAAATGAGGCAGTAAATCCTCAAAATTTGAAATTAATCTTCAAATATCTGTATTATGCATGATTTAAAATATTTTCCCATTTGCTAACGAAAAACAATATTGTACCGTTTTCCACTTTTTATGTAGCGCAATGGATTACTTTCACATTAACTGTTATTACTCTGTTTGAAAATTCTTAGATTCTGGATTTCATGCCACTGCTGTCAAAGATAATACTGTTCTGACACACTAGATGTAACAAGTCCGGGGATCAATGATATATTATTATTAAAGGTTTAATTAAATACCATAGAAAAGGTGTGCTAAAGGGCAACTTAATATTGTGATTTGGAAGTGGTACTTTGCAAAGAGTGTTCAATAAGTGTATAACACTGCATTTTTATATTATCACGGACAGGAATCTTATCTTCAGCTACTACATGTGTCCCTTCTATATAAATTGTTTTACAACACAATCGTGAAATGAAGTATAGAAATTCCTATTGAGGGCCTAGACCCTAATTATATTACTATAAAATATATGAATAAATTAATTTTATTCCTATTAAACCATGGGAGTATTACTTATATTAGTGAAAATTACAAAATGATTCAAGCACAAAAACATTGCGTGCCAAAATTTGCAACAACATTCATGAAACATTTTTCTTGGAACAATATTTGGTCAACAGCTTCTGTCACTTGGTAACCTGCCGTTAACTCTTCTCTTTTCTGCTCTTCTGTAATGACAAGAGGTAGACATGATACTCTCGAAAGTTCCAATCTTCGTCTATGATAATTTGGTATTGTCAATTTAGATAAGAAATCTTGGACGTACGTTTGGGAATTCGTTCTCCAAACCGCCCATATGAACTCAACGTTTCAATTAATCATATCTTCCCTTGATATTACATAAGACCATAAAACCCCTTCGAACCCTTTTACTTCACCTCCAGTAACTCGAATATTGCCACAGACTTTGGACACTGCCATCGAGAACCTTCAAGAAGTGCTCATGCTAAGAATGAAAATATACGAAAAAAACTGCAGAAGTTCTTTCGCCGAAAGGGAGAGCACGGAAGAATTGGCTTTCGTAATTTCGGTGGAGCCGTTAAGGATTTCAAGGGGCTATTCCCTTTTTTATCGTCTAAATGAACAGCGGCCGTGACATATGGTTAGCATAAAGTGAGTTCCATTGGTCATTAAAAATTATTGGACGTCGAGGAGGGTGACTGGGAGGGATGGCGGTGGGATCACTCAGTGGGTTAGGAGGGAGAGATGATGAGCGGTCCAGAGGGTGGGTACGGGGGGAAATGGGGGGTATATCCAGGGGTACGAAGGGCCCAAATAGCGTGCAGGGGTACGTTGGGACGATGGGGAATTGTTTCTGCGGGGGTTTTGGGGTGTGGGAGGAAGGCGGAGGATGGGAATGAGAAGGGGATCGGAGGAGGAGGGTTGCGTAATTATTTGGCAGGGTATGGTGGGAGGGGTATGAGCGACTTTCATCTCGTGTAAGGGGATGAACCGTTTAAAAATGATTCTCATGGGAAAATGGAGGGCGGTGAGGGAGGGGACGGGGATAGACAGGGAGAAAGTGGGGTTTCTTCCCTGGAATGGGTGTGGGGGGGGGGTGAACCTCGCGTCAAACCCGCCCTCTTTTATTGCCCTTATCCCCCCTCCATATTCCGCTCTCCTTTGCTACCTACGCCACCTTTATTCACCCATCCTCGCCCTCCACCCTCCAAACCGTGTTGTCTTAAAATTGTCTTCTTTTTCCCGCCTCTTCTGGGCCACTTTTTCCATCTTTAGTTTTCGCTTCACATAAAATTGCTGCCCCTGTAAGAGTACAAATGTTTTTAAAAGGCATTAAGAATTAATAAATGTCCCTATAATTGAAATTTTTACGCTAATTTTGTTGAATACAAGATTACAATTACAAACATTTTAAAAAAATACACTAATGCATGTTTAAATACACACACTTATAAATAAATAAATTAATAAATATACTTAAAAATAAATCAGGTAATCTAACGGTTAAGGTAGGTTCTTGGATGGACACAACTATCAAATAAACATTTTGCAAATCCAAACAAAACCCAATCCAGCAACCCAATCTACATCAGGTCCCTCTTCATCTCTGTGTACTTCCTTCCTCCCTTCATCCCGTCCAACATCCCTATCCTGTTCCTGCCCTTTCCTCGTTTGCCTAACATTCTCCCCTCTATCACCTTCTTCAACATCCCACCACCGCTCAATACGCCTTTCATCCATTTTTCATGCCTCCATAGAATTTCTCTCAGCAAACCCCTCGCCTTACCCACCATCTCCAGTACTTCCTCATTTGTTTTCCTTTCGGTCCATTTCAACTTCTCCATTCTTCTCCACACCCACATTAGATTACCTAATAATAATAATAATAGTAATATATATATATATATATATATATATATATATATATATATTCAAACTTGAAAATCCCGCCATACGGCGCACAAATATTCATTCAAACAGAAATAGGTATAAGGAAAAAGGGGATAGGAAAACAAATATTTTTACTTTAGTGATCTGCTCAAAAACCGCCTTCCCCACATGTCCTGTCTTCGCCTTTTATGTGTTTTCCTATCCCCTTTCCTTATACCTATTTCTGTTTGAATGAATATATATATATATATATATATATTTTTTTTTTAGGTAATCTACCGGTTAAGGTAGGTTTTTGGATGGACCCAACTATCAAATAAACATTTTGTGACTCCCCACCTAGCAAACTAATCTATATCAGGTCCCTCTTCATCTCGGTGTACTTCATCTCGGTGTATTTCACCTTTTCCATTCTTCTCCACACCCACATTTCAAAAGCCTCCAATCTACGTCTATCCTCCTGCTTCAGCGACCACGTTTCCGCGCCGTACATAGTTACGCTCCATATCAGAGTTTTTACGAGTCTTGTCTTAACATCCCTACTCAACGTCCCGGTCATCAACTCCCTCCTCCTTGAGAAAGCCTCCTTGCCTAGCGCAATTCTTCTCCTTACGTCCCTACCACTTTGACCGTGTTGGTCCAAAACACTTCCGAGATATGTAAACTGTTCTACCTGCTCTATTTTTTCCCCTCCTATTTTAATATTTAGCTTAGCCTTTTTCTTTCTGGAAAATCGCATAACCTTTGTTTTATTAATATTTATTCTCATCCCATATTTATCGCACTGAACCTCCAATTCACTCAACAATGCTTGCAACCCCTTGGCTGACTGAGCAACTAATGCTTGGTCATCAGCAAACCTAACCGATTTTACGAATTCCCCTCCGACTTTCATTCCTACCTCCAGTTCTTCCCATGCCTCTTTAATCATTTCCTCTACATATACGTTGAACAGTACCGGTGACAATGGGCAACCCTGCCTTACACCTCTTCCTAACACTGCCCATCCGGACTCTCCGTTCCCCACTCGCACCGGAGCAGTCTGAGACATGTACAGGTTGCGGATCAGTCTCCTGTCCCTCCAATCCATTCCTATTTTCTGCAATACACGCATTAATTTTTCCCAATTCACTCTATCAAACGCTTTTTCGAAATCTACAAAACAGGCAAAAACGTCCTGATTGTATTCTATATTCCTCTCGACTAGTGATCTCATAACTGCAATGGCATCACGCGTACCTCTTCCTTTCCTGAACCCAAACTGATCATCCCCTAAGTAATCATTTGCCTTACTCTCTATCCTTTTGTTGATGATCCTGAGAATAACTTTAGCTGCGTGGGATATCAAACTTATTGTTCTGTAATCCTCACATGACGAAGCCTTTGCCTGTTTTGGAATAGGAACTAACACCGATCTCACAAAATCTTCCGGCCAGATTCCTTCCTCATAGATACTACGAATCAGTCCATATATGGCCTTCTTCCCACCTTTCCCTAACCATTTCAACATTTCTACAGGAATATTGTCCACCCCCACAGCCTTATTTGCTTTCATCTCCTTTAATGCCCTTTCTATTTCATCGTCGAGTATGCCTGGACCTAAGCTATCTTCTTCTACCTCATGTTCCTTTTCTATGTCTAACCTTGTCGGCCTAAGTTCTTTACCATACAGTGTTTCTATATATTCCTTCCATCTCTCTTGGATTTTTCCTGGTTCAACTATTATCTTACCCCATTTATCTTTAACTGTTAGCACACATCTTGCCTTCTTACTTCCCGATAATAACTTAACCTTGCTGTATAGAGCACCAATTTCACCCTTCTTCCGTAAACTTTCCATATCCTCGCATTGCGTTTTCCACCATTCTTCTTTTGCTTTATTTGTGGCCCTTCTCAATTTATTGTTTAACTCTTTGTACTTCATTTTGCCTAACTCTGTGTTTACATTTTTCCATCTTCTTCTCTCATCCATCTTTGCAATCATCTCCTCCGTTACCCATGGTTTCCTTATCCTTTTCCCATTAACGGTTCCTATAGTGTCTTTAGCGGCTTCCAATATCCCTTTCTTGATACATTCCCATTTTTCTTCGATAGCACTCAGTTCTTTACCGTCATCCATCATTTTCTCTATAGCCTCCTGATACTCCTTCCTCGTTAATTCATTTACTGCTTCTAAATTCCATTTTTTAGCCCGCCGCCCTTGCCTTATCTTCTTGAAACGAACATTACATTTCATAACAACTAAATTGTGGTCAGAGTCCGCATCCGCTCCTGGGAAACTGTGCGAATTTATCACACTGTTCCTAAACCTGTGCCTAACCATAATATAATCTAACTGATACCTTTCTGAGTCCCCTGGCATTTTCCATGTATACCTACGCCTTTTGTGGTGTCTAAACCATGTGTTAGTGATGACTAACCCCTGTCTCCTGCAGAATTCAATTGCTTTCTCCCCGCGTTCATTCCTCGTGCCTAACCCATAGTCCCCCACCTCACCACCATCTCTTCCTTCGCCTACCGTCGCATTCCAATCCCCCATCACTATCAAATGTTTCCCTGCAGGAACACTCGCGATGATATCCTCTAACTCATCATACATCCTATCGACTTCTTCCTCCTTGTGGTTGCTCGGTGGCATGTATACCTGAATAATGACCAAGTTCGTCGGCTCTGCTTTAATCTCTGCGAGTAAAATTCTATCTGTCGCTTGCTCTATGTTGACTACGCTTCTTCCTACCCCTTTATTTAAAATTACGGCAACCCCTCGTTGGCTCTCGTCCCCGCCGCTGTATATTACTCTATAATTGTCACTCCAGTAATCCCCGCTATCCTTCCATCTCACCTCGCAGAGGCCTAAAACATCTATGTTACCTCTTTCCATCTCTCGCTTAATATTTTCTAATTTGCCTCTCCTCAACATTGTCCTGACGTTCCAGGTTCCTATTCTAACTACTTTCGTCTTCTTCTGCATCTTCTGTCCTGCTGCTGTTATTTCTCCCCCGCAAGGATTTCGTGGGATGACGACCGCGGAAGCCTTGCCTCCCCCGCTGCCGGGCACGACACACGGCCCCTTGGGCCGAGTCCCGCAGTTGCCAGGACTCAATTTCTGTTTTGCGTCCATCATATTTTCTTGGGAATGATAATTGAGGTGGTTTCCCGTTGCCTTCCTCAATAGTGTTTTTAACGTGACACCATCACTTAATGGCCGCCCCACTGGGGTCAGACGCCATTGCAGCCGCCTCACTGAGGAACAGACGCTGCGTGGACTACCTTTCGTCTGGCTCCTAACCTTCCAGGAGTAATTATTATTACTCCCGCCAGCACAGCTCTAGGGGTCATCGGAACACACAAGCCCTTCCACCACGACAAGGTTGTAGTCCATGGGAGGGGATATATATATATATATATATATATATATATATATATATATAAGAGTTCAATTTGTGGTATTGTGTTATGGGAGTATGGGAGATGACCGGTATAAATACGTATACCTTTGCCTATTCATTAAAAAATATAATATCAAATATTAATCACCATGATTCATATGACTAATATGTATTTTTAATATCCGTGAATTCACATCATGACACTCTGGAAATGACTTTATTACGTAAACAACATAGAAATTCCGACCCAATACATGTTTGCAATACATTCTGTTAGGTAATTGACAATAGGTAAATATAATGGAATATTGGAGCACAAAATCGGTAAAATATGAAATTATATATTTAGCCTATTTTAAAACTGCAATCTTTACAAGATGAGTACGTGGCAACCATGTCATTGATTGGCCAAAGCAATTATTGGCAGATATTCAATTCGATTCCTGATTTGATATCGGTATAAATTTGTCTTATGTCTCAAAGACATTTTTCTGCCTACCATGGCCACATACCCTGTTAGTCTAGATGGTCTACATTCACACTTTTAGGTGAAGCTTCACCCTGAAAGTAAAACTCAAATCTGCACGTGCATACCGTTGCTCACTTTTTCATTTGTAAGGCTTTCAATATCCTTATGGTACCGTATAACTCTGATTTATTAAATACTTCTCGTTGTAAAACAATTTTTATACACAAAAATAGAATTTAAAATCTCATTTACCCGATACTAGAGGCAAACGGTGCATTTATTCATATGCCTCGAATATGATGGTGTTGATGTTATATTGCTTTAAAATATAACAACGTAAAAGGAAAACTTTAGAGGATATTGTTGAATTGTTTCTCATCTCGCAGATAGCTGCAGCGCAAATGCCTCGATCACTCCCCCACCACCACCTCCCGGTCTCTTCCACGTGAAGCGGTCCTTCGGAGATATCTCTCCCCTTTTCCATCAATCTCTCCATCTCGCTCTCTCCATTATCGACTTGATTTACTGTCCTTCTTTCGTGATGAATTACCCCTCGGCGACTATTATTTGTCGTATAGCTCATATTAAACGGTGAAGGTTTTATTTTCATTGCACTCGTCCCTCACGGTCGGGTTGCAAGATTCTTTCCTGGAATGCCGTCCATTTTTAAAAATATTTTTGCGCTCGTAGAAAGCTCTTCTCATTTCGAGCTGGACGCGGTTCTTGGAGAAAGTTGTAGCATTCAAGGTCAGCTATGTTATCGATACGAATGATTCAGTGCCAATGCGCCTGAACAATAATACGGGGGAGCTGCCTTGCTATTGCCGAGACTCATGGGTAGCACGGTGTTCGAAGGCTTGTACCAACGAGGCTTTCATTCAACCGGTTTGCAGGTGTTCCGCCTGGCATGTTGTCAATGGAGAAATGGAGTGCTGACTGGGGGTAAAAAAAAAGAGAAAAATAGGTGCTTAAATTTGGATCAGTAGCGAGATGGTCAGATGTATCATGTCATTTTTAATTGGCTCTTTGGGATTGGATTTAGTTTTGCTTTATTTCCATTCGGTCGTGTATTCATCCTCACGGATGAACAGGCACGTCATTGAATGATAGGTAGTCTGGAGTGATGCAAATCTCCTTTGTGATGCGGGGTATGGAGTAATTTTCACTTGAAAGAAATGAGAAAATAAATGTTTCTTTTTTAAGCATCTGTTAGACCAAAAAAAATCTGTTCGTCACAAAAATCGTACTTTTCAGTTACAGATGCGGCAGGTCTTGCTCGGTAAGAGTTAGCCCAATGTAATCTAATTATAGCATCTACTTGAAAATGAGTTCTTCTAAATTTTCATTTTGTTGCAAGCATTAAAGTGTAGCAATGATGGAACACTAATTGTTCTAAATCTAATTCTTTATCATTATATTGAAGTAATGCTGTAGATGATCACATTAATTTCTGTTGAAAGTAACGCCAACGAACGTAGCAGCAATGGCTGTCATGTTTAATTATTTTTCCCATAACTTTGCTAGGGCTTGAAATACATATGATTTTCTTAACTCAAACGTTCCAGTAACTTCTCTGGTCGTTCACTGAAAATGATGATTTCCTTTCTATTTTTTCAAAGCTAAAAAATATTTGCCACATCATTCCGCGTTTCGTTTTTAGGCTGTTGACTTTTTTTCGTTGCTAACACAAAGTTTTAGGATTAACATATCACCTAAATATCACATAAAGTATCTTGCTTAATATTAATTCTTGCTAATGTCTACAATAGTTTTTATGTCAATTATATGTAACTCTACGAATAAATAACCAAATTTTGTTATCAGATGACACGAATATGTGCCCCTTAACCACTCTTCCACTCTCAAACTCCGTAATCTGCAATATTTGAAAATTAATATTTATCTTTTTTAATAAATACCAAACACTCTTGAAATATTTTAAATGCGTGAAAATGTAATCTGAAAAAAATAACTAAATTTAAATGCAGTGAAACATATCCTCATTGAATTCCAAAAATTATCAGTGTTTGAGTATTGATTAAGGTAACAGGACTAACTATGACGCTAACAGGACAGATTTCGTGATGAACTTTGTGCATTGCTCTTTAATCTATTTGAAATTTTGTTTCAACGGTATTACCCTTCTAAAATGTTCTACAATTAGATATATTTGGATAAATGCGGCATACAAGCACCCTGAATAAAATAAACTTCCTAATTATATAGTTTTAAGATAAAATTTTCTATTGGTTAACATTAAATTATGAAAAAAATTAGAATTCTTTTTTGGAATCTTATAGTTTTAGATTTAATCTCATTGATTATTTTTCGAGTCATGTTTTAAACTGTGAGGCAATGTTTGGTACGTAAAAATTTATCGTTTAAAGTGGCAAACACTTTGCTGGCGTAAATTAGGTACACTATCCTCAAGATAACGTATGAGTTTGAGCCTGAGCATGATTCTGAGACAACCTTAATCTTTCGTTCTCTTGAATCTTTTTAGACTCTTAAAATCGTACGAGTAAGTCCTGTGATTCACACTTACGACTATTAGTTAGGTCTCCTTGGGTAAATTGCATTATTAGATTATAAGTGCGATTGATTTAAATCCTGAAGCTAATAATAATAATTAATTAATCAATTTGAATGATTATTATATTTAAAAATGAATTTGAGTAAGTTGGCAATATTTTCTGGGACAAAATTTTTTAGATTAGAATTAAATGGAGAATTGTTGATTAAGTGTAGAACTTGCAATTTTTCTATAGGTGTGTGTGGTTGGGTAGGTGAGTGACAGAGAGAGAGAGAGAGAGTGGAGGTTGGAGAGAGGTAGAGAAGGTGCTTTGCTGATGAGAGGTTTTCTCAAATACGAGTACAAAATTACTTTTTCCTAGTTTGAGAGGAATTTAAAGAATCCATGCCTAAATTATTCTGCTCTAACTAAGACCTTCATTTATTTTCATCGTAATAAATTAATCATGAAATGATTGATTCATTATCATACTTTCAGTTAGGCCGGGGAATACATATCAACTCAAGAATGAAGAACGATGGTTTGCACCTCTTTTGAGAAATTGAAAACGCTGGTTCAATCTCGTAGGCGAATGTCTTGTTGAAGCTTATTGAAGCATGATACACGTAAATTAAAAATATCATCTTCCATGGAAACCCAACGAATCTCCCAAGGCGGATAAACCTCTCAATTTGAGAATTGTTGATAATTCGATCGAGTCGAATTGAGAAATAATTCGATCTTATTGTATGATTGTGCAGATATTGTAAGTGTAGTATAAATGCAAAACGTAAAACTTATGAAATAAAGAACTAATATCGATCATTTTTCCATGAGTTGACAAGTAAATTCTTTGTTTAGGACCTACTACTAATTCAGGATTACGACGGATTTCCATTGTTGTACTTATTGTAAATGCAATCAGTACTTCGCGAATACCGCCAACTCAGTTGAAAGAGTATTGCATATTCATAAGTAAATACAAGAGTTAAATAATTTTTAGATCCTTAGGAGTCCTAATTTTTCTCGTCATTAGTTACTGGGTCGTAATTTTTGTGAGAAAACAATGGTAATCTCCATCTAAAAAAATGCAAAAGAAAATATTCTCAAACGTTGAAACAATCGATTCGTCGTTTTATTACATTTTCCAGGAATATAATATATTTATCGATTGTTTAAAATAATTTTTATTGATATACATTGCGTCAAGTAAGATTTAATCTATTGGCAGAACTGTTTAATGCCAAATGAAACGTTATTAAATGCTGATTTACGAATGTTTATTAAGTATTTATAATTTTTGTTATGACTTGAGTTCTTTTAGACTTTATAACACTAACTTCACATTACACAAGTGTTATTATTCACGATGATTTGTGGTGGTCAACCCACCTGTTCTGTTCTATAAATGTTGGGAATTAGTAATGTTTTGAGAGAGTCAAGTATTGAAATTTATCTAAAATGTGTAGTCTTACAGAATATGATGCGTGTTTAAGTTTTAGAAAAATTAGGAGTGTCTTGAAGGAGCTTCCTTTCTCTTCAGATGGAGGGAAATTATTTTTTCGGCATGTTTCAGCTTACATATCAACGTAATTTACATTGTATTAGAATCACATGTTTGTGTTCTGCAGGCTGTGATATTAATATTATTTTCTTTATTTACAAATAAAGTAGTATGAAATATATCAGCAAAATGAACAGCGTACCTTGTGCTTCAGTTACCTTTTCATCTCTCGTAAATGTTTCGGCAACATTTATTGAATTGCGCTCACTAGGAGCAGTCCTCCCTCAGTCTCGTACAATAGCCGCATCTACCCAATACCCCACAAGCCGCCACAAGGGCGCGAGGCATGGGTTGTTGGGACAAAACCCACATCATAGAATGGTATCCTGCAAGCCAACGGCTAGGGAGTGTGGCAGGGAGTGTAGAATGTAACTACATGCAAAACAAACAAAAACATGGGAATGAACGCCCACCTCGACGTATATATTAATGCAAGAATTAGTTTTTACAAATATGCAAATATATATACATTAAACTAATATCCACAAAGAAAAGTATCTACGAATGCGCTAGGTGACTACACAGCGCTTAATCTTGTTTCCACTTGTAATTCGTTTTTTTTTACTATTTCTACCATGACTGCGATTGTCTGCTATTATGGTACCTGGTTCTCCGAGGAAAAAACAAATATTTGTTATGCATAAGTACTGGAGTCTTTCACTCTTTGTGGTTCAACCTAACCAAATAGTGTTGGGCCATAGTAATTCCCTTTGCGTTGTAGTTAACCTCGTGTGTTCTGAATCTTGCTGAAAGTCTCCGTCTCGTTTTTTCCTCTTCGCGTTTCAAGCGGCCTCCGCACTAATTCCTCTAAAACACTTGTCTAATCAATAAAATAATAATGGTCCTCTAAACGAGATATTTATAAATTAGTTGAATTTTACACCTTTGTTTCAACAAATTTAACGGTGTCATAAATACTGATAATTTTTACAACTTTGACGTTAGGGATTCAATTCAATTCATCCAGGTTTCAAAGGCTTCCTTTAGGTCTATAGGAATTCACAGTGATGAGGACGCCTCGGTAGCTCAACTGGCTTAACACACTGCCGAAAATCAAAGGGTCCAGGTCTGTTTCTTGGTTTGGGCGAATGATAGATCTTTTACATTTATCTCATTTGTGCACACATTAGTCGGTTGACTCAATTACTCTGTCATCATTTTACATGGCTTGTTTGAATTGTGTAATTTGTGTTTGATATCAGTGGTAATCCTGCCCCCCAGATAAAATCCTCGCATATACGAACTCGTATTGTAGCTTTGGGTGAAGTAGTTTCTCATTTCCCTTTGAATACATGCAATAAGTCCTTGTACCATAATTTTCATTTGAAGAAAGACTAACTAAGTTTATTTACGATGTCGTGGACTGCTGGGGAACAGAACCTCCTGAGAGAAACACCGCAAAGTCCCACTTCACCCCGGAGAATCTCAAGGATTAGACAGCATCATCACCGTCACCTGCGTCAAAGGGCGGAGAGAGAGAGAGAGGGGGGGGAGAGGGAAGTAGTGCAATGAAATATTAACTATTGTGAAGGGGGAAAATAGTGGAGACATGTCGAGCGAGAAGGAAAAATGCAGTCTTACTAGCGGCGCAACTAGTTCTCCCCACTTCATGGAGGAACTGGTCTGCTGCCGTGGAAAGCTATACGAGCGGAAAATAACCACGACATGACTTCCCAACTTTTGACGGATGGATAGCGCTAGGCCGTCGATCGGCGACGGGTCTCAACTGGGAGCCGCGGCTTGTTTCCTCCGCTTCGGAATCAACCCCGACTGCGGAACGGGGCCAAAGCCGTCACCTTCCCCCCCCCCACTCCCCCGATGCCGCATTAATTAACAATGGTCTTCGTTCCCCCATCGATCGCATTGCGGCGTGGCAGCCCAGTTGATGGAATGTCACCAACCGCCTTTCCCATTGTCCCCAGCGAACCTTTTGCCCCGCGGGTGACACATCCGCCCGCCCGAGTAGCCCCGGGGGCGCAGAACCCCTTCCCTCTTCCTCCACCCCATCCCCAACGAGGAACCTTTATGCCTCCCGGTGGGCAACTGTTTTTTTCATTCTGCCCCTTGCGTCTCGGCGAAACCCAATGCTCTCCTACTTTCTTCCGTCCCGAGCGCCAAGCTCAAAACGAAGGCACCCACGTAAACAGAATCGTCAGCACATAGCCGTACCTACTCCTCTTGAGGCCAAAAATGAATGAATTTCCTCTTGCGAATATTTCCCTATTTAGTTTTGCTCTCCTCTAATCGTTCTAAACTTGATAATTTTCAACCGCAGTTTTCAAATCTTCGGAAATACCGCTATTAAATGCGTCGCTGAATCTCGTTTAATTACCTCTTTAGCGCTTTAGCGCTAGTGGGTAGACAGAGAGGGTCTCTCTGTCTACCCACTCTTCAAGGGACTTCTTTGATCTACGGACTAGCCACTAAAGTCTATTAGTTCCTGGATATCAGAACGTTCTTGAAAGCTGTTAGCATTATAGAGAAAGGAACTGCTGGCCACCCTTTCCTTTAGGTTTGGATTTTCACGTTGACGAGGAGTCATCTATCTTCACTTATCAATCCAAAATTGTGATTTATGAATGCAAAACATTTGGTTTTGGAGTTGACGTGCATCCGATTCAATCGTATACTACTTCTGGTTCTTCTTTTAGAGAAGTGAATGACTGTTAAATTGATAGTAATTTGATAATATATTCTTCATTTTTGCCCTTTGGTCATATCCAAATACTTATTTTATAAGAGTAGAATCAAAGCCAACTGCTTTTATCTCCGGTTTAATTATCAAAGAACCTAATTTTAATCATTTCCGTCGTTGAAGGTTAATTATCGGGATCTGTAGAGTATAGTATCTATAAGGAGGCAAACGATATTATGAGTTCACAAGCATATTAATATTATTTGGTGCAAGGGCTTTTTCATCTTTTTTAACAGTGGTTCTACACAAGTTATGGATTCGCGTCTTAGGAAAAAGGAAGAGATGATTTCTTATGTTCTCCTCCGACTAGAATCTTAGTCTATTGACTAGTTGCTTAGGAAAAGTCACAATTTCAAGTATACCTTTAAATTTCCCAAAGAAGTGGCGAATGAAACTTTTCCCCAGCGTCTCTGTTAATACACTCCTTGGGCGATACTTACTCGGATTTATACTCGGATAACAGCTCTTTGAGTGAGCATTGCAATTATATATCAATGACTTCCACCTGTATTTGATTATTTTTGATGGGACGGAAATGCAACCTTCAACAATTAACTCTGATGTTAAATTAGGTAAGGTAGAAATTAGAGAAAGAAAGGAATTGAGGGCCTTTATTCTATTAGCAGTTGGAACGATAATGCAGAAATGAAAGCAATGAAAATGAGTCCGTTTTGTCCCACCATTCAATAATTTTCACAGCTACAGAATAATATCTAGGCTTCATTTATTAGTAATACAATGAATAGATAAAAATAAAACATTTTAGTTCAGCTGCCCTAAAATTTTAACAGTTTAACTTGTCGGCTCATCAGCTAGTCTTACAGGAATGTACTGATTGTGAATGCTGACATAGTAATTTGGATAAGCTGGATTTCGCAAAAGTCTTTGGTATATCGATGCGAGGTGTTAGACTAATCATCTGAAGTGAGTTGGCGGCAAAAATTTTATAAGAACCAGTCCCATTTCCAAGTCACGCAATACATTTGAATAAGGTTATTATTCTCGTAGGGGTGATTTTTACCAAAATTCGATCAATCTACACCCTCACTTTTATGAGAATGGTCCCGAAGGACGATTTAATGGAATTCTAAAATAACCGATCTGTTTCCATATTCCATGGTATGATTCATCAGGGCGATCGATATTTTTAAAATAGGAAACATCATGATGCAATTTCATATCTTATCGTACGTTTCATCAATGAGATTCAACCCATTACTTTGCGGCATAGCATGATCATCGTATACTGCCAAATTGCGCGACCATAGCGATACGTTATATAGGTCACCGTATCGATGAAACAAATGTTTGAATAGAACGTATCGGGCGCCGGATCGAATATTCTCCGTGCTCCTGGCATGTCTTTTTGGCTGGCTGGTCGAATTTCATCCCTCCCCACGCTCCACCCTATCCATCCTCGTTTCTAGGAGGACCCAATTTTCGCTCTCCCAGCCGACAACGTCGAGTAAGGGAGGAGGGGGAAATCCTCGTCCGCCTTGATCCCCGACCTATAGTATCTCCCTCTCTACTTAATGTAGTGCACCCCTCTCCGACACTCCCTCACCCTATCCGCGGCCTGCTTAATAAAGCTCTCCCGCTCTCCGAAGCGTAAGAAAGGATCCCCTCCTAACCCTTTTTCGCTCTTTATTCCACGCAAACCCTTCTCATTATTGCCCATCCGCGGGAATTCCACATGGGGAGGGGGTCCCGGCTCACGACTTCACATCTCGCCCCTACACACGGATCAAGGGTGTCTGAAATGGGTGAAATTTTTGGGGGCACAGATGAAGAGTGATGAAGTGTGCCGAAGGGAATTAAAGAAGGGTTCCTCGGAGGAGAATGCCGGGAGGCAACGGTGGTGATCAGGAGGAGGAATTAAAGCCGTTTGAGTGAATACATATATACACATAGACATGTGTATATGTACATCTATGTACATCTGCATTCCCGAGTGCAGTGAGACATACCCCTAAATGTCGAGGTTGAGCGTCACTTGGACGCGGAATGATACGAAGGGGTTTAATTGCCTGCCGTAAAGAGGAATCGGAGCGTCAGGGAGCCCTTTAAGCTTACAGGACCCTTAAACTTTTAAGCTGCGAATCATTTTTGTTCTTATTAGAGCCTCATTTGCGGTGAAGCTGCTGCGCTGAAGAATGTTTTAAAATGAAGAATGGAGACAGTTCCTTGATATATATATGCACGAAATTAGAAAATTTGGGAACGAATTAGCACGGTTATTTTTCTGAATAGAAATTTATTAAAAAGCTGCATAAAAGAGCTGAATCAGCAAATTCAGTTGAAAGTATCGATATGTGCTACCAGATTAATATCTCAAAAGCAACGCTTAAGTCTACCTTTTCGTTGAATATACGCCGTATGTAAAAACAGCCTGTCTGATTAATAATATTTAATGAGGCTAGTAAATGAAGCGGATGACGCAGGGTTCGCTAAAAGTTCTTGAGCATTCATAACTAGCGTTCAAAAGGTTTTAAGAATTCAATCGCAAATGGAAAAAAATCGAAATTCCCAGTTCAACTGCATACCATATCATCAAAAAGATTACAAAATTACTATGTGAAAATAGAAAGTTTTGTGGTAATGTGCTTGATGGATATTAAGAATAGATCAATCGTGGAAATATCCACAGATCCATGAAAAATCCCACTGCTAGCACCGAGTGATGGGGTGATTGGTGATCGGGTGTAGGTAGAAATACCCAAAGTTCGATTACCGATCATTCAAACGCCTTATTGTGAAACTCAGGGCTACGACATCTTTTGAGAACCTGTAAAACGTGCTAAACATAGATAGCTTCTACATCGACAAGCTCTGGAACCAATACCTTTAATGTAAGTTTAACGATTCACAGAAGCAATATCTGCAAAGTCTACTCTCTCCTCTATCCCAGTAGTGTTTCGGGTGACATGGTTTGTGGATTGCAATTCAAATACTCCGAAATACGTAGCATTCATAGGGCGCATCGTTTAATAAACATTCTTAACAAAAACAACACAGTGACACACTTAAAGTTCTATGAGCAAAAAAAATCAATACGATGAAATTAGAAGCTTAAGCATTTTGAAATCTCATGCATACTTCCGAATTTCTTTGGCAAGAAACGCCCCAAGAATACCTTTTCTTCTTGTAAATAACCTATTTACACGAGGTTTCTGTCTTAGAGCTAATATCCAAATTTAAAATCCTTTACCAACTATCTTAATTAAAATATGCAACTTTTAAAATTATGGTATGTGGATGACTGGCATTGTTTAATTTTCAATTGAAAAACTCTGTTTTTGCTCACTAAATTACGTGTAAAAAATTGTCAGTTTCAAGTAGGTATATTAGCTGAACGTTTCTCTCTTCATTTTACTTTTATTCGGTGAACGATGCGGTAACACGAATTTCAAACAGGGACTCCATTCTGACACGAATCCTCCCAAGGAGATCCACCCGATGCCGAATGAATGAATATTACATGTCGTAGCAAAATCTCCGCGCGCCAAGAGAACAGTAATTAAAGGGTGTCGTCATTCCTCAGAACGGGGAAAAGGGAACTTCGCCACCTCGCCCGCCACCTCCACTCGGAGAAGGCTCAGGGATGGAAGTGAATCATGCGAGTCACCGCGGAGAAGACGCGGCTCCTTGGATAAGATCGGGGAAGTGTTTTTTATGCACGATCCCGCCCCGTAAAATCCCCTCGTCACTCCTCACTTTCTTCTCCCCAATCTCTCCCTCCCTCCCCAGTTCTCCCTCCTAGCTATCCCTCTCCCGACCCCTCATCTCGCGCAACCCTTTCGGCGGGAAAACTTTTTGCCTTTCACGGAGGAGGAAGCCGCGAACCCCGGGGACCCCTTAATCTTTCTCGTGCCGCCAACGTCCCTCCCACCACCCCTATTTCCCTCGTTTTCCCTCCCCGTCCCCGGCGGCGGCGCAACCTCCTCCACTCTCTTTCTATCTCTCTTTCCTTCCTCCTCTCTCTCTCCTCTCTTTTTACTCTCCTTACCCCATTCCACCACCACCAGGGCCGGCGACACGATCGCCATCTCCTCCCCTGAACAATCGTTCTCACTTCTCTCCATCGCCGCTCTATCACCTCCCTCCATCTCCACCCAACTCAGCCTCCCGCGCTCCCTCTCCATCTCCCCATCCGCCCCGTAACTCTCCTCCCTGTGTCTTTCACAAAAGAGCCATACATAGATTAAAGCCACGAAGAAAGCCCCGAGCTATCTGTGGCTAATTAAGGCGAGAATTTAATTACGAAAGCAGGAGAGTCAATTTGCGAGAGAGGGAAACGGAGGGAAGGGGATGGGATGGATTCGGTGCAGCAGAAATCTCTCAACGCCGTCTAGTGGGATTAAGAGTAAGCAGGAAAGGGGTGGGGAGTGGGTGGAAAAGGGGTAGTAAAGCCTTAAGGACATGGAGGTCGTGGAGAGTGGGTGGGTGGGGCTGCTGGCTGTTGTCTTAATTCGAGAAATGTGGAAAAGGATGAGAGGAGGAGTGGGTACTTTCGTCTGCTTGCTAAATCCTGAAATAGGGGATTTGAAGGTTTTCGATGAGCATGACGATACAAGGTTTGAGAAAAGGGTACCCAGAGGATACCATTAAGTCTCACTCAATGTGTTTCATTACACTTATATCTTAAGCTCGAGTGCTTTTGTCATAGACACCACTTAGTGAAGTTTTGCTTTTTTAAGGGCCTATTAATATTTTAATTAAATATTCAGCAGGAGTGAGTAAATGCAGTCCACCAGCAACAAGAGATTAATGAAAAGAAGATAATTCTGTAACCGAATCAACAGATATTTCGGGATGTTAGGCTTAAATAATGTGTTATAAAATGTGTTCTGATTAAAAATTATCATTCTAATCAGTTCAAGTATCCAATGCTATTGCACGAACACGATCGTTGTACATATGCATTTCATCGATATCAATATTTGTTAGCACTTTAAGATTGTATCAGATATAAAATATTAAGTGACATGCTATTGATTTTGAAGAAATCTGGAATTGCAATTCCTGATCCAGTAATATGAGCAACTACTAGCTTTCCATGCACTATAGAGGAGTAGCATATGTAATCAGGCCAGGTGATATATATTATATTGGGTCTGAGAGCTTGTGATTTTTGGTAGACTTTCCCTAACTGCTATTTTTGAAGAACTGCCAATAAAAATGGTAAACTGAAAATAAATAATGAAAATGTTTGACGAAGTTTGCATATTTTCCTCCTCTTCGATCCACTGTCTTTTTAGGAAACCTTTCAAATAGAGTCGAAAATCATTGCAAAACAACATGGGGCCCAAGCATTATCGCAAGAAATGCAGTTTTTTTATTTTTGAAAGATTTGTTGGTTTTTAAAATTGTTAATATTGTGGAACAGCTTTTATTCTCTGTCTTTATATGTAGAAAATCTCTTGTATTAATTGGCGAAATTTAAATGTTTTTGGAGCGTGGTAAAATGCATTGACAAGTTTATATGCTTCGTTTGGATGATGTAGTAAGCAAGCAAACGGTTTTTAATTTGGAATTTACTTCCAAGATTTATGGCTGATATGAGTGGTGAATTCAATTCAATTTGAGGATAGTTAGACATATATATGATAACCTCTGTAGGGTATATACTTTTCGAACAAATAGATTGGAATCTGAACATAAATTATCAGTCAATCCCATCCCATGAAAATTACTTCCTACCTCGGGAGAGTCGATTTCAAGAGATAGCGAACTCCGAATAACGGAATTCCACTTTCTGAAAAGAATAATGCTTCCACTTGACATATTGCAACCGGAACGTGGCCTTAGTAAAAACGAGAATGATACCTTTGAGAAGGACTGCTATAATGAAATCCATTGTGGAGAGATTGTAACAATAAAAATCCAGTTCCATATGTGAATTTTTCAAAAAAGATATTTGCGTTACATAATTTGCAATACAAATAACACGGCCACTTATACTGCAATAAACGACTTGATTTTTCTATTTCCCCTGGCTTCATATTTATTCTGTATTCTCTTCAATTCTATGAAATGTTTTTAATATTAAAAAAAATCACTAATTCCATTTGATAATGTAACATACGATAACGTATGTATCACGTGTGTTGCACCACCTGATCCAAGATTCGGTATTAAAATAATTTCTATTAAAATAGTTGTGAGTCAAATAGCAGTGTAATACTATTTAATATTTTCTTTATTTTACCATTAGCACAAAGTATTTCTCTACTTTATGGGAACTAATGTTTTATGTGGAATAGTTATGATCGATATAAAAGAAAAATTATAATAACTGACAGATTTTGAGATTTGGGTTCATGAATTAGCTAGTTAGAGAATAAAAAATCATTTTATTTTTTTCAGGGAAAAGGTGGATTTAATGAGGGACATTTAAGACAAAGAACGTCGATTTTGAGGATATTCACGCATGGCAAGATGCTGGAGATTATATTGGAAGGGAGAATGCAATGCAAAATATAAGGGACAGTCAAATGAAAACCGAGCACCCGCTACAACAAACAGTCCGCTCCCAAGGACATAACACAACAAATGCGTACACCTGTCAGTTGTCACTAGGCCGATAGCAGTATCAATATATATCGATACGTGAAAATCTAACTTCAAGTAGGTTGAGAATAGCAATTTAGACAGCATAGAGAGGGCTCAAATCTATAGAGTACTGACTGACACGTTGGATACAGTAGTTCTAGGATAAATCGGTGAATGTTTTTCAAAAGTTTTCAAACATGTATCAATAGTTATCGACTTATAATATTTCTTAAGAACCGCTTGAGCCCTAACTCAACTTAATATAGCATTTAAATAGTTTTTAATAAGATATACTGTCTATAATTAGTCTATAAGATCCTCTCCTATTAAACTCTTCACTCTCCGATTAAACATTAAATTTCGGTTTCACAACTGGAAGGTTTTCTAACAAGTAGATTGCCACCGTGACATTTTAACTGCCTTTGACAGTCTAATTTATGCGTTCAATGAAAAATAATGCATTTTAAATGCATACTTTTTCATCTTTTCTTTTTAAAGTTAAGCCCATGTACTCTCTGTAAATAACCATACTCTGGTAAAATCCCTTACGCTTACACTTATATTATAATTGAGTTTTGACCCAACGAAAATAGTGTATAATTTGTGATTTATAGTTTTAAATTTCGAAAAAAATGTTGCATTTCCAAAGAAGACACAAGATTTTAACTTTTAGAAAACCAGCAATTTTTCAGTTGTGAAAAGAGTCTCAAGACTATTACGGGAGGGAGTTTTTGAAGACATACATTATTAGTTGAAAAATTAGTGGCACGGCACATTTCGTGATGCCACAGTTATCAGTGTAATTGCTCCTAAACTGTGGAAAACAAGGGGCATCGTCATCATTTGTCTGGAATAATTTAGCAAAGTAATCACGTTTCAGCTAAAGAAACTAGTTATTTGGGCGAAAGAGAATTTGAGAGCCAGCACTATATTTTATCTTTCACCAGATTTAAATTGCAACGCTCAAGGTTGCTCGTGATTCCATCCAGCTACGCTTAAGATTTAAAATTTCGGCGAAAGGTGTGATTTCTGTCAACATATATCATGAAATTAGCGATTGCTCTTTAGTTGAGGTCGTGAACTAATAGTTAAACAGAGTATATTTACATATTCTCTAACGGAAGAACACGCAACGAGTATTTTATTGCCAAATTGCGCGGCATGCAGATTGGGACGAATTTATGTTGGTGAAACGCAAGGCTTCAATTCTGAATTTGCGGAATTTCTCCACAATTGTAGAGAAAGAAAGGAAATCAGCTCGTATATTTTTTAATCGTTCACATATTAATTTTTATCATCACGACACAGGTTTCACGAAATTATGCATTTGATGAAGATGTAAAAATTACACGTAGTTTTATAAACGAAGTTTTTTTTCAGGAATTTGGTATCAATCATTGAGTTAATCTTCATTTGAAAAAGGGCCAAATTCTGGAGGACTAAATTCCAAAAAAAATTCTTTGATGTTCCTGGTGTCGTAGAATCTGAAGTAAGAAATAATTTCCGTTCTAATGGCAAGAATTAAACAGTTTGACGTTCGTTATCTCAGAAGACGTTTCCATCTACACCTACATAATTCCTTGCAAACCGCCGCAAGGTCGTGTGGCGGCGAGTGTTAGCTCATTCTTAAACTCGTTTGTCCTGAACATTGCTAAAAGTCTGTCTCGCTTGTTCTCTTCGCATCTCAAGTGGCTCCCTGCCTAATTCCTCTAAAAGTCTCACTTGTCTTCTTATTGTAACAATTTTTCACGAAACTGGCGGATTTTCTCTGGACACTTTCTAATTCTTTTTGCCAAATTTTCTTCCAAGGACCCCAAATACTTATATTTCAAATTAGACCTAACTACAGTGAAATTACACCTCTCTTTAACTTTTTCATTACATTTCCCCATCACCCGTTTAATAAAGTCGAGGTTTTTTTTAATGCGCATCCGCATATTGCCCTGAGATGTGCTCCCCATGAAAGGCATGGTGTTAGAACTACCACCCAAACACCGTGTCGTCAGCAAATAATCTGAGATTTCTACTAACGCGTGAGTTTATATCATTAATGTATATTGAGAAGAGAAGCGGCCCTATTACACTTACCTGGGGGAAGCCCGAAGTTACATCTGTATCCGTTGGGCACAATCCATCGACGACTACTATTCATTTGCTTTTTGACAAGAAGCATCTTTTCTAATTTATTATTTTTTCATTGATACCATAGCATTTAAGTTTGTGTAATAATAAATTTGCTTACAAAAAGTCACTTTTTTATTTTTCTTAACACTTCAATTTTCTGGAAACAAATGATGTATTACTTGATTTGAGTGTCCTGAATAATCAACCCCAAGGTGTGATTGATAGATGTGAGTTCCCAAAGACAAATAATTATATTTATATATATATATATATATATATATATCTATATATTTTAAAACCATATACACAGTATTCAACCCGAAGGTCGGTTTGGTAGGTATATATATATATATATATCCACAATAAATCTAACTTATGGATTATTTTTCGAATAAATCATTGTAGATAAAATAAAAATGATTATTTGCGTTCCATTAAAGTATTCTTAGGCGTTAAAAATAATATACGAGATTTGATGTGAAAGATTGATCTCACATTACTCCTACTTAACACTGCGTTTTAATTGTTTTTTCCATCGCGCGCCCGCAAAATTTCTTTGTGAGCGAGCAGCTCGCAATCTGAGGTTTTTAAACAGTGCGCTCGAAAGGGACATGCGTGCAACCTGCTTGGTCTTCCCCCTCCTCGATCGGGCACACCATTTACAGGGGTGGGAGTTCTCTTGCCCCATTCTCTCGCCCCTCCCAGTTCCCAGAAGAAAGAGAAAGAGTGTGGGATGGGGAGGTCAAAGGTGAAACGGGCATCGGGGGTGGCTCCTTTTCACTCCCGGTGGAACTTGGCGCCCCCAGCCGATCGCAGGTCAAGGCGGAAATGGGGTGGAGAGTGAAACATTGCCAGTTCCGCCCGTTTGCCCTCTTAAAGAGGTCTCTTGCGCTTTCTTTATATATATATTCTTTTTTAAGGAGCTCCGCGTCGAATACGCGACATTTTGGTAGGGGGAAGCGTTTGAGAATGACTTTCGGCCGGTGTCAAAGGTCCTTTTGGAGTGAAGAGGGGAGGAAAAGGAGGTCCCAGTGGTTCTTCCGCCTTCGGCCGGAAAAATAGTCGTCCTATCTCACTGCGATCAGCTTCTCCCCCGGTCGCTTCCCTCCAGCGACCTCTAAACCTACCCCCCACCACCTCACCCCCATTCCCATAGTCACACCCACGGTCAAGTCAATCCAGCCGCTTTGCTACCATCGTCCGCGTTGACTATCTCGTCCACTTATCCGAGAGAACCCTTGCTAACCCACAGTTGTCCTCTTAATGTGGGGTTGGAGTGGTGGCGGATGCCTCCAGATGACCTCCACTACTGCAATTTCGAGGGTCGCAGAAGAGGTTTTTTCTCCGCAGAGACAAGCGATGGTAGTAAACTAAGGGCACTGAAGGTTACCGGTTTTATCCTGGAATTTATTTATGTGCAACGGTATCAAAGACCGTTTGTGGACGCTCCGGCGTTCGAATAGTCGAATATTACTGCGAGGAAGTTTCTTTCCATTTAATGTTCCAGTAGCAGTATCCATTTAGGGTTTACTAAGTCAAATCCAAATTATTCTCCTATTTATCTCTATCACCCGCCAATTATTAAGGATCCCAGCAGTCAATAGTTGCTTGTAAATAAAGAAACTGCTGAAAAGTAAAACAATGCGTAGCTTATCGAAATATTCTCACCAATCGATCGGGGTATAATATCATGGGAATACCTGGTCCCATTACAACTTCAGTTACTTTAAGTGGCATGAAAGAACTCATCAGAACTGCACGCAATGCACTGGAATTTTACTGACTTCAACGAAGTAATTTTTTAGAATACTTGATTTCTTTAGAATCTTTCGTGAGGGTTTGTGATTTTGGCAGACGAAGATTATCTTCCCTAACCCCATACGATAGATAACTATGGGTAGGAGTCTCGATTAGAGTCATAACCGTTTTAAAGGAGAAATTATTAACAAAGATTTTATTTTTAATTGTTATTTTTTTTAATTTAAGGAATGAAATACGTTCTTAGGGTGGAATTGCGTCGTCACTCGTGTTCTTGGAAATAAAATTAATTTACCGAATCAGAGCACATTTGGTGACCATAGTTTGAGTTCAAAATATGAATTATTAATGCTGGGATGAAGATATAATCATGATATTTTTCCTTCGTGTTTCATTGTCTTTCATATATCCCACATGGAAACAAAAGAACCGTGTGGTAGCTTGAAATTGGGTATCACGGTAAATTTATTTTTCATGTTCCCTGAAATTCCTGGTGAATCAACTTCTCTGATGAGCTTATTATGAACTCATTCAGGTTGCCATTTTGCAAAACCCATTTCAACTCTCGCCGAGAACTAGGTTTTCTGGGAATCAAATGAAAGTTCTCAAGGGAACGTTTAAGTAAAGATTAAGAATGCTGAAGGAAGACGTTACATCTGAACTTTCATGAAACGAATTAGGAGCAGTAAAACTCCACTCAAAGAATGCATCCTTTCCCTCTGAGATTATTGATTCTGTGGAGAGATTCATGCAACAGATATTCTTTCAATCGCAATTTTTAGTAGTTTTTCTTAAAGCAATGACTCTATTTCACTTCCATTGGTGCTAAAATGTTATCATTATATTTTCAAAAATAAATTCTGAATTCGTCGTAAGTTATAATTTTTTACTGATGTGCATGAACTTATTATTTTACTGGAGAATTTAAAAAAATAAAGAAGTCAGTTTACGCCAGTAAAAATTTGTTAGACAGACATTATAGTAAGTTTCATTTGAATTGTGTACACTAACAGTAAGTTTATTCTTTTTTTTAAGGAGTACGGCAAATTTAAATATTATTCAGCCCGAACATTGAAAATGAGAACAACTGAGTTATGATGAAAAATGAAAGGTTTCATATTTGTCTTATAGGTATTTAAATATTAAGAGTTGTTGAAATATCACGTTTAGAAATAGGTATAAAATATTGGGAGAGTAAAAATGTGATTTTTTTAAGTAAGAGCAATGTATTAATGTGACACTATTCCAAGCATATTTAATTGTGATATGACACGCATGTTTTTCAATTATAAATACATACTATGCGAAAATATTAAAAAAAAATTCAAAGTAATACAATTACAAGCCAACAATTTCAAAGTGTAAAAATTGTTCGCCTTGACCGGGATCAAGATGGTGGCCAGGCGAATGATTTTTACACTCTGTAATCGTTGCATTGTAATGCACACTTAGTGGATGAATCAGTTAAAAGTTACCGTCGCGGCATCTCCCGTAGTTTCTTGGTAAATACAGCTAACTTGAAACATAATCCAATGGCAAAGGTTCACGCCACTGCAAAATTGTTACCAGATTTGCGATACATTCGATAGTATTGGAGCAACAATTATGACCAACATCGACACAATCAAAGAATAAAAGAAAATCATTCTTGCAATACACTTAACCCGTTTTCCTAACAGCACTGCCTCGGGAAGTTGAAACGAATCCCCTGACAACGCTATTTTTTCGAAGCGGCTCGCTTGCTTCATTGGAAAGGTATTAGCTAACTGCTTTGTCAAAACGTCAGCGCAGCCATTGAGGCCTTTTAAGCGCGTCCAGGAAAGAATTAAGCGGCGACAACAATGCCCCTTTGTTATCCGGCGGTCGGCCCTAAAATAAGTTTGTCTACACTGCCTCCTTCTAATAAAGAGTTGCCTCCCCCGGCACGTGGTGCGCTCCGCGTCCAGACTCCCACACTTGCTCACAAAAACCAAACCAACCCTCTGTATTCCCCATCCCCCCTCTCTGGTGGTCCGGCGTGTGCCCTGATGCATCTAGCGGGGGTGAGGGGAGAGTGAACGTACGTTGCGAGAGGGGGTGGGGGCGCGAAAAGCCCGTGGCGAACGGGGGTGGCTCCATTTTCGGATGATAGATAGTAGAGGAGAGAGAAAGAGAGAGGGAGAGAGAGACGGAGGGGCGGAGAAGTGGGCGGGGTGGGGGGATCCTTCCTGACGGAGAGGGGGGTGGGGGGTCGAGGCATTGATTTATCTGCTTAGTCTCACCCGCGTCTCCAACCCCCATCCCTTTTGACGTGCTATGTGCCCGTCCTGTGGTCAGCCCCTTATGAAATGGGGAAGTTGGGAGGGTTTAGATCCACGAAAGGGTGGTGTGGGAGGGGAGTGGGGATCCTCGGGCGTGAAAGGGAGTGTAGGGGGGATGGCACGTACGGAGAGGGTGGGGATCATAGTCATCCCCATCTCATTGTGGCGGGCCCGACTACGCAAGCCGGGGCAACCCTCCCTGCCTTAACCATCTCCCCCATCACACCTCCCCATCTCTCCCACAAATAAGGCCTCAATGCACTCTTCTCTCCCCCTTCACCTCCCCCGTCATATCCCGGGCCACCCCACCACCCGAAAGGGCCTCCCGCTAAGCCAGGGTGCAAACAGGAGGGCAGAGGAGAAAGGGAGGGAGGAGGGGTGTGTGGTCCGATGGGTGGAACTTAGTGCGCCCACTTCTCTCCCCTCCCGGCTGCCGTTCCGTGGAGTCCGTGCGGCCACCGTTCGACGAGGGAAGATGATTGATGGAATCGGAAGGGTGTTGTTGGCGGGGGATGAGGAGGGGGACTGTTGGGCGGTCCCGAGGGGAAGGAAGCGTGGATTGAGGGTGGCAGGGGGAAAGGTTGTGAGAGGGTTGGGGTGGTTCCCAAAGCCTTGTGGAGAAAGGGCGCTTGATATTCGCAATGGTCGGGAGTGGGTTGGCGGTAGAGGTTGTCGGGAGTTTTCGGGATATTGGTCCAGTTCCGTGGCCCCGTCCGCTCCGTCCCGCCCATCTGCGCTCTCCAGTTGTGCCCGCGTTCGTCTGATGGAAAAGGGTGTTGTGGTTAAAAATAGGACCAGGACAATTTGATATTTTGGATGGGATTTGCTCCCCAAAAGTGATGGCAGAAATATGTAATATATTAGTACGTTTACATATATATATATATATGTATATATATATATATATATATATATATATATATATATATATATATATATATATATATATATATAAACACAGTAATCAACCCGAAGGTCGGTTTAGTAAGTGACGGTAGAGCTCACCCATGTACCAAGCCCTATACGGCGTGTGAATATTCACACATCAGGGTAGGGGGGCCAGTTCCTTTCCCTGTACCGGTTATGGTTTCCCATAAAGGACGAACACGAGAGGTGGGGATGGCGGATGTGAGCAGATCACGAATGTACAAATATTTTTCTCGACCGGGACTTGAACACCGGATCTCTCCACTTGCCGGGCGGATGTTCTAACCACCTGAGCTATCGAGAAAAGGTACCTTTACACTGAAATCTGCGATCTTATAGAGCGCCAAAGTGCTCCGAATCATTACCCAGAAGATGGCGTTAGGGAGCTGTTACACCCACCAAAGGAGAAATTGGCAAACACAATAGGAGAATGGACAGTAGGTCACCAAGCATACAACATCATAAAGGATAGGAACGGTGCGTTTCATGGCACGCTAGTAGTGAACCAGGAAAAATCCAAGGGAGATGGAAGGAATATATAGAAACACTGTACGGTAGAGAACATAGGCCGACAATATTAAACATAGAAAAGGAACATGACGCAGAAGAAGATAGCTTAGATCCAGGCGTACTCGACGATGAAATAGAAAGAGCATTAAAGGAGATGAAAGGAAATAAGGCCGTGGGGGTAGACAGCATTCCTGTGGAACTGTTGAAATGTTTAGGAAAATGTGGGAAGAAGACTCTATATGGACTGATTCGTAGTATCTATGAGGAAGGGATCTGGCCGGAAGATTTTGTGAAATCAGAGTTAGTTCCTATTCCGAAAAAGGTAAAGGCTACATCATGTGAGGATTACAGAACAATAAGCTTGATATCCCACGCAGCTAAAGTTCTTCTCAGGATCATCAACAAAAGGATAGAGAGTAAGGCAAATGATTACTTAGGGGATGATCAGTTTGGGTTTAGAAACGGTAGAGGTATGCATGATGCCATTTTAGTAATGAGATCACTAATCGAGGGGAATATAGAATACAATCAGTACATATTCGCCTGTTTTGTGGATTTCGAAAAAGCGTTTGATAGATTTAATTGGGAAAAATTAATTCGTGTACTGCAGAAAATAGGAATGGATTGGAGGGACAGAAGAATGATCCGCAAGCTGTACATGTTTCAGACTGCTCAGGTGCGAGTGGGGAACGGAGAGTCCGGATGGGCAGTGTTAGGAAGAGATGTAAGACAGGGTTGCCCATTGTCACCGGTGCTGTACAACGTATATGTGGAGGAAATGATTAAAGAGGCATGGGGAGAACTGGAGGTGGGAATTAAAGTCGGAGGGGAATTCTTAAAATCGATTAGGTTCGCTGATGACCAAGCATTAGTTGCTCAGTCAGCCAAAGGGTCGCAAACATTGCTGAGTGAATTGGACGTCCGGTGCGATAGATGTGGGATGAGAATTAATATTAATAAAACGAAGGTTATGCGATTTTCCAGGAAGAAGAAGGCTACGCTAAACATTAAAATAGGAGGGGAAAAATAGAGCAGGTAGAACAGTTTACGTATCTCGGAAGTGTTCTGGACCAACACGGTCAAAGTAGTAGGCACGTAAGGAGAAGAATTGCGCTAGGTAAGGAGGCTTTCTCAAGGAGGAGGGAGTTGATGACAGGGACGTTGAGGAGGGAGGTTAAGAAAAGACTCGTAAAACTCTGATATGGAGCGTACGCCGCGGAAACGTGGTCGCTGAAGCAGGAGGATAAACGTAGACTGGAGGCTTTTGAAATGTGGGTGTGGAGAAGAATGGAGAAGGTGAAATGGACCGAAAGGAAAACAAATGAGGAAGTACTGGAGATGGAGGGGAGGAGAGGGATTTGTTGAGAGAAACCCTATGGAGGCAGGAAAGATGGATGAAAGGCATATTGAGTGGTAGTGGGATGCTAAAGAAGGTATTAGAGGGGGGAATGTTAGGCAAGCAGGGAAAGAGCAGGAACAGGATAGGGATGTTGGACGGGATGAAGGGAGGAAAGAAATACACAGAGATGAAGAGGGACCTGATGTAGAGTGGGTTGCTGGACTGGGTTTTGTTGAGAGTTACAAAATATTTATTTATTTGATAGTTGTGTCCATCCAAAGACCTACCCTAACCGGTAGATTACCTAATAATAATAATCTACATCTACACAACACCCCGCAAGCCGTCGCAAGGACGGTGGGCAGGGGGTGATAGGTTACCTGCCATTCTCCCATATTCCCTCTATTTCCTCATGCACCGGACACACCGTGATCCACCAAAAATCTTGTGGAAGGGGGCGACCGAACACCAATCATGCAGCTTGCCTACATATATTACGAGTATTACATGGGTAGTAGATATTCTTATACATACACAAAGAGGCCAAGAAAATACGTTCAAAGAGGGTAGCCACACATGCATGCAATTCAGGCACTTATTACCGGTTAGTATTATACGTATTCCGGACGAACAGTTCACAAATACAATTGACTTTATATACATTCACCTACGATCCACCTAGCACAAGGGCGCACGGCGGGGGGCGTTTGGATGCCAGATTTGGAGAGTGTTTTGTGAGACTTTAATCTTGTATGCTCATATTTTAGACGGCGTGTACCAATTATTTAGGGTGTACCTATTAGAACACTTGATCAAGTTTAATCTAAATGTTAGACGAATATATTTTACGCTTCACGCATCAAAGTTTTCTCTAGAGATTTATTTAATCAGCTGAAACAGGTCATTCTCATTTATTTTAATCAAGAGTAGGTATGAGCTACCTCAGTATGCCCATGCAGTTTACTAATAACCATGATACTGAATGTTACTACGAATGACGAAGAATTAAATTCCTTGACAAGACTGACCGCGGAAGTGTGTGGAATAATGTAGGGTAAGTCGAAGGTATTATGTTTTATTAAAACCAAATAGAAAGTAAAAATGTGGTATGGAAAAGCCATTATCCTCATTCGTGGCAGAGTAACGCCTTAACCTTCTAAACCGGAGATCGCGGGTTCGATTAAATTTGAAATTTTGCGGGCAAGAGCACTTTAAGCAGGTATTTCGACTAAGTAATTTTAAAATCACGTACACTTCGATTTTTTCTATTTAATGAATATTATCGTCTTTTTTGGGAAATATTACCATGTTTTGCGTGTAAAATAAATGATATTGGTAGAATAGAAGTCCCAACAGTTATATTAGGCAACGATTACGTCACTCAGCAAGGAAAATCAAATCAACTTTTTTCCATTCGAGTCAATTCGAGTATCATCAGACATATCCAGAACTTTTAGAAATTGGAATACATGGTTGAACTAAAGCATAACGAGGACATGCCGGAAGAAGTACCGCCTGATACCACCCCTGTTGCCCTCATTCTCGACCAAATGAATCTGTAGCGACCCTCTCCGAAATGTCCCCCACCCATACTGCAACCCCCTCCTTTACGAGGCGGCCGCCCCGGACAGCCCACTCTTCCAATCCCGTGTCCATATCCAGCACACATCCGCCCCACGACACAAGCCGTCTCCTTCTCCCCAAGACAGCCCCGTCCCCTCAAAAAACCCTGTCGATCTAACAACACGTTCTCCCTTTTCTTCTCGCTCCCACCCCCGATGGCCCTCCCAAGACATCCCTCGCTCTTCTCCCCAACCCTCCCCCGACACTCCTCCTCTCCTTACCATTCCAACTCCTTAGCGAGGATCGCTCAAGCGTGGCCGGATAGAGGCCGCCTTGTTGGCCAATGATTCTCCCACGTCCCACACCCCAGGCTACCCACCACTCCCGCTCCCTATCTGCACGAATGCCGGAGGTGGAGGGGGAGGCGGAGCAGGGGGGGAGAGGGTTTGGAGGCGGCGGGGGCGGAGGGCACGGGAGGCGGGGGCGAAGTGTAGCGAGGGAGGGGGGAAGGGTTTAAAGAGAGAGATGGATAGTGGGGGAAGGAGGGAGGGTGTGGAGGGGTGGAGAGAGATTGGAAGCTCGGGCTACTGGACGATGCTGGTCACGGATTGCGAGCTACAAAATGGAAGGCAGTCAAACCTCCTCCTGACAGTACAATACCGTTTTGGGAGGTTGCAGTCCCTTCATGCCTGAGTGACTTAGAACAGAAGCCTGTCTTGGATTGCGAAAGAAGAAGATTGCGGACCCGAGCAAGAAGAGTCGTGGCGAGAGGAGGGTGAGGGGGGGAGGGCAGTCCTGGTGGGGAGGATGAAGGTTTCGGAGAGGTGGGGGAGGGATGATGGGGGAGCTTTTTTGTTTTTTAAGAGACCTTTTACACCAAGCTTAGCCAAGAGGAGTGGTTTAGGGGCGATTAGAGAAGCGGTAGACAATTTTTTTTATCGATGAAGAAATCCAGATTTGAAGGAAGTTGGGCTCACATTAAGCCATGTTTGATTTTTTTTAAATGTACTAGCTTACCCTTAGTTATTTTCGTCTTCAAAAATGTCGTCTATTTCTTCTAAAATTATTAATAGACTCTCTAATATGCAAAACGTGGCAGTATGAAGTACATTTTCACTAATTTGTAGAGTAGACCAACTCTCTTATTTATAATTAAAATTATATGTCAATAAACTGATTATCAATAAAAAAATTACATTAAATTATCTGCGTAAAAACACGTCCACAAGTCGCATAGGCGATTGATTATATCATACCAAGCAAATTAAATCTTTTCTTGGGAAAAAAATAGCCAACAGGAGTGGTGTCAAAGAAGTTTTGGATATCCATATTTTAAAATGTGATCTTAAATTGGAGTAAGTAATTTTTAAAATTTTATTAAAATTTTAAAAATTTTCCATTTTTTTTAATGTCACAGTTCAGGTATTGGATACGTACGTATTGGATGACGACGTAACCACAGCGGTTAGCAACGAGTAAACTTTTCCAAAATTAAAGACGCCTAATGATTCATGCAAGTAAAAAAAATTCAATAAATTATGAATTTATGCCAAGACTACTGAGTAAATTGAAGAAAAATAAAAGAAAAAAAGAAACTAAAAAGAGGAATAAATATAAATTGAATAGCAAATTCAAAAATCGATTAGAATTTGAAGTGTTACTCATTGGGTTTTTACGACAGAATCAAATGATGAGCAAGGAATGACAATTGGCTTTGAAGAATTCCACTTAAAGATTTCGAAATTAGGAGGCTAAACTGGAAATTATTTTCTGAACAAAGCACACTTGGGAGTATGAAAAAACCGACACAACTTCAGTGGGATGAGTTAAGCAATCCTTATTTTTTAATTATATATTTTTTTGTTACGCCACTGTTCAAATTCGGGCATGAACCTCAGATGGAAATAATAGAGGAATGAGGAGACTATTCAGTGAAAATGTGGTCAAATTTAGGCGCAGGAACGCCGAGAGACAAGCGGAAGAAGGGTGAAATAAAAAAGTAACAGAGGGAAAAGGAAAATTTTCAACTACCTGCTTTCCCGACATGAATATCACCGCTATAATCATTGCAGCGAGCATGCTTCTCCCTATTGTTCCCCTCACGAAGGTCGTCATTTTTACAATGAGACCAGAGTGATGGGGGAGAGGACGGTTTAAATGGAGAATGGTTTACGGTTCGAGGCTATTTAAGTTATCGGCGGACTTCCGGAACGATACTCTCTAGACGCTGGCCAATAAAGTCGGACAGTGAGCGCAGCAGTAAGCGCTGTAGTAATCCACTCTGGCGGCGCGATTGTGAGGAAATACCTATGAGACTATTAACTGTTCACAATCTCCTTCGCCGTGATGGATCGGTCAAAGTGATTGTTTGTGGCGTCAAAAGCTTTATTTATTGGAGAGACATTGGCTGTATCCCAAAATCAAGGAGAAAAATAAGACGGGAACACATGGATATGATGATAATACTTTCATTTTAAGAAATAAGTGGAAATTCAATATGGAGACAAATTATAGTTAAAGGATCCCATTATTTATCGGAAACTCGAATCGGATCTTCGGAGGTACAGCTAAACGCATTTGAGTAAAAAAAAGTGAAGAGAATTTTCACTTGGGAAAAATTAAAAAAATTATTTCTGCCTTAAAGTACTAGAATGAAACAGATTAAAAAAAAAAACAAAATGAGGATACGTACACAATTGAGGATACAAACAATAAATTGAGGATACGTAGGTCGACCTTTGAAGTTGTAACTTTTACCAAAATTCCGTCTTCCTTAAACAAATAGTCTAGAGTAGTCTAACCCCCAAAAACCTGCATACCATCCCTCTCGCTTACGTTGCTTGCACTTAAATCTGTATGGATATTTTATTAAATGAAGAACGCAATGTATTTTTCCATTGTTCTTAATTTTCATACTGCTAGTTTCAACGCTTTGACGCCTAAGCGTTGACACTACATCTACATAATACCTCGCAAGCCGCCGCAAGGGCGTGTGGCGGGGGGTGTTAGGTCACCACCCAAAAAAAGGAAAAAAGAAAAACCGCATTCAAAACTAACACATGCATGCAAACCCAAATCTACAGTAGTGCATACATTCATAGAAACATCCTATCATTTTACACTCATGCAAATACACACCTACCTCCCTCCACTCTACAAGCATGTAAGTACATATGCTTAATTATAAGAAATAATTGCATCTTAGGATGCAGCAAGAAATTCATCCAAGAACGTGCAAGGTAGATTTAAGTAAGTAGCAAGGTGAAACACCACCACCACAAGAACGTGCAACATAAAACGCTCTCCTACTCAAGGTGAGGAATTTGACCCAACGCTGCAGGTAGGAGGAGGGCTCCCCCATGGAGAGGGGCAAGGGATGGAAGGGGAAATTTAGGGTACCAAAAGCAGAGCAAACAGTACTGTAAACAGCACTGCATTAGTTAATGGCATTCCAATGCGGTCATGCGGGTAGTAAAAAAAAAGACACAAGCAGTACAAAAATAAAGAACAGTGAAAAATTACATTGCGTTCTTCATTTAGTGAACATAAACTTCCATAAAGTTGAGCCAGAAACCATCGAATACATGGACGTTTTATTTTGTGACTGTAAAGAAATTTTCGAGAAATGCCTCGAAAGGAGAAGACATGGGCTCACCTAAGTCCTATCACTCTCAGCACACAGTCAAGACTCGGCAGAAGCGATAACCATTGGGAATTTTCCAGATCCTTCCTTCATATGCATCATGTTTTTTCTTCATTATCATTCATTTCTGCTACCCCTGCTCTCGCGCTCCCGTGTTCACCTTTCGTATGCACCTGGGACTTAAATACCAATGTGGGCACTATTAACCCTGAGAGGCGTCCACAACCACAGGAAGGTGTTGGCATGAGGTCAGGAAGATGGTTATCCGGGAAATGGTCGGAAGGTGGACGTTGTGTTGAGAAGGCTCAGGTCCTCATCGTTGGAGGCGATAGAATTCGGCCGTGACGTCAACTTCCGCCGTCCAAGGCAGACGTGCTGTCTCTCTCCCCCTCTCCTCTTCCCAGTGTGCTTGACCTCTCGAAGTCGAAGGGTTTTCGGTAAGGGGAAACCGACAGGGTGGGGAAAATTGGCCTGTCGGGTTGGTTCGAAGGGAAGTGAAAGGCATAGACGGGGAAGGGCGGGTGGGTCAAAAGGGGTTGCGAAGGTTGCGCGAGTGGGAGGAATGGGGGAGGAGTGGCGCGTGTGGGGAGGAGGGGGCACACTTGGGGCCAGGGAGTCGGAAAATGAGAGAACAATTGACAATCGCCTGATTGTTCCCGCAACCGAGCAGGCGACCGAGTTTCTCGGAGGTACGTCGCTGTGGATGCTTCGCTATTAGCTCGCTTTCCATTATGCCTCCGCGACCGGGAGCCTTTCCCTCTCGCTCCCCTCCCCTCCAAATTCTCCACCACCCAGGACGGCTCCCTGCGCCGTCTCTCCCATTCCACGACTCATCCCATGATTACGTGTACGGCAAAACAAATCAAAGAGACCTCGAATCGAATGGTACGACACGAAATATTTCGGGTACAATTACGCAACAAACACTTATATTTGTATGGCACCCTTCGAGTAGCTTAGGGTGACGTTTGGCAGGGGATGGTGGGACACACTCCTTATTTTGCATAGCCGTGTGAGTGCGCGTATATTTTTCCTTTATTAAATTTCATACAATCGCATATTTTGCAAATGCCGGTAGGAATTAGGTAATCTATCTTCACCATGTTTTTATGGTCACCTCATTAATAAGCATCAAGTTGTTAATAACATGAAATTTTCGATTGAAATGCAATCAGCATTTCCCATTCACTTCAATGGTGCTTCTCTGTTGAGTTCTCCATATTGGGAAAATTTCTATAGAAGATAGAGTATTTTATTTTATTTACAGTGCGGAAAATATGTCTGAATGCGATGGGGTGTGAATATACTATATTATTATATAGTTTCCCCTACCTGTTCACACCAGTTTTGCACTAATTCCCAGCCTTCTTTCCTCGTCTGAACTCTGTGAACGTTAATATTGCTTAAGTGCTTAGAATATCTTGGTAAAAGTATAGTACTCGTACTTCTAGTGCAATACAGTACTAGTACGAGTGAAATACTTTTTCGTGTGTACCTTTCAATTTCAAAATTTTGGGAACGATGGCTGTGGTCCATAGCTATATTTGGTTGTATTTTAGGTAGGGTACAACAGGTTCCTTACTAGAGGGGATGTTTACAAAAATTTAAATCCCCTATTTTTACTCTTTATGGTTTGAGAAAATTATTTTCGATATGCGAAATTCATTAATCAAATGATCACGAAAATATTACTCCTACTTTTGATTGAGAGTAACTAATGCATATTTTATACCTAAGGGTGACTTAGATAGCATAATAAAACAAAGCAATGGTTAATATTCATTCTTCTTTCTTGCTCCCTAAGGCAGGTTCAGCGTCATATAACGCCCCGGTCCTTTGACCATGGCGTCCGTTTCGTTCTTTGGCTCATCTTCGTCTCCTTTCCTAGTCTTTGTCATCTTCTTTTCCTTCCATGTCGGTTTTCTCTCTGAGTATTGTGGTTGTGGAGATCAAAAAAAAACGTTTTAGCTGATTAGGATATTTCGGAAACCGAAATTTGCTATTTTTTTCATTAAGGTTAACTTAGTTTTTATGTTGTACCAAATTAGAAACCTGCATGTTTTGAACTTTAACCAGTTGATAATACCGTGTCCGACATTGTCCGTGGTTCCACTTTCTACAGAGGTTTCCTATTTTGCCCTATTTATGCGTTGTAATTTTTTTGTTTGGTTTTCGTGCCCAGAGAGTATTTGAGAAAAAATTGCTCATTTGGAACTTTTGTTTTGACATAAATTCAACCGTGAGAAATTTTTTTTGGAGCAGCTTCCTTTGCAAGTGTTTCCCAATCCTTCTGATAATGAAATCAAAATTTCGAACTTAGTTTCTGTTATGACGACTCATGAATTAATGTATTCTTCTTCAAACTGAAGTTCAAAAAAGGAATATTTATTCGTTTATTTTTATTCAATATTACTCCTTTAAGGGACCTACCATTTTATTGGACAGAGGCTTGCTTGCAATTACTCATAAAGCATCGGTGTTGAAAGTAGAATATTGAAAAGTTATATATAAATAAATAATAGAACTTCCCCTTCGTATTTACCAGTTATTATACTTGACCTATCTCGCTATGATTAGAGGTCTGTGGTTCATTTGCATTCCGTTCATTTTTGTATCAAAAAGAATTATTTTATTTGTTGAAATTAGTACTTGTTTCGAATTAAGTCTTCCTCCAGTCTAAAACACTATCGAGATAGATAAACTGTTCCATCTGCTCTAGTTTTTGCTCTGCCATTTTAACGTTAAACTTAGCCTTTCTCCTTCCCAAAAACCATATAAATTTATTTACATTTATTCTAAACCCATACCTATCGCACTGACCTTCCAATGCCTTCAACAGATGGAACTTCGGTGGATCGCGGGCCCACATCAACTTTTCGGTTTCATGGTGTGGTCAGCAGAGAACTGCGGAGGGTCAGTGTAACCAACCCCTTAACTGACCCTCGACATAATCTTAGAAATTAATTGGAAATATTTGTCGTAAAATCTGGTTAATTTATAAAATAGCGCCCTCTTAGGATAATTATCGGTGAATTATAATCATTGGTAAATTTGTGTTATGCTTAAGGAGTTAAGAGTTGTATTTGGTCATATAAGAGCAGGGATAATTTGCTGTTTCGTAAAAAACATCACTATGTATAAATGCATAAAGGTGACACAATTTTTGGGAATACTGGGATCTGCACATCTGGACTCGAACGTGCGTAGAGGAATTAACTATAATTGCATCACATTGGTGGGCGAGACCAAAGTAATGCTATCGGAACTTCACTGTTAGGCGAACAGATATTATCATCGACAGCTTTGTCTTTCTTCATCCAGATCTCATTTAAATTTCTGTTTCCTGCTTCAATTTTTGTAGCTAGTTCCTTCCTCTTTTAATATCTGTCAGCAATCCTTCTTTTCCTCTTCCCGTTAATCTTCCCTTTTGTAATCATATCTTGCATGCATTTCGACCTCATGATGTGGTCTATTAAGCTTGTCTCCCTCTTCCTTTTACTTTTCAACATGCTCTCTTTATTGTCATTAAATTATAATTCCTAACTCTTACCTGTCTATCTCATCCTGCCCATTATTCGCTAAACCCATATCTCCAAAAATTCCAAATACTTTCTCATCTTTCTTACTCATATAGCCATCATGTGAAATGTTTCCGTGAACCTATTTATTGCACGCTTTCCTAAGGTATTCAGTATCTTCGCTGATATTATCGTGAACCCTACTGCCCTCATGTGCTTCAGGTCAGCTATCGCTCTGTCCGTCTCATCCCTCTTTATCCGCATTGTATTAATTAAAATTGGCAATTTCCCACAAAATAAAATTTTAATACGATCGGTTTCGATGTAACTACATCATCTTCAAACTGAAGATGATGTAGTTACATTGAAACCGGTCGTATTGAAATTTTATTTTGTGGGAAATTGCAAATTTTAATTTATCATTATATTCCACCATATCACGCCTGAAACATCTATTTTAACTCATTATTCACGTGCCCCTGGAATTCTCTTCGCATGCCTCTTCATCCTCGGAGTGCCATATGCCTATCATGCACCAGGTCTCAACTTCAAAAGTGCACCTCCTTTATGCATTTTCCTATTCTGCGATTGTGAGTAATTTTCCATTTAATTGTGTTCTTCTCACTTCCCTTTCTTGGGGTCATCTCAAACTATCAACTCTTGCACGTGTATTTCAATTTTCCGACCCTTCTCCTAATCTTCTCTTGACTGACATCACCCATTCGATTTACTTCTCACAGGCTTCAATTGCCTCCATTTTCAGTTAACTATTCAGTTTCCTGAGTTAACCTCTCCCATATCCTGTACTAACGCAATTCCAGTTTTTTATCTAGTTCCGAGTTCTCTGTCAATTCGGGAGTGGTTTGTTCTTCCCACTACTCTCTTCTAAAACTGTTTGTTTCAGTTTTTCTATTATAAATATTTTTCACATAATTCCACTATTTTCTACCACATTCCTTTTTTTCTATGGTTTGGATTGTTTTCGTTGAGGATTCGTTTGAATAAATTTCATCAGTTTCTTTACATGCCGTCTCTATATCACCGTTCCTTTCCTTCTCTCGTACTTTTGCCTCGACTTGGGCTCGTCAACCAGAGAGTGAGTGGACTGTGGCCTCAATACTTGTGAGGGACATTCTCATAATAATTCTGATCTAATGTTTGACTAATTTTATCGATTATTTTTATATTTTTCCCCCTGATTCTTCCAGGTGCTTCGCCACCGTTTGTAGTTTAATAACGTGTGCACTACCACGCTTAGGTTTTCCTTACGTCACTCTATGAGTTTCTTATCTCTCTTTCCCGTTCTCGAGGCCATAGACTTCAACCGCGCAAGCTCTGTTACCATTCCCTACTTTGCTGTTACAGCCCACCTTTATCACTCCTTACATACTGTACTCTGAAAACTGGGAGTACTTCTTCGTACAATGAATGCATTCACTTCCCCGTGCTGTCCGATGGTGGTGGTATGTGCATAACTAGAGCATCTGCTGGTTTTCCTTTTATCTTGGCTGCTATCAATCTTTCAATGATAGGAATCCCTTTATATATACTCTTTTCTATTTCTTTCTTTTTCACGATACCCACTCCTAGGATACTAACCTTTATGCAGGTATAAACCCGTAAACCGTGTTGTACCTCTCTAATACCAATTATCCTATCTTACTTCACTCAGCGTGAAAAAACATCAATTTTCTTTCTTTTCATTCTCTCTTGTCTCTAGAGTTTCCCTCATGCCCCTTGCTACAATATTCCATGTATCTATTCGTGAATGATTATTATTTATTTTCGTCACTCTTCTCGTTAGAGCATCATGAGTTTCCAGGGGTATCACTCACTGGAGATTCGAACGGGGGTATTTTACCCGCGGAATCTTGAATAAAATGCCAATGTTTCATTCCATGATACCTGGGTTATCCATAGGATTTTTAATGTGGTTTTTTCTCGTTGCCTTCCCCCTCATATGCCGTTTGCTGTCTGGCTCCTATTTTTTTATGGTTGCTTCTGCCCTTCAATAACATATGGCGGCCTCATCTCCATTTTGCAACAATTTCTCCTAGAAACGAGGTAACTGAATAGTGATAATGGATATGATTTTTTCGATATAAATACGAAAATGTTAGCTACTTGAAGATATGGAGTAAAATTATGGATACTTGAAGGCTCAAAATACATAATTATCGTGCCTCAACGCATTACCACACTTTCAACACATACAGGGCATTAAAAGGCAATGTTACTCTCCAATTACATGCTAAGTTAGCTGTAGCACACTATCAAACCAAAGTAAATATTTTTACAGTACTCCGTTTCGAAATTAATGAGAGAATGAATGCCTGACTTCTGTTTAAGCGCAGCGTAGGACTCCGCCTATTAAGGAATCAGCCGTTGTACGAGTAGTTTCGGCGACGTATACCCAGCGTATATTTCATGTGTAACACACGTTTGGACTCATTTAACAGTTTGTAATTCGTTTACCAATCACAGTTACGCTACTTCCATTAGTTAAAAATAATATCACAATTGTGTTAAACGGTATGCGTGTGTGAAGAACCTTTTACGCGAAAATTCAAAACGCTCAGAAAATCCTAGTGATTAGTTACAGTTACACAGAATGCATTATTGCATTTCATCTAAGGGGAGTCTGAGAAATAGGGAGAAGCCGTGGTAGCTAAATTACAGTGTTATGTTGTTATACATTATTTTGTTAAATATTCTTTCTATGAACCTCTTTGCTCACTGAATCGAGGCTATAATGCAGAATTTAAGAGAAGTAATTTATGAGTGAATTATTATTTTCTCATGCCTACACACATAGGAGCTATTTGCTATTCTAGCGAAGTAGCTGAATTTTGAGTTGCCTCAAAGACTGTGCCATGAACATTGGTTTTACTTTCGTGATAGCTAAGATTATTGTTACCTCAAATATTTCATGCAAGCGATGAGTTTCAAGATCTAAATGCCTCAAAGGCTATGTCATAAGTGCTCTAGAAATTAAGGAAAATAATATGAGCCGCCACCTTGAGCACAGAAAATAAAACTTAAGATTTTGAGGGGCTGATCGGGTGGAAGGAATCCGACCTTAATGAATGGGCGACCCACCGTGTCGCAAGGTTGTCCCGTCATCATGTCATTTTGGTATTTTAACGCGACACTTGGTATTTCCAGGGACTGACTCTCCGATGCTGGGTCATGCTCCTCTTTTTTATGTGAGTGCGCAGCGCCTAGCATTCAATTGTCTCCCTTGATGACGCGTCGTTTCGCCTTCCATTGTTTCACCTGATCAACATATGCAACCCCGAATCAAGCCGCAGTGTGTCACTAATGCTCCAATTTCAACCATACTTAATGGCGACGAAGCCGAAACCGCGACTCTTTCACACCTGCTCTCTAGCCGGGAGACGTGTAGAATTGCTTATTCCGCCCTGGAGTAATCCTTATAATACCGATTGTTCAACTACGCGTGCCACGTGCGCCCGCGTGTAAAGAATGACATCCTTTTTTATACCCTGTCATTTTAAAATAGAGAAGAAGAAACTTATTATGTGTGAAGGGGCAAGCTACGGATCCTTTTTTGAATATTTTTTTTTCATTCTCAGCATGAATGCTGATCGAAACTCACCAACAGGAACTGAGAAGAAAGTATTCGAAATTCGTATTGCCATTAACGATATCTGAATGAATTTTTTACGATTATAAAACTGTTTTGCATAATATCAGATAATTTAAGTTCATATCATACGAATCCAATAAATGGAACTTAGTCGGACCAATGGGAACATTGTTGGATTGGTATATTAATGGCTTTATGAGTTTCTGAGAACGGGAACGTATTTCATAATATGAATAATATTCAACGAAAATTTGTGACACATGTAACATTATTTGTTTTTTTTTCCTCCTCAGAAATAGGCTCACGTTCCCTTTATTAAATGGGTGGTTGGTGTATCGAAACTCATAGAATTAAAAATTCAGAATTTCTTAATTAAAATCACTCAAGAGGATTATCTTAGATTACTATCTACATGGCAATTAATAGATTTTTTTGTCTTTAAGTTATAATCAAACCTCGAGTCTTTCTTGAAACAAAAAAATATCATGTAAAAGATAATAATCCTGAAAGTTCACGTGCGCACACGGAAAACAGTGATAATGAAATGCCGTTCCTTGGATGATATGTGGGTTTATTTTTCTCACTGAAGCAATGGCAGTGCATGGTTTTTGACGGCAATAATAAAATATTAGGTAATTTCGTCATATTCCCACTGATTTTTTCCATTTAATTAAATGATACGGTATTGTGGAGGACACCAACTCGAAATGCTTCGCATTAAAACTCCTTCCGACTCTGATTTCACTCCGGGTTATCTTCTTTGTCTTATCAGATTGCTGTTGATCTTTCCAGCCGGGCGATAGAGGAGTTGATGACTTAATTCATTCTAAGTAGGAAAGTAATTATAAGATCTTTGCATTAAATACAGGTGCGTAGAAATATAATGATACACACCCCTACAAACTGAAAAATGAAAAAGCCTTATTTATCCAATATTTTCGTAGGACATCAATGGCGTTAGTCAAAGTTTCTGAGTGGACTTTTAGGGAAGGAGCTAGAAAATTATCCAAGTAATCTTTTGAAAACTGGTTCCGTATCAGTATCCTTCAATCAAAGGGTGATAGATTTTTTATAGCTTATGAAACGATTTATCGTCGCAGGCAGACAGACCGACGAAGCGTATTTTTCAAGCTCAAGTTTCTTATTTGAGGAAGTTTGAAAGTAATCGTCGATCAAAAGTTGAATTTTGGGACAGAAGAGAAGCAGGTGGGAAGGCGAAAGGGATGGGGCCCAAGAGTAATGCCGTATTTATTTATTTATTTGGTGATATTCGTTGCAATTAGGCAATTGTCCTGGTGGCAACGGTCACATAACATACAAAAAATATGTTAACAGTTATTCTGTACAATATTACAATTAGACAGTTACAATTATTAGACAGTTAAAATAGTACACAAATTACTGATCAATGGTTTATCACCCAGTGGCTGCTTTACACTTCTTTTTAAAGCTCCTAAAATTGGAAGGATAGGGCTCAAACAAACCTCCAGGCAGCTGGTTCCAATCAAAAATTGTTCTGTTCAAAAAAGAGTATTTTTTTATTTGTTTTTATTGCGTTCTTATTTTTAATTTAAAGCTTTGGTCGTTTTTCCCCTTAAAGTTTGGTTTTTCTCTCTCTTTCCATAAATCTTCCCACGCTTCGTCATTTTTAAAAATTCTATGCATCGCGCCTAACCTACTTCTTTTTCTTCTATTTTTTTAACTTTCCCATTTCAATTCATCCAACATATCCGTGACACTCTCTGCTCTTTTGTACTTTCCGAGTACATATCTTTTGACGGAGTCCGAGAAGGAAGTGACCCATGGTAAGTGGTAGACTGTGGTGGACAAACGTAATAGCCACTTGATATGACATACTTAATAAGGGAATAAGATTCGATTTGGTATTAAAAATCAAAGGAGAGTCTCCTGAAAAATTGTGTTGTTAAAAATACGCTTTGGTAAAAGTGATTCCAGGCTAATGAGAATTAGTATATTTCTCTCAACAATCCCTTAGATGACACTTCGCCGACAGATACAAGTATCAATCATAGAATGGAGAAAAATCAGCGTAGGGTGGCATATTTCATTAAACATGCTTATTTAAAACACGAAAATTATCACTGAAATGATGAAACATCCTGTTCGAAAATTATTGAAGTGAGACAGACAGACTCAACACTAATTTGGAAAAAGATATTTCGGAGGTAGGTTCATATTTGACATGTAGTGTCACTTGTAGTTTAGTATACACTTGTTAATTGGATCGCCACCAGATAAAATTAGAAAGATTGATGCAAGAATCAATATATTTAGTGAAATCATTCATTTTGGAGGATAATCCATAGCATCACTTGAAACGTCGCACTCCTTACTTATTACGTCCATTTCACCCCTTGTCTAATAGTTTTGAAAATGATTGCCAGACATGTAATACACGCACACATGCTGAAAATTGTCTGCTCCACATTTTCTAATTTTTTGTTTCCAAAAATCTACGCCCATGACGGTTTTGAAATATGGATTATATTACCGATCCTAAGTACAGAGATTGTCCATAAAATGGGTAAAATTAGCTCATCGTCTTTTTCGCCTCAAAAGGCGTTATCCACAAAGAATTTGTGCCTTAAGTACAGACTGTGAATAGTAAAGCACAAGTTGGCAGCGCTGCTCGAGCCGCCAAACAGCCCCAATTTGGCCCCGCCGGACTTATTTTGGCTTCCAAGGATAAAGAGGAGCTAGAAAGGCAATCATTTTGGATCGCTGGATAACGCCAAAGTGACCGCGAAGAGGTGCCTGAACGAGGTTCCCGTAGATGCCTCCCGGGAGGAATGAATACCGCGACTAGCAGATGCGCTGGTATCGGTTTGTCGATGAACAAGGGTGCTATTCTGTAGAATTTTAGTATTTTATACTTTCTGACCACTGTAATATTTTTCACCAGATTAATTCTTATTATATTTGGGACAGACCCTGTACAATTATACTATATTACCATAAACACAGTAATCAACCCGAAGATCGGTTTGGTAGGTGATGGTAGAGTTCACCTAGTACTAAGCCTGACGGCGTGTGAAATTCACACATCAGGATAAGGGGCCAGTTCCTTTCCCTGTGCCGATTGTGGTTCCCCAGGAAGATCTGGTATCCGAAATCGAATATCTTGGGTGGAGTTGTAAGTGCCCAGAGCGACTTGCCCGAGAATCGAACCCTGACGGTCAGTAGCCCAACGCTCTAGCCCCTGGAATACCGCGACCCATATACAGTTAAATATGAATTGTTTTTATGAAAACGAGTAAATTGCATTCAAACTTATCAACTGTAAATCCAGCAGTAAGATTAAAGTTTAATCTTACTCCTAAGGTACATTTAATTTTATTACTTAGTGAGTACTTTCCTTGCAGACTTACTAAGGATAGAATTTCCTTATGCGACCACAGAAAGGTGCTTGAAATTTGTATAAATTTTGTTATATAGACGGCAATAATATCAGCTACGGAAGCAAAATAGGAATGGGATTCTACAAGAAATATAAGCTATTAACAGCAAATTGTAGAAAATAGTCAAGGTATTTTTATTAGGTAAACTACGGGTTAAGGTAGGTTTAGGATGTACAAAACTACCAAATAACTATCTCCTAACAAAACACGATACAACATCCTACTCTACAACAAGTCCCTCTTCATCTATGTGTACTTCCTTCCTCTCTTCATCCCGTCCAACATCCTTATTCTATTCCTGCTCTTTCCTCGTTTACCTAACATTCTTCTTTCTATTACAGTCTTCAACATCCAACTGCCGATCAATACGCCCTTCATCCATTTTTCCTGCCTGCTTAGGATTTCTTCCAACAATCCCCTCTTCTCGCTCACTATACTCAGCACTTCTTCATTTATTTTCCTTTCCGTCCATTTTACCTTCTCCATCCTTTTCCACACCCATATTTCAAAAGTCTCCAATCTACTTCAATCCTCCTGCTTCAGTAACCACGTTTCCTTGCCGTACATAGCTGCGCTCCATATAAAAATTTTCACGATCCTTTTCTTAACACCCTTACTCATCGTCCCTGACATTCACTCCCTCCTCCTTGTGAAACTCTCTTTCCAAAGTGCAATTTTTCTCCTTATGTCCCTACTACTTTCACCATGGTCCACAACACTTCCGAGATACGTACATTTTTCCACCTGCTCCAGCATTTGCCCTACCAATTTAATGTTTAGCTTAGCCTTTGTCTTTCTGGAAAATCGCACAACCATTGTTTTATTTATTTTTTTAATATTTCTATCTCATATCTATCGCACTGAATTTCCAATTCACTCAGCAATTCTTGCAACCCCTTGGCTCACTAACATGAAGTACTTAGAAGCGTATCAGAATACGATTAGTAGTAGGGAAGCTAATTAGGAACATCCTGGCGTACGATGCTTCACGGAAGACTGAAGGGACGAATCACAGAGTGAATGTAATACGGGGAAAGGCCATAGATGAAATATAAGAACCATGCAATGGAAGACGCCAGTATAATGAACCAAGATAGAATGGAGAGATTGACAGGTAACAAAGCAGTTTGGGTAACTGCAAATGCATGTAGAACAGTTAATAAACTAATAGCAATAATGATAATGACCACGGTGATATTATTTATATGATGGTTACGTACATGATAAAGCCAACGCAAGACATAGTAGACAATATTTGTAAAGCAATGGTGGGCAAATATCTTCAATGACTTCGAAAATCGGCATTATGTGCATTTTAAAAATCCCAGTAATTCCAATCCTTAATTTAAACTTGGTTTTTTCATAATTTAGCGAATAAAGGATTTTGATATTAATTTTTACTTACCCCATTAATAAGTTAAAATATTCGCATATTCATGCGAGGTACTTAGAAAATTTACATAAATTAATTTCAATTCCTGGAGACGGTATGAAAAGTCTACAAGAAGCATTCACCGTATACTTTTAAGCAAGAGAACGGATAATTGACACACATGTATAGAGCGGGCTGTTATATGGCAGTTAGTCATGGACTATCAAACCTGAAGGAAGAGAGAGGGCCGGAGGAAATAGCGGCATGTGACAACTGACGGAAGAAAACAATTCAATGGTCAAATGTTGATTATTCAAAAGTGATTATTCATAAATGAAATTCCATGGGGAGAAGGGGAAAAATAGTATTATCAAACACTGCAGAGAAGAAGATTGTCGTATGGGATACAACATAAGACTAATTGTTTTCTGAATTCAACATATTGGAAGAAAAGTAGCGAAACATACAGAGTGATCCTCGATTCAAATATCAAATGCAGTGGTGTACTCGTAAATAATATAATGTACAGTTATACAAAGTAAAAATTTTGTTTGTATAAGGTATGTGCTCATATCGTTCAAGGTATCAAATTAGGCATTATGAAATACCATAATGGCTAATTTTCCAATGCCTCAAATTCCAAATACCATAACAAAAAGTAGTACTATGAAATAATATAATTTACACATTTAATTAACGTGTTCATATAATTGTTTACTAAAATTTATCACTCGTGTGCAGCAGTTGGATAAAAATTCCTTCACTTCGTTCTTTGTCGGTGTTTTTTTATTCGCGTAGTTAAATTAATCTTTCTCATCAATGATTCGGCTTTTCTTTTTCCACTACTCTGCGTCCGCGACGTCTGATCGCCATGCCTGGGAGAGAAGAAGTTGTGCTCTTTCTTGTTCCTTCGTTGACACCGCACAAGTATCCACGGAATTTTAGAGCCACTCCTCAAGTAATACACTCACTACGTTTCATCAGCTTTGAATTCACGATGTGCGCCGTTTCAGCTGAAAGCCAATGCGCATCGATCGAGCGCGATAGGCTCCCGTTTGAACATATCGCCAAGGGATGAAGCTGACATCTCCGCATGTTACCACTTACCCCAGAGTATTCGCACCTGGCAGTTTCTTGAAATAAATAAAAATAGTGTCTGCAAATAGGCTCATGGATTTCATTTTTGCTTCTTCCACTTGCTCTGTCCTGGTTATTCAAGGTTGTTGGGCCAAATAGGCTTTATTGAGTAATCGACGTACACGCCAGATTTCCCCGCACTATCCATGAATTTTATTCCATTCTATTAGATTAAAAATATGCTTTTGTTTGGTGGTAAAAATTATTCTGTATTAAATTCCAAATGAAATGAAAATTTAAAATTCGAAACATGAGCCGCAAATGAACGTCGATTTCGGGTAGCTGAACTTAATGCTGGGTCGTTTACTTAGAAAGGACATGTAGATGCAATTGCGTAAATGTCATTATCGTTCAAAAATGATATAATTAAGAGAAATTTGAAGAATGCATAAAAATATATATTTGTTTCGGTGAATGTTTTCATTTGAAACGACGATAAAAAATAAGAGGTAATTTATTAAGGGTAAAATAATATTGCAGTTAAGTCGTTAATCCATCGAATCCTGAAATAGTTTGTAAGCGATCACCGCATTGTTGAAAAACAGGGTTGATTTCTAGCTTTGAACCTATTCCCTGCAGGCAAAAAAAAAATAAATTCAGTTATTTATTGCCCTTCGTATAACTATTAGATAATGTTGGTAGGGTCTAACTAACACGTGAAAACTCTTCTTGCTTCTGTAATTATTTATTTTACTCCCATTTTGTTATGAATAAAATACTGATGTCTCACAGCACGACAGCATTAAGAGAACAAAGTAGGAGATGAGGTCTTGACAGGAAAAAAGTAAAGAAATCGATTTTGCACAAGATATCTTTTGTTACTGTATGGTTAACGTGAAGGTAGATACATAATCGTCGTGGGGCTTTGCTACGTGGCAACTTCACACATGGAAATTATTATACTCTATCTGACAAATTTGAAGTGGAGCAACATCTCGAGTGACTGATTTTTTTATTTTTGGGAATTACATTTGGTAAAATTTCAATGGAGGCCATTAATAATGCGCCAGACAGTTCATGCCAATGTTACTCTATTATGAGTTTGGTATGAAGAATTCCTCGTGGGTGATTCAATGATTCACTAATAAATTTCGATGTAATTATTGCTTTTTTGGAAAACTCCTCAGTTCTAGTTTTCTTTGTCTTAGACTAATTTCTCATTAGTCCTTAATTTTATCTGACCTTATTTGATGAGAGTCTACAAAATAAGATACGTTAAGTGTTCTGTCTTTGACCTCTGGACTAACCCAAATTGGAAAAGAAACTTCCCTCGAATATAAGTTATTCCCTCGTTGTTGTCTTTCTCTGCTGTGTGCTTTCTAGTGAACTTCCGGAGGGATTTAATATCTACCATTCCGGGAGGATTTCGTAAGTTTAGATTCTTCTGATTAGCCAAAATTTTCTAAAAGATCAGGCAAAGTGGATTGTAAATGTGATTTTCTCATGCTTGGGACTTTTTTGTACTATATACGACTCGTACTTATATACTTGTACTACTCGTACTCTCAGACATAATCAGTGCTATTGTATAAACATGCCCCAAGAAAAGTTTTGTCCAAGTAAACAGTTTATGATGATACCAGAAGGTTACGGAAGTACATCAAAAGGTGAAACTGCTTAATTATAAATTATGAGAACCGTTAATTAACACGGACGCCAAACCAAACATTCATAGCGTAACATTTATTTATTAATGATGGAATACTCAATGGAAAGCAACCCATGAAAATCAGTCTTGTGATCACAACATAAATATTTACAGCTACAATTCCCCTAAATAATAAATTTACAAAAATTACTCGTTTTCCTAAAAGTCGGCTACATTCGAGATAGGTTTTTGTCCGTTTTCAGAATAATGCCATAGAAATTTTACTTGTGTGCCTGGATTAAAAATATTATTCTCTTCAAAACATTTATGATACGTAAAATAATCTCTCTACCACTGATTTTTATATGACTCACAAAAGCATTATTGTCATCGTTTTATGTTTCATTACGAAAGATAGAATAGAAGTGTTTAAATTAGTATTACTATTTTACTTGCACTAAAGTTATATTTCTACACTAATAGTGTATCTAATTTAATGTATTCTAATTTATAAGTATATTTTAATTATTTTTAAAGTTTATATTAATTAAATATTTTGTTAAAATTATTGATTTAGCTAATGTTTATTAGTATCCATCGATACAAAAAAATCGGGCTAGTTTCCATTGACCAATTTATTATGACACAATGAGAACTTTCTTCATTCAAATTTGTGTTTATTTTACAAATTTGTGGCCATTTTATCGTTGAAAGTGAACTGGTTATCTGTGTCATATAGTGAGCTAAGACGAAAATGAGGTGTGGGAAAATTGGAGGCCTTTTTTTTATTAGGTGTGTGTATAAATGCTACCAAATATTCTGAAAAGTAATTGAAAACATCATTGTCCGCCGGTATAAATGCTTTCAACTGCATGGTTTCCTTCTTTGAGCATTTGCTTAATTAAATTTGCTCTTATCAGATGCGACAGTCATGTTTCGCTGATCAGCTTTCCCTTGCAAGGTATGATTCGTCATCCAGAGATACTGTGGGATGAGTGACTCTTAATTACTGGGGAACACCACTTAACCTGTAATTAATGTAATAAAATGCAAAACACACACAGGCGGTTGATATTAAATAAGAATCAAACACAAAAAGAAAGTAAGTAGCAATGTATTTTCAATCAGATCTTGAATAATTTTGAGGGTGTGTGGTGCTCGAAAGTAAATCGTGATGACAATATCTGCCCGCTGAAATGCACATTTTCATTTTCATCCGCAAAAATAGAACAGATAGAAAGATAAACGTTAAGAGTTAACGTTTAGACTTTGAAGATAAACAGGTAAAAACAGGTATCATACACAGCAAAATCTCTCTCCAAGACCAACACTCAAATAGATCCCTGTCAACGCCCACCAACGCCCAACTGGAAGTTAAGTGCCGTCGAAATATCCAACCCACATGAGCCTATCTTTGTAGGAATCCTTAAGATGGCAATCAACAGCACTCTACACGACAGCGTGAATCACCGAAATATGAAATGAGTTATTTGAATTAAGGTGGGAAAGGCATAAGTTGACGGATATCTTTACGAATTACTAGGGAACTACTTCAACAAGAATGAAAGTTTTACGTACTATGCAAATGTCGTGACATTATACGTATACATGCATGCTGAATAGTCCTTCATACCTTTAATTAAAAGAGAGAGGTTACGGAACGTGGCTTTCAATGTGCTTAATAATTACGAGGTAATTAGCGAATGACAGTGAATAAGATGTCTTGACTACCTTGAAAGAGGAAATATGGACTGAAATATGGCGGATGTTTGATTTCAATTGGTAAAACACTGTATTTTTACATTTTTATTCGCGTTTTCCTCAAATTGTAGCTCTTCATTTCATTTCATCACTCTAAAAACGTAGATGTAAGTAAAATATTTCTTTCTTTTGTTAATCCTGAAAGGCTGGTTTCTGGTAAAGCAGAGTCAGCCTGTACCTTAAAATTTACATCAGCTAATTATGTGCAGCGTTACATTTATATAGATACGCTTGTTTTAAAATGGTATAAACACACAGTTATAAAAAAGCAATCAATTCCTCACTTTCATATATGATCTAAAAAAATATTTTTCTTCATAAAACTAAAGAGAAAATGCAAATTTTATGATTATTTCATGCATCTGTGCATCGCCAAAAATCATTTAATGCGCCTCCTTAGTCAAGTTTTTTAATGATAGATGGATTTTGAAAACACCAGAGTAGTTTAAGGCTTCCCGCAGCAATGTCTCTTTCTCTGTAATGTTTTATCTTTCTCTCTTCGCTACTGCTCATTTTTGTCGATGAAAACTAGAGTTGTAGAAGCTTGTAATTGAAACACAAGGTTGATGAACGGTATTTTAAATAGTATTTATTATACATAAGCCGCCACATGGTCGTGTGCTGCTAGGACACCTTCCCTTAATCATTTTAATTCAGGTAGCATTAAGACATTCAAAATACGTTTACAGATAATAATTAGGATGATTTTTGAGCATTGCTGTTGTGGTAATTAACCTTCTAATAATCTGAAACGCAACTTAATGGCATTATACATTAACGTGCTTTGTGATATTCAGCTCTACAACTCGCGGGATTTTTAATTGCAGCGCAAATTTTAACAGTTGACAGTGAGCAAAGTAGAAGAGCCACAGTCTGCACACTACTACCACAGGAGATTGCGTGCTGAGTGTAGGGACGTTTAGACACCAAGATGCTGGCTTATGCCTACCCACTGCCACAACAGGCCGAAATGTAAGTTACTTCCTCGACATACTGCAGGGAAGGTCGAGGAACCTGTTCAAGGAAAAATAAAGAGAGATGTGAAACACAGAAGTTATTGTAATTAAAAGGAATTATCATGAGATAGGGAAGAGTGGGTAGCTGCAGTGAGCCATCTTTTCTTTGAAATACTCATGCTGATTTTTGCCGTACGTTTTTCTTGCTGTGGTGTGAATTATGTGAACGAAAAAACTATTGCAATCCTATCATGATCGCGGATTGTACCTGTGTCTGCTCTTTTACAGGTTCTTTCTTTGCTTTTTCCGTCTTGTATCATTTATCATGTAAATGTGAGTCCCTAATAATTGCCCTCATAGACCTTTCTAAATTGTTTGCCTCACGAAGGTGATAATTTCTCCTCGTGTTCGGGAGGAATTCTGTAATAGATTGTCAGGTAAATCAGTCAAAATTTAAACAAAAAATATAATGTTTAAGGAACTCCTTTGATTCTACTTGAAACTCATCAAATTCTTTAATTAAAACTTACAGATTTCAATTACTTCCAGCCTATCGATAATATAGTCATACCATCGGAAGATATGAATTCGTTCTTTAATTCCTCATAATTATGGGAATACGTGTAAAATTTTGCAAATGCTATTAATCACCAATTGTCTTAATGGATAGTAATTAAAATCCCCTGCACCCTCCTTTGTGACGGCTTGCAGGATCAGTTGCAGATTATATTTTCTTAAGTCTGATGAGATTATATACGTATATTAACGATGGACATGCGTACCTTTTTGATGAGTGGGCTATCTCAGTATTCGGCCATTTCTTTGTTACTTCATTTGACCTCCTTACTTTTCCATTTAGATTCCATTTCCTCCTTTCATTTCTCCGAAATACCAATTTTGTAGGTTATAGCTTTAATCCGAATTTATTACATCAATCCGGAATAATGTTTGAATCGCATGATAGCAAGCAGCCAACCAACAGGCAAAATCATTATTTTCCTGCATAATACCGTGTCATTGATAGCGTAATGTTCTACTCATTTTGGTTCATTGTATGTCATTCATGTAAATGAAGAAGTGTTATTGGCCCTATCACTTCCCGTTGGCACAACCAGTGTCAAACATATGTTTCATCGACAGCTACCTTTTGTTTATTCTGAAATAATATTTCCTAAATCCGAACTTACCTCTAGTGACCCCATTTTTTCTCAGACACCATGGATTACAGGGAGAAATTTCCACACTTTTTTAACTGAAAATAACTCTCTCTCTGTACATATATGCTTACGGATGAAGACTTTTCAAGTCAAAACCTAGAAAGTTCCAAGTAATACTATGTGGAATCATTAAGATTTTCCTGTCAGTTTCCTAATCAAGTCATTAACCTAATAATGAAAGTAAGTAACAAATAACTTTTCGTTTCCACAGAATAGATTTTTAATGGCTTAATAGTTGAGTTAAACCGCAACAACACCAGTCCCGGTTATGCTAGAGTGCAGCGAAAGTAATCGGCAATAAAAATTCTATTGTGTGGAAACGCAAAATTATTTGTTACTTCCTTTCCATTACAATGGAATTCCACAATGTATCGGCCTCAACTATATCTCATATTAATCTCATCGTTAATTCATTACAGACTTAGTATTCGTGTCATTTTGCGGCAAGGGAATTGACACTTTCTTAAAATCTAAGTGTACCGAATGCACCTAAGAATTCCTTTCTCTTTACTTTTCACATGTATCATATGCCATAATTAAATGGTCACATTTTTTTTACATGATCCATTTTTTCCAAGTTCTTCCCGGGGTTCATCTTACTCTCCAAATCGCTACAAAAGCGTGCCACGGAGTATTAGGTCATCAGGTAATAACGGCATTCGTTACCTTTTTGTTTGCATCTACATCCACACGCCGCAGGGGCGCGTGGCGGGGGGTACCAGGCTATTAGCCGCATAAGAGGACGAAACCACACGCAAAACCAACAAACCTATATCAATCCACACACACAGAGGCGTATATTATTATTAGGTAATCTACCGGTTAAGGTAGGTTTTTTTGGATGGACACAACTATCAAATAAACATTTTGTAACTCCAAACAAAACCCAATCCAGCAACCTAATCTACATCAGGTCCCTCTCCATCTCTATGTACTTCTTTCCTCCCTTCATCCCGTCAAACATCCCTATCCTGTTCCTGCCCTTTCCTCGCTTGCCCAACATTCTCCCCTCTATTACCTTCTTCAACATTTCACTACCGCTCAATTCGCCTTTCATTCATTTTTCCTGCCTCCATAGGATTTCTCTCAACAAGCCCCTCTCCTTACCCACCATCTCCAGTACTTTCTCATTTGTTTTCCTTTCGGCCCATTTCACCTTCTCCATTCTTCTCCACACCTACATTTCAAAAGGCTCCAATCTACGTCTATCCTCCTGCTTCAGTGACCACGTTTCCGCGCCGTCCATAGCTACGCTCCATATCAGAGTTTTACGAGTCTTGTCTTAACATCCCTACTCAACGTCCCCGTCATCAACTCCCTTCTCCTAGAGAAAGCCTCCTTGCCTAGCGCAATTCTTCTCTTTACGTCCCTACCACTTTGACCGTATTGGTCCAAAACACTTCCGAGATATGTAAACTGCTCTACCTGCTCTATTTTTTCCCGTCTATTTTAATGTTTAGCTTAGCCTTCTTTTTCCTGGAAAATCGCATAACCTTTGTTTTATTAATATTAATTCTCATCCCATATCTATCGCACTGAACTTCCAATTCACTCAGCAATGCTTGCAACCCCTTGGCTGACTGAGCAACTAATGCTTGGTCATCAGCAAACCTAACCGATTTTACGAATTCCCCTCCGACTTTCATTCCTACCTCCAGTTCTTCCCATGCCTCTTTAATCATTTCCTCTACATATACGTTGAACAGCACCGGTGACAATGGGCAACCCTGCCTTACACCTCTTCCTAACACTGCCCATCCGGACTCTCCGTTCCCCACTCGCACCTGAGCAGTCTGAGAGATGTACAGGTTGCGGATCAGTCTCCTGTCCCTCCAATCCATTCCTATTTTCTGCAATACACGCATTAATTTTTCCCAATTCACTCTATCAAACGCTTTTTCGAAATCTACAAAACAGGCAAAAACGTCCTGATTGTATTATATATTCCTCTCGACTAGTGATCTCATTACTGCAATGGCATCACGCGTACCTCTTCCTTTCCTGAACCCAAACTGATCATCCCCTAAGTAATCATTTGCCTTACTCTCTATCCTTTTGTTGATGATCCTGAGAATAACTTTAGCTGCGTGGGATATCAAACTTATTGTTCTGTAATCCTCATATGATGTAGCCTTTGCCTTTTTTGGAATAGGAACTAACACCGATCTCACAAAATCTTCCGGCCAGATTCCTTCCTCATAGATACTACGAATCAGTCCATATAGTCTTCTTCCCACATTTTCCTAAACATATCAACAGTTCTACAGAGGGCGTATATATTCATGCAAAAATCTTTTTTACATTACTCGCATGCAAATACATATACTATCAACTAACGTACACATGCAAAAGTACCTATACCAGTCCATCGGTGACCACTGGTCAAATGAATATATTGAAAATGTTTTTATGTGTCCCTTTTTTTTACTATTCTCACTCTTGAGTGACTTTTCCGTAATATGTCATATTTTCCGTTCACAAACGTGTGACCAAAGCATTCAACTAGGGGTCATCTAGGATGTACAAGGTTTTCGCAAGAATATATACAATTCTGTGGGTGCAGGATTGCATAAATATGTTGACCCTGCATGTGGTTTAATTCTGTTCCACGGGTGGCGACCCAATACCCTCCGCCACACGCCCCTCCGACGGCGTGCGGGGCATCATGCAGGGTTTACGGATAGTGCCAATTTTGCACGGGTTAATAAGCATCAAATTCAAATTTTCTTTCAAAAGGATAAAGGTTTCCTTAACTCGCTCCGTTCGGCCGTTAATTTCCTTTAAATCCTCGTTATGGTCTCGTCTCACAGTTTAATGGGCAGCTAAAATAATTCCCTCCATGTATGCGTTAGTACATGTATGAGTTAGACATGTATGCATGTTATTTGAATTTAGCTGTTATTTTAAATGTTGCAGGTGGTTTTCGTGCTTCAGGTGATTGTGTACGTTTTTATTGGTTAGGCATGTCATTTACCAGTAAACACGTGAAAAAGACTATGGACAAAGGTATTGTAGGGCCACATTACTACTACCGCAATAGATATTATTGTAAGAGATAAAGTGCTGGGTACCTAAAAATTCTTTATTGACGCAAGGCATGCATCCGATACACTGGCTTTCAAAATATTTACAAATGAGGAGGATATTGCCAATTTCTAAATGCCATGTATCAAAGGGTGTCGTGTGTAAGGTGCAAATTTTTCAATGTATAAATTATAAGTAGCTCCGATAAGCTTTCCGATATAAGTAGCTCCATTAGATTCAGGAACTCTTTCTTTCGTCGTACAGTTCATGGTCACAACACCAACAAAGCAAACTACGAAAATACAACGGTCAATGAACCTAGCTACGGGCCACTAATCGCGAGCACTTATTCATTTAGTTACTCTAGGCTGGCGACATTCTCGTAAAACCACTACCTGCCACGCTCCTCCTGGGTGGCTTGCAGGGCACGGCGTGGATGTAGATGCGTGTATCTAATGCTAATTATAAACCCGAAGAAGTGCGAAACTCATCCAACAGGGAATAGGGGGTAAATCCCCCCCTCTTTCTCCGTACTGCCTGTGATTATACATGAAGGCATTATTTTGAAAAAATAATACGCCTGAGGGTGCCTAGAATCAAACACTTACCCTCCGATACAGTGGTCTACCCACAAGACTACCACACACAATCCTTAATTTTCAATCAGTTGATTTAATCAACTCGTGTTTACAAATAAATCCGCCTTTAAAATGTTAGCCTTAAACATTAAAGCTTGGAGAATTATGCCTCACAAATGATAAAAATGGCTCATGTTTGTCATTCGCTACAAATCGTTACATGATACTGTGTGCAACATGGGAAACTTACATGATTTTATGAAAAAATATATGTAACTTTTGGACGTGTTTATATAGTATGCCGTAAATGCCATGCCGTATGCCATCGTAAATGCTACATGACTATATTTCATAAAAGTGAACGGTGGAAAATATGTAACAACGTGGTGCAAATGCGATTTAGTAGAATGTTATTCAGATCAAAATGAATTATTATTTTTAATATGTAAATCTTAGCTCATGTGGGATTTTAAAGAAGGCATCATTTATACTTTTCAGAGAGATTTTACGAGTGGTGAATGAGGTTAGGTAAGGAAGTGCGAGGATCTGTACCCAAGTGCAGATGTGTACCATCCATGAGGAAGTTATAAACTTATTTTCCACCATAAAAGCTCTTGGGGCAAAAAAAGCGTATTTCCAGGAATTCTGGAAGAAATACAATCCTAATGGGTTTTCTGTGTCTTCTTTGTTGATTTTATTTTGTTAAAAACGTTTCATTATTCGAATTGTTCATTCGATATGGTGGACTCGACTTCGGCACAGGAATTCATGCACTAGAAGTTAGGATTTAAAATAAAAACACGTTTAGTTCTCAGATCCTCTTCCTTCGCAGAAACAGCATTGTGACTGAATTAAAGGTCAAATAAATAATTTCGAATCTTTGGACACCCCTCAAGTTAGGTACCATCCTTCCAAGTCTACCTTCTTAGCGAATTGAATCGCCACAGTTGGAAGCACTTTTACCCTGCACCACTTTATTTCTTCCTTAGCTCGTGAACGCACAAAAACCAGTGCAAAAAAGCAAAAGCCCATGAACACACACACACACGCAAGCACACACACAAACACGCAAGCGCGCACACACACACACACAGACACGCACGCACACATGCATACACGTACATTCAGAACGTGGCCTCGCAAATGGAATGGAAGAAAGGTCCTGGGGAATGCACCCGAGATTCGATTCAAGAAAAATGGATTTCCCATGTTTGGCTTCCAATTTCCCCCCCCCCCCCTCCCGCAACCCCCAACGCCCATACACGGAGGCACTCCAGTCGGCAGCACTTCCCGCACCTTCGGTCACGCTCTGCGTACACGTGTCTCTTTGCGGGGTGAAAAAAATAAGGGAGGGGGGGATGGGAGCCACCTCCCACGCCTTACCCCCCTCTCGTCCATCCCCCTTCCAAACACCACCCGGTCTCCCACCCCCCTTTCGGTCGCCGGCCACGCACGGCCGAACGCAACGCACGGAGAAAAATATGTATTGAGCCGGAGCGAAGTGAGAGCGCATTCTGTCCTCTCTTTCAATAATGGCCCTCCCCCTCCACTCGAAACACTCCCTCTTCCCACTCCCAGCTAAGACTGTCCCTCTGCTCCCGATCTCTCCCTCTCTCAATCCTCCCTCCCCTCTCGCTCTACAGCTCTAGGAAAATGAAATACCCTACTCCCCATCCCTTATTCCCTTTCCGAGTAAGAGTACCGAATGAAACGCCATTATATATGTTTATATAATGGAGTTTCATTCGGAAGATTCAGTGCCGTTCCTCCCGAGTGGCTGCATTGTCGCACGGCTTTCAAGCCTCTCTCTTTTAAGAAATGGCTCTTTCGTACTTCTGAGAAATGCGTAGTGGAAGCACTCTTATTGCCTTGGTGACTTTGATAATGGTCAACGTATCGGAGAGTTGCCGTACTGCGTTGTTCGTAAAGCTCTCGTTTTACCTATATCAATGTATCATTGGAATTGACACTTTGTAGCGATTAAAGGAAAACAACCTAGAATTCCATGGAAAAAATAAATATACTTCTGCACAGGAATGTGACAGGAATCGCAAATAACAGGTATATATCTCTGCAAAGTCAGAAATAATTTTTAAAAGCTCTAATTCTTGGAAAAGAAAGCGATTCATGAAGAAAATTTCTCTTCATCACTTCGTAGTTACCTTCTGTTTACGAATCTTTTCTAACGTTATTTGATACTTCAGTCAACCATTTTGGAGTGCAAAATTTTTTCCGAAAATAACTAGTCGTAAACATTTTTAGGATACGTTGGCAATTTTTTTTTTCACGTTAAGGCCGGTTCAGTGTTTACAGATAAACATTGTTCCAGAATTTTTTAATCTCTTTGTTCTAGTTCCATGTCTATCCGTCAGTAATCTGTGAAAAATCAGACTTGACTTAAAGCAAATAAATGTATGACCACCAAATTATGCAAACAGATCTTCCTGATTAACAGAAAGATTTAACTGCGTACACCAGACAATCTGGAGTATTCCTGTTCGGACGCAGGGTAAATTAATAAAGGCAGTGCGGGCAGAAGATTAAACGACACTCATTTGAAGACTGCTCGGAAGTTAAACTGGAGATACTTTCGATGTTGTAGTCACATCGATTCTCTTTCCTTACGTTCCTACAAAACACTTATTTTTCTTCCTCTACGCTTCTGTTTCACTTCACTTTTTCTTCCGCTCTCTATCTTCTCTATGCGTCTTAAAATTCTATGCATCCTACGAAGACGTATTTTTCCCTGCGGCTGTCAGATTAGCTAACAGAGGAGACATTAGTGGAAAACAAAGCGGAGGGAAAGAATGCGTATAATTTTACGTTCTTCGTATTTTCAATGAAATTAAATTTCACACCTAAATTTCAATAAGCAATTTTATTAACTTTCACTCACGATTTTTGAAATAGATTAAATTTCTCGAGTGATGTGATATTCCAAATCAATAAAAAATTGAAGTTCGCGTAGCAAATTATAAATTAATACGCACCTGTTAGCCATTCCAACTGCAGATATTTCCGACAAATAGCATCGCTTTGTATGTATCGAACTGAATTACGTAACAGTTATCCACTCTTGTTGCTGCTTCAACGTTTAACAAATGTAATGCTGGACGACGCGAAATAAAAAAAATGTATTTCATATTTTTCTGACGACAGAACTATATACCCTCAATACCCACTGAATAAAATTCAATATTTTTTATCGTTCACACCTTCAATTTGATTAAAACGGATAGAATAAAAAATATCGAAAATTCCGAAATGAATGGTAATGATTCATATCACTTCTCGTAAAAACAAGGAGTGATAATAAACAAGAACACTGTTGTATTTTACGTAAATTCATTTATTAAATTAATGCGACGCATAGAACCCTTGACAACTATCAATCACAAAACCCACGAGGTCAATAATATAATCAATTTCTTCAATATAATGTTTTTCATTTGCTTGAAATGGATTGTCGTCACGATTTTATTTGCAGGATTTTGCCTAGTATTTCTCGGCCTAAAGCATTTCATGAGATGTATTCTTAATTCAGGGAAATGGATCGAATTTTAAAATGGATAATAGTTGTAAAACGATCAGGAAGTCATTGTTTACAATTGGAATTGTCGGATTTCTCCCAGCAGTAGAATGGCATAGGGACCCTGAAAGTTGGTCTGAAAAAGAAGGGGCATTGCACGGGAGATGATTCCCTTAATGGTGAGCCCTGTTAGACAGGGACAGGGAGAATAATTTTTCACCTGTTGCCTCTAATTATATCTCGGCTTAACGCTTAATTTTACGCGCGTGCCACCGTCCCTCATTCCACTTTGATTGCTTCTGAGTGGCTGTCAAATAATTATTGAGTTTTATCGTTTTATAATTTTATACGATTTCCCTGAACTATCTAGTGCTAATATAAGGGCAAATTATGTTGATAATTTTTTTTTCAAACATTTTACCCCCGGATGTTTAATAGTATGTTTTCCGGTCAATTATGTTGTCATTCAAACATCTTAAACGCGTGTCATTTGCCGCACGCTCCCCGCACAGGCTGCTGACCTCACCGATAAAATATAAACTGATGGATCCTCTTGAATCTGCAACAGAATCTCTGCAATTTATTGCTCGAGGTTAATTGGCGTTCCAATTACTAACACTTTATATAAATAACCGAGAAATCAGGCATTCGTCGGAGCAAATAAAACCCAAGCAATAGATTTTGTTTCCGTCCAGCACACACGTGTATTTATAAATTTAATAAAAGTGTTTATGCATGCTCATCGTAGGAGAAAATTGTCTCATACGTTAGATAACCATTAACAAGCAATATTTAGGAGTTGAAAATTACACATTTCACCTCATAAAAGAAGGCATTTGATAATATATGGTGCTTAAGTTTATTTTGGGCTATTCTTCGGAGCGTTGAATAAACGATTTTAATTTCTTGAGTTTTGCTTATGAATCGAAGCAAGCTTTTGTTGAAATCTCAAAAATATTCATTGCCATTCAACGATGGCTATATTCTGGCCAATTATTGGATCAATAATCACAGCCTGTAGCATAGAAAAGTCATGAAAGGAGGAAAAAATGATTTTGACCGAGTAGCTAACATGATTTTTAATGAATTTATTAGACGTAGTTACTTCTCTCCACGCAACTGCTATGTACCTACCTATATACGAAATGTACATGTGCACAATGTGTAGGTACCTATGTCAGTAGATTTCCTGTAAAATAACGAGTTCTTACGAAATAACCATTTACGTCTCAAGAGTTGATTAACATCTCTCTCTTTCTCCTACGTCACATGTGTCGTGTGGCTGTTTTTTTTCACACGAGCTCAGAGGCAATGACTGCAATTGAATTTTCATATCATTCTTCTCCACTTCCCGTCCTCCTAATCTTCGGCTGTGACGCCTAGCTGCAAGTAATGGCAAACCGGTATTAATTTCAGACAAAATACATAATTCTCGGGCGCCCGTAAATCTGATGTATTACGCATTCTTGCCTTACGCCGCATTTAATCGGCTCCGAAAGATAATTAATCGTGACTTTAATCAATGACAAATGCCCAGATCCGCACACGATCGAGATTTATAGCCGGCTCGGCCACTCGCGGCATTTCCATTCGATAGTGACAGTTCTTATTCTCCCTCTTTCGTGGAGAAGGGATCCGGCCGGGGGTCCGTCATCAACGGGAGCTTGCTGAGTGCGGTCGCACCAAAAGCTTTTTGAACCAAGGCCCGAATGAGAGTACGTAATAGAAAACGCGGACGAGAGAGGAAATGGGAGAAGGGAAAAGAGGAGGAGAGAGATTATGATAGAGGGGGCGAGAGAGAGAGTTGTGAAATGAAAAAAATGACACTGGTAAAGTAAAAAAGAGAGAGAAAAACATGTCCTTCGGAGAGTGTAGGAGGTGAAAGAGCGAGATAGGAGAGAGAGAGGAGAGGGATGGAGTGTAAAAAGGATGGGGTATAATGTATTCCTCCTGGTCGTTCTTTTCACTCCTGACAGAGGGAAAAAGAAAGAAAAAAGAAGGGTAGAAGGAAAAGTGGGATAGAGATGGGGGAGAGAGAGAGAAAGAGTAAAAGGGTGGGAGTGAGGAAGGCGGAGGGTCGGGGATGGAGAGAGAAAAAGAGAGAGATAGTGGTGGGCTGGAAGAGGAAAACCACTCGCACTCGCTGTTGTTGTCAGCCTTTTTGTAATGCCTTCCCGATACACCTTTCTCTTTTTTTGTCTTTTCTCGTTTCTTATGTCAAGGGGGGAGGAGGAAGAGGGGGAGAGAGGCATGGGAGAGGTTGGAGGGACGGCTGTGCCGGGAGAGGTGGTGGTGGATGGGTGGTGAAGGTGAGGCGAGCCGGGAAGGGAAGGAGGAGGAGTGGGTTGGTAAGAGAGCGGCCGCAGAAGATTGAGGTGGGCAGGCCATCCTTGCTACCGAATTACTCCCAGCCGATACTTGATGTGCCAGAGAAGCAGTTTAAATGGGAGGGGTTTTGTGCGGGGAGGAGGAGGAGGGGAGGGATGGGACGGAGGGGAGGAGAAATGAGGAGGAAGAGTAGGGGAGAGGAAAGCTAAAGATATCCGAGGTGAAACTCCCATCCCACCCGCCTCCCCATTCCAGGCAGCGGAGTCGGACGCGGTTGCCGCCTCGTCTGCTCCGGCCATCAAACCACCTCCACGCCCACCTCCTCGCAGCCACGATTTCACCCGCCCCTCCGCCAACCCACCTGTGCTTGCTGCCCCCCCTGTCCCGCCCCCCGCTCTCTCCCCTCCGATCCCCTCTCTCCGCGGTCTCTCTCTCTCTCTCCCCAACCTCGAACCATCTTCCCATTCTCGGTCCCGCGTCAACCCCACACACGGGCCTCGCCACCCCCTTAATCACACCCCCTACCACGACCACCACCACCACCACCTCCCGCTCCCTCATTCCTCTCCCTCTCAACCCCCACCTCACACTCCTTTTCCGCCCACTCACCCCTCGAGATGACAAGAATCTAATAAAGACTATAAAACATGCGGGAGCGGGGGAGGGGGGTGGATGGAGTTTTTCGAGGGGAGGAGAACGAACGGTGGCTGCTTGGTGGCAAAGGGGTCTTGGAGGGAGGTTATCGGGTGTGGAGGGGAAGGCTCTAGAGGGGGGAGGGGTGTGGGTAGGGGTGGGCATTGGGTGCCGGGAGGGCAGGCGAGATTGAGGTTGGAGATGAGGCAGCTACTGGTCGTGGCTCGGGCTGACCTCTACGAATTGCTTTAACGACTGGATGAGAGCGGCCGGCGGTCGTATGATTATCATTTTCGGAAGCTCCAGAATCTTTGTCGACCGAAAATTAAGGAAAAAAAAGGAAAGTGTTTTTTGTCTGAGACAAATTAGGTATTTCCTTCCTTTTTCGCCAGGCATTCTAATTATAGCGCAGTGTTTTTACGATTATCGTAGGTGGTGTTTAAGTTTTTAAAGCTAGGTGAATAGGTTACGCAGCTGTTAGGAGCGTTGAATTGAAAATTAACCGGTACGGATTCTTCATAATGGAATTATTTTTCTCCATTCTTCGTTGAAGTTGCCCGAGAAATTAGAGCGATCGAGATATAAAGGGAATCCACTGATGTTATCGATTGCCATTTTATCGCAATTTTTCCTGTCAAAAATTTCCGTGTTAGGTGCCCAATGGTGGACATCAACTGGTATTCATGACTTAATTTTTTGGAATTTTGCAAAACAGGTTCTAACAAAAAGTCTTCGGTAATCGATATGCGAGAAGCAATCATTAGATATCTTGCAGATTTTCATTCCTAAATGCCGAGAGCGATGAAATTAACTGTAGAACTTATCAACCAGTAGCGCAATTACAAGATCCGGAGGGTATACCCCTCCGGAAAAAATTCCCCAGTATTAGTTTTATGAAACGGAAAATGTGAATTTAACCCCCTCTGTCTCAAATTCACTTCCCTATACTTTTGATACGTAATACAGGTTATGGGTAGTGTTGAATCTTTTTAATTAAGCCCTTAACTCTTGAGTTTTTCGCACAACTGTACACCTTCCAGAAAACAGGGAGAAATGATTAAGTTCGTCCTTCATTCGACTGTTAATCATAGATCGAGTATACTTGGGGCTATCAAACTCACCTTCAAATTCATGGACCTATCCGTCAATAATTCCTTGTTGACTGGTGTTAATAATAGACATTATATTTTAGCAGCATAATTTTCTGAGGCATTTTTAAAATATGGTTTGGTTTAACTCTGTCGTGCGAATATTCCAAGCTTTATCAAGTATATTCTTTCAGGAATCTCTGTGACTACGATTACGAAATTCACTAAGGAACATGCACATACCTGAATCCGCATGTATAACCTGTGCCCAGGGTGTCATGAGCTTGGAGTTATGCAGAACGATTTTTTTTCCTACCTTTCCACGGTGAATATCCTACGGAAGTGACTGGCAATTAAACGCCACGCCAATTTAATGAGCATTGTATCACGCCAAACTTCCGCTGTAACGACGTGCGAATGATTTTGAAGCTCTCGGGCGGGAAGTGCACTTCGTATGTTACCCCCCTGAAACCTGTCTTGTGCCGTGGCGGAAGCCAACCGGCTGGCACAGGCTCAGTGGATACCGCCTTTGGAGCACGGTTGGGTGCCCGCATTCCTGTATGTCGGCCTTTGTCAAAAGCAAGTGCGGATGAAACGCCCCAGAGCTTGGACGTGGCGAATTTTAATTGCCTCTACCTGTGATGGAATATATTTAACATGGGAGGGGAAATATTTAGTAGTAGGACGGGAAGAATAGAAGCAAAAAATTAATTCTGACGGAAACTCCGCTGATGCGCGATATCCAATTTTTCTTGATAAATTACCTTCGGGGGGTAACATAAACTTCCTATCACGAATATTATGTCCTGAAACATTGCTGGTTTACCTGGCACTGCCTTTGGTCTGTGCCTGTATTACTGACTAGCTAGTGTGACCTGAGGCTTCAATATGTGGATGAGGCTTGTAACGAGATGAATGAAAAAGGTACTCGCATTCCTACACATAAGTTCAAGTTTGAAATCGTGTCATACCTGTTAATAATGATTTAGAGTTTTAGTTATATTCGGCCATATGTTTTCATACTATGTATGTATATGTATGTATTGAACGCCTGTATACAATATTGCCTAATCCATAAAATTTAAATGAATTTTTTTTATTTGACGTAGAATGAGGCAATTTTTCGCTTCACTAACTTCATTGAAATTAATTCAATACAACTAACTACCTAAATACCACAAAATGACCGAAATGTGTTATCAGAAATTTCAAAATTTATTAATCGAATTGCAAATTTAAAACTAGTGATTTTAAATTATTAAAATGGCAACAAGCCATACATCACATGTGATCCACATGAACCTACTGTGAAAGACATTAATATATTTTTCATCTTCACAACTTAATAATGGAATGGAGAAATTTTTTTGAAGTTAATAATATGTTTTGTATTCAAAATTTATGTGGGGATATTATTTGTTTTCTGCTGGTATTTCTTTATTTTTAAATATAATTTTTCTGTGCAAGGCTTTGATAAAATTCTCATTCTACATATAAAATGCTCATTCCATTTTTACCACCTAGGTATTTTATCTCGCGGAATTTTCATTAAGCACATTTAAGTCCCACGCCGCATACATTCAACAAATTGGAAAATTTATCAGTAATAGCAGTAATTTATTAATATCAAAATCAGCATGATCACATATAACTATTTCAAGAATAACATTTTTAGTTAAATCAGTATTGAATATCCTTATTCATTTCGTATTTTTTTACTAAATATTGCTAATTAAATTCAGTTTTAATGCTACTCTGTTTCCAACAAAACAATTGAGAAAAAAGTTTGGTTTATTGCACAAGTTATCTATCCACTCAAAATACGAGACTGGTAGAATACGTAATAGAACTAACTATTCGACTATTTTCCTCTCCATCGGCTATTGATGAGTTTAACCACAGCTTTTGATTCTGAACTCATTTCAAGTACCTTCTATCGTTTTCAATACCTTCTCTTCAAAGTATACATATTAACCCCACTCTGTTTTGCCGTTCTTCAATTTGGAATTCCTGATACTTAAGAAGAACAAAATCGAAATTTTAAACGGATATCAATTCCGTGACCATTAATTTCTGGTTTTCCTACCTTATTTTGTGCCTTATTTTATTTATTCTTCACAACTGTTTCATTTTCGTTAATGTATTTCTTTGTAATTATTTAGCATGTTTATAAACTTTGCAATATATACTATTGGTGTAACCACATGTGTTATATTAAATTACGCAAATTGGTTCTGCGGGGCAAGAGGCAGCAGACAATAGATGTCATTTTGTTGCATAATTGTTTGGTATCACTTATGTAGAGTATTAGATGTAAGGTGAAATGATTTGTATTTGATCCTTATCCTACTCCTGTGTAAACATCCCCGCTGCAATGCAAACGAATGTCTTCACTCATTAAGAGATTCGCATGAGAAAAAAGGTTAATATCTATGATCACAAGCATAGAGAAATCGCAGTTGTGCAACTCCGCCACTATTTTGGAAGTTACGGCATTCGTTGGGAGTGGAAAGGTTTATCACGTGGCGCGGACCGGCGCTCTATCGCCACTTCGACGGAGGGAGGTTGCTCAGGGAGGGAAATGAAAGATAGCAGAGTGGAGGAGAATGGGAAAGTTGGGAGGTGAGGGAAGGGAATCCGGAGTGGAAGGGAAGTGGGATGGACGAAGCATCGGATAAAGAAAGTCGAGAGAGATAGCGAGGGGGAGGGAGTGGCGTGGGGAGGAAGGAGAGAGAGAGAGAAGGAATGGAGAGGGAGGTGTCCTCATAAAGGTTTGGGTCGGGAGTGAGGAAGTGCAGGAATGTGTTTATTGGGGCGAGATTGAGATTATCGAGTCGTTTCCTTCGAGTCGGCAGCGGGGGAGAAGAGCGAGAGGGAGAGAGAGAGAGGAAGAGGGAAGAAGAAGAAGATGGGGAGGAGATACGGAACAGGAGTGATTGTTTGGGTGGGAGTGGGGTTAGGGTGGGAATGAGTCGGATGAGGGGGGGGGGTAGGAGTAAATGGAGGGAGCGCTAAGAATGCCTGTGAAGATGGAGGTGAGATTGAGGGGGGGGGCGGAGGGTGAGAGGGGAGTGGGAGAGAAAGAGTTACCCAACTACCTTTAGCTTTTCGTAAAGGAAGAATAGGTTGGAAACTTAACCATAACTACGGGGAACTTGGATAGAGATATAAACAGCTTTGTTCGGTTGGGAGTAAGGCTCTCTTCTCCGTAAACCCGTTCGGTTATATGAAAAGAAAACAATTCGAGGCCTATGATAAAAAAATAAATAATGCACGCACTTACGGATTATTAACATTTTATGAAATCTAAGAAAATGTTAAGTGTAGCAAAATAAATCCGAATAGTTAAAAAGCATTATGTCCAAAACGGAAGAATGGATGGATTCTTGTTGCTTATTAACCTGTTCTGATTAAAATTATTATTTCCCAGCGAACGCTAAAGCTGACGATCGTACCTATCGAATGAGGAGGGTTGATGTGACTGGAGATGCTTTTCGCAAGCCTAAGTAGCCTAATGATGTTTGTTCGACAAAATTCGTTTCCACCATAAATTGGACCGACGTCATGCGTGAAGCATAGAAGGACAATTCTCCATCAGGTCTCATAATGAGGAGTGGCATTAAATGAACTGACATGGAGGGCTAGATGATTTTTTTAAGTTTATAAATTATTCTTATTTTACGACCCAATGCATCAAATTGATTCTATACAGAGTTGGTCCAGAACTTAAAGCATAAACGAGACATTACGAGAATTATAATACTCCGCGCAATCTGTTCCGCATTCTATTTCCGGAAGTGGTAGGATTTGAGAGAAATAGTCCGTTTAAAGATAGTTCGGAGTGAACTTTTGGATTCCGTCAAGTAGGAATTTGAACTGTGCCCCCGCCACGGGCCAACATCTGTTAAATTTCACTCTCTATTATGTCGTATCCCCTAAATGCTTTAATTACACAACTTCTATGGCACCAATAGATCTAAGCATTACCATTTTTGGACCCTCTTTGAACGCTTCGTCTCTCATCGTCCCTTTCCGCATGAAAATATTACGGCAAAATATTCCACAATTTAAAATTAGTGTACATTTATATTACTACTTAAATTGAAATAATGAACGAGACATTTTACTGGGTTATTATAAAAGGACGCCCAATGAACTCTACTGACGACTTTGGACGCACTTAATATCATTCAATTTATGTTTAGGTATATCCCCCGTACTCCAACTCCCTTTGTCGCATCAGGTCTCTCCACTCGTGGATTACAATGCAATGATAATTATTATTGGAAATTATGTCTTCCTAGCCTGAAGAATACTGATGCCAATTATATTCTGGTGATAGTCAATTCACATGGGACTATATATTGAGTCTATGGCTTAGAATTATTGAACTGCGCGGACTATAATGGATTATTAGCCCTTGGGCCCGACATAGTAGACACAATAGGTAGTGATTTTCACAGCCTACACGTCGTAATTAAAAAGAAGGCCGAGATGAGGTGCTAGGGGTGAGATAGGATTGGGCCGTAGTGCGGCATGTAGGCATTGCACCCCTCCCACTTACTCGCACCACCCCCGACTCCTGCCATCCCACCTCTAACCCTTTCACTCTCCCCCCCTCCCTCACTCCCCCTACCCGGGCATTGGCTTCCTCCATTCCCCGGCGCAAATTGCGGGAAAAACGGGAGAGATAAGGATATGCACGCGGTGTGTGGGGTGAGGTGGAGGGGGAAGTCAGGTAGAGAGAGATCGGTGGAGTTGAGTGGCAAGGATTGGGGGTCGGAGAGGGGGATGGATGGAATAGGGATAAGAAGGCGGAGGGGGAGAGGGGTCAAATGGGAGGAGGCAAGGGGGGGGGGTTGGGTTTGGAAGCGCTGGGATCCCGGGTGCCGTGGGCGAGTCGTGGGGTTGGGGGAGCGGGTGCACTTACGAGGCGCACAAGAATTCCCTCGCGGCGTTTTGTTTTTCGTCCGCAGTGGACACGGCAGCAAAAGTAGAAGTTGTGGCCTGCACAAAGTGTTGAGACGCGTACGGTGGTAGCCTTTGTTTCCTTGATCCGCGTGGGGGCGGGATGGGGGAAGAGAGTAGAAAACGTGAAAGGGTTCCCCTGCGAAATCAACTGCGCCAAAACAAAGGCGCAGTCGCGATTTGGTTGGAATTCCTATCCGGTGTTTCTCGTTGAATTAGTTTGAAAATGAACTTCCAAATAAATAAATAAATTTGTAGAAACGTGGTGGGGGGGGGGGATCGCAAAAATCTGCAGTTCACTCCATCAGGATTTACCAGGTGGACTACGAGTAGCCATCAAGCGTTGAATGGAGATTAATGAGGAAGAATGAGACCTGATAAGCCATAAGTTTAATATTAAAAATAGCTAAACATCAAAAGCATCTTCGCTTCATATCACATGACTTTTTATATAAACATCACTTGAAGTGATTCTTTAAAGGAGGGTTATTCGTGGGAATGCATTCCAGGGATGTTGCTTGTCCGTATCTTATTTAATGTTTAGGAATAAATTCATAGTCATCTGCGTGAATAACATTCCTCGGCGCTGTTCTGTCCAATCCAACAAAGAAAATTGGTTTAGGGGAGAGTGTAATAATAATGGAATTACAGTTTAAACAATACAATTTGTAATAACATTCTTAATACAATCTGTAATTGCCAAATTAAAAACCTTTCGATGAGTTTTTGCTTTCAGGTATAATGGAAATGAATGTGTCATGGTGAACATTTGCTAAAGATCTACTTAAAACGGCGGCCACATTTTTCTCACTCAGCACACTATAAAATGTGGGTGTGGAGGATGGAAAAGGTTAAGTGGACCGAAAGGAAAAAAATTAAGTGGTACTATGTAGGGGGGGCAAGGGGATTGGCAACGCAAGGGGATTGTTCGGAGAAATTAAAAGGAGACAGGAAAAATGGTTGAAAAGCATATTGATCGGCTGGATGATGTTGAAGACTGTGATAGAGGGGAGAATATTAGACAAGCGAGGAAGGGGCAGTAATAGAATAGGGATGTTGGACGGAATGAAGAGGTGAAGGAAGTACACGGAAATGAAGTGGGGCTTGCTGTAGAATAGGATTGGGTTGTGCTTTGTTAGGAGAGACAAAATTTATTTATTTAGTAGTTGTGCCCATCAAAAACCTACCTTAACCGGTAGATTACCTAATATTTAAAATAAAACAGTATTATCACGTTAATGCGGTATTGAAGACTTAGTTTGAAGCTGAGCATTTTTCAACTCATATCTCTAATTCAAGTCTTCAGGTCCTTTATATTTTTTAATTTCTGGTCACTTAGGATGAGGTTTGATTTATTTTCATCGTGATACCTGCTAGAGTTTGCTTTTCTTAGATCGTGCGAGTCTATAGAGAATATCACCTTAGGGTATTCCTTAATGGGAATGACTTCAAAATCCGATTCCAGAGCATCGGCACGGAATGCTTAGAATCAGGGATGTCATTGAAGTGCAGCATTAAATGTTCTTGTTTTGCTAATATAATCTCATTTACTATTCACTTAAAATCCACTTTTATCTGTTGTATACAACTATGAAGGCATAGATAAAAACTAGTTGAAAATGTAAGGATAAATCTAAGTAAAAGACATGATGATCGTTTTCTTAAAAATAAGGAAACATTGTTTACTAACTCACTAAGTGAGAGTGTAACCTATGTGATATTTTTTTATTTTGTCTCCTTCCATCAATGTTAATGTACTCGTCGATGTATCTCCTTTTTGCATATGAAATGAAATAAATTATTTTACTCTTTTTATTTTGTTAGAGTTTGATGAATACTTACTGGTTTAGAACGGATATACGTAGAGCAACACTGCTCGAGATATGTATAAAACTATACTATGGATAACTCAAAATGCTGAGGTACGTGTACATCTTCACCATATAGGGTCTCTAGCTTTGATTGACCAATGGATCATCTTTTATTCTTATTTCAATAAACGCGAATATGAGGTCATGACTCGTACAAGGGTGCATTTTTACTGATGGCATAAATTTCCCTATTGGAACCTGTCCGAAGAGAGATGAAGACCTCTGTTTTTGGAACCACCGCATTACTTTTCCTGGTGTCTCGAAATAGGTGGTCAAAGTATTTAAGTGGCAATATTCTAAAAATAATATTGAACATAAACACAGTTGTTAAATTGATTACGGGAAGCGTGATTCGATGTCAATTGCTGCAATTAACGTACTCAATTTGCTTCTTGTGAGAATCTGGAGGAAAAAGAAAGATGGAGAGAAGCGTTTAAGCAACTGGACTTCGTCCAATATCATCAGTGGATCTTCACATGGGTTGGACGATATATGGAAGGTACGGTTAAATATTTTCTGAGTTTTAGTGCCGTCAACTTGGCAACAAGCTATGCCAAGTACCTGAATCTAAACCCAACGATCTATAATTTCACTGTTTCCCCCGCCGTGAGAAGTTAAATCGAATAAACTACCGTGCCAATTCTTGTCTCCAAATACTTTGTGGTTTATGCGGGGTAATACACTACGATACATCGAAGGTTGTTTGCTTCTCTTATTATTTTTAAGCAAAATTCAAAACACATTTTCATTTTTTTCATAGTGTCACAGCAACTGTTAGGAATAATCATACAGTTATTATTTGCAAAGATTTCTTGGTTTATTTACGATTAAAATGATGCCACCTTGTCACGGAAACATGAAGAATGTATTTGAAATGTCCATCTGCGTTGTGACGTGTCTCCCAATGAAGACCTTTCTTCGATGGCCAAGCCATCCATCCCTCCCTTACTGGTGTTAGTAGGCAAGGTCGGAGTGCATTAGAACTCAGTAAGTCATATTCTTTTAACTCAGGGGCTGATGGTTTCAGTACAAATTCGATCGAGGTCAATCAAAAATAAAGCATCATTAGAAATACTCGTACCTTGTAATATCTGTTTGAATTGTTTGGTAAACATTTTAAAATGCACGGTGATATTACTTTCAATTTATTGTGGAAATATTATTTAATCATTGAATAGATAATGTTCAACTGTCGGGAGCTTACAACAGCATTTTCGTTTCAATGACTGGTTGACTACCGTTTCCCATTCCTCTCAATCAAATGGAAACTCCATGAGGCACTGATAGCTAGCTCCTCTGTCCAATATACCTCTTCATTCGTCCTTCAAATTTTTTCCCTTGGCCTTCCTCAAGAGATAACCTATTATATTCCACGGATATTTTTTAGTGTCTCAAGGTGTATCTAATTCATCTGGTTCTTTTGCTTCATATTCTTTAGCCCGTTCTACTCTCATTGAAAAATTCATTGTGGTAAACATGAACCCATGCAAATTAAGAATAAAAATATTTTTCAAATAGAATAAATAATTATATTCCTTTCAGATAAAAATGGATAAGAGACATTGGCTAATCTAAACACATTAAAATTACGACCCTGGTCAGATAGTATTAGTTTCTGAATGTTTTCTACCAATTAAGATTTTCACACTCAGTATTTTGGCAAACAAGCAAATGGACGCTACTCCCTGTTGTAGATGTTAAGGGTGGCGGAGAGACAGAGGGTAATCTTGCAGTTAGCGGTCGTTATCCCTCCGGTCGCTGGCATTGGCGCGCGCCCCGCAATACGCAGCAACTAGGCGCTCCGACCGTACATATGACTGCGCGTATGCGTAGACGTGAAGGGGGTGGGGATCTGGCGGGTTGCTGCTACCGGCCGACCGTGGTCGTGGGGAGAGAGGGTGGGGAAGACCCGGGGGGAGTGGGGTGGCGGCGGTTGTGGGGGTTGGCGGCGGTGGGGGCCGGGGGTGCCACCGTGCCGGTGGGTGGGCGGACTGGAGACGAGTCTTGTGAGAAAGAGGCGAGAACGAGTTGGACCACCACTTCTCATCCTCCCCCACCCCCCCATCTACCGACCACTGGCCTAACTAACGCCTTTCGCCTCTCCCCCGAGCCCCGCCTCGCCACCACCGCTCCTCCACGCCCTCTCTCTCTCTCTCTCCTTTCTCTGCTTCTGGGCTTAATTAATGGCGAGAGAGAGAGAGACCAACTCTTCTTTTAACCCCTTCCCTACCCCCCTTCACTCCACCCAAAAACCCCATCTCCCTCTGTTTCTCCACTCCAGAGCAGAAAATTCTCTCTGCTCCTTCACCCCCTGCCCGCTCCAACGTCGAGTTCCAGTCCATGTTCCGTCTCCCCTCCGCCTCCCCCCCCGTCCTCTCTCGCAAGTAACCCATGCCTGGAAACCCTTCCTTCCCGCCTCACCCCACCGTTCTTTGCCGTAATTAGGATACCGCCCACCCTCCCTCCCTCCCAGAGCTGACCACCTCACAAACAACGTGGGAGCTTCTCCTTCCCCACTCCACTCTCCCATTACAAACAACACAATCTTTTTCCATTCCTTTCCCGCTCCCCTTCCCTCCCCCGCGTACCCACGCCCCTCCTCCTCCGTCCCCTCGTAAGGGAATGAGGGGAGGGGAGTGAGAAACCCCTGCCATCGCACCCTTTTGCCTCCTCCTCCCCACCGTATATAATTTTTCCCTCTCTTTTTGTCTCATTCCATGCTTTCCATGCCTCTCCCTGCCCCGCTCTCTCGCCGTCTCCTCCTCCCCCGCCCCCACCTCTCCCGCATTCCAGCCCCACAGTCAGGGAGATGGGATTTTACAATAAAATGCCCTTCGGTTAAATCGCACCGACTACTCGTAACTCAGATCCTCACCCCATTTTGCTCTCCTTCCCTCCCTCCATCTCCTCTCCGTCCCCCATCCCCCCATTCGTTACCACACCGCCTCCCATCCCCCCCTCCCTCCATCGCACTCCTCCCCCCCACGCCTCCTCGTCCATTTTTCCCTCCCAGCCACCGGGTGGCGAACCCACCCACCCGGCTCCCTGTCTTACGCCTCCTTCATTACCATGCAGGACCGAAGAGCGGGGCCGGAGAGAGGAATGGGAGGAAGGGGGATCGGGTGGGATGGGGATGAGGCGAGACATGGCAATTGCGCGGGAGGGGGACTCGGGGAGGTTGGGGAGGATCCTCCTTTCTCCTCACTATCCTTCTCTCTTTCTCCTTTCCTCCCTGCTTGCTGCCTCCCCCTCCTTGCTCTTCCTCGTCTTAGGCCGCGCAAGAGTCTCTTTGTCGTCTAAGATCTCTCTCTCGCCCTTCCTCTACCTCTGTTCTCCGGAGACCGTCGCGGTGTCTCCGGCATCATCCGGTTCCTTCTCGCCCGTGGACCACGCCGCCTACTGGACTCCCTTTTCCCAGCTCATCGAAGTCTCATCTCCATCCTCTGTGAGGGAATAGTCCAAATCGGTTATCTGAATGCTTACAGAGCATTAGAAATTCGCGCACAATAGAAATTAGAGCGAGCGACTATTATTTTATAGAAAAATCAACCTAACTAAACAAACAATCAAGCAATCCAGTACTCATTTTTTTAATTGCGAACTCATTCAATTATTCATGCTATGTAAGTGTATGAACAAGTGAAGTGAGATTTATCCCAGGACAGCCGGTAGAAACGTTTTGCTTTTAGAATCTGTTTAGGGTTGGAAATTTTTGAAACAAGTGGGGTAAAATTGTATTTTCTATAGAGTCAACCAAAGTCAAAATGAAACTAACCAGAGAGAATTCCTGTTCTGAACATTAGAAATGTGTGAACATGTTTTGGGGTCGACTTTTTTAAATGTAAAGAATGCTATTTTTAGCGAGTGTTCATTCATTTTTATATCTCATTGTCGTAAACAGTTAACAGGTGCGGGATTTAATTGTCCTCTGAATTCTCTTCTCAGAAAGTGTTGTCAGTTCCTAGTAATCCACTGCATTCACGTCTTCCACCACCTGTATTCTGAAACTTATTCTTCGTCTTTATCCGCGCTAGTTACACTTTTCTTCCGCAATAGTAATCAGTTGGTTTCAGGCAAACTTGTATGAGGTAATTACTCTTTACCAATTGCAATTTCTTCGGTATGATGTAGCTCCAAAAATGTTGTAAATCAGGCAAGCGCCCATTGATTTTAAACGGTTGCCGTACTTTCAACTCTTAAATTAAAAAAAATCAATCAGAGTTTACAGAAGTTACATAAAATACCTCTTAAACATTAAATTTCAAATCTATTCATTCTATTTTACTCCCCCGCGGCTATGTAAGAAAAATATCACTTTTAGCATCCCTGAACACTATTACTCATAACGGACCGTATAGCTTCAGGCTTAACTCTGTGGAAAATTTTCCATGTTTTAGAGAAATAATAACTAATAATTATAATTTCAAATATAGGGATACTAGTAGTATAGAATACTATTACTCATTATTTCAAAATATTTGGAACCAATTCGAGAACATTTTGACCACTAGTTTATCATTTTTAAAGGGGGCTTATTATCGAATTCGATTGCATTATTATTAAGATATTTGAGGAAAGTAAGGCATAATAATTGTTGGAAGAAAAATTATATTGGATGGAAGGAACAAATTAATCCATTATAATTGTGCCCTATAAATAATAATTAGTGCATAATTGCATATATCTGTTTGCAAGTGAAAGCTTCCAGTAATCACGTAAATTCAAATTTTAGGAATAAGAATATTATTTCTTAAGTTAAGAATGAGTGATTTATGTCTCTCCACAAATGTTTTCGCCTTCGTAAAAGCTTTCACTTTATCTTCGCTTCACCTCACCTTCGCTTTAGCAGTTGGGTAAGTAGACTATCAAAAAACCACCTCATTTTGTATCATACAAGAGTAGATCGGCATCAATCATTACTTTTAAGAAAGAGTTCAGTGCGTTTCGCTGTGCATCATGACCACTGATGTTGAGATTCGAATTCTTAACGGATTCTTTTCCGAAATAAAGTCTTCGTCCCTTTTAAATAGATCAATCAGGTAAATCATATTTTAAATTATTCCCTCGATTTAGATCCTAAAATTAATTTTTGATTACAGTTTTGATTAATAATACATAACTCATAAAATGTTAAAACTATGGCAATGAAATGATTGTGTTGCTGAATCCTAAGAAATCAGTGAAATTTCAGTAAAAACATGCTTATGAAATTTATTGAATATATTTTCCACTATTACTCCTCAACGTGCGAAACTTTCTCTTGTAGTTCACTTCGGAATGAGATCTAGGTCCATTTCCGCCTTATTTTGTGAATTAACTCTAAAGTTTCAACATCTAAGGATAATATATAGTATAAATAATCATTTCAAAATTGCTTCTATAAATTTTGAGAACTTCGAGTATCTATTGAGATTTTGAACTACAACCGTACTAGTTACTTTTGACGGTTTCATTAGCACATTTCAATGTATTTTCATCGCTAACAGTCGTTTGCCAATTTTGGAACAACAGATGAAGCTAATGTTTTATGTATATCTATGCTCCTCATTCACAGCTTTCTGTATTAACCTTGAGAATGAAGGTTCTATCTTCCCGTCGCCCTCTTCCTCACGGCAGTCCAAAATTAGTCTGCAGCTGCGACCACCAGATGCTTTTGATCCGGCCATAAATTGGCATAAACAATTTAGTAAGCGCATGTATCATAGATACAGAATGCAATTTTACCTGTCCTTTGAAGAGGAATATGAGGAAGAACAGACACTCTGTCCAACATTTAATATGCACATATATTAATCCATTTAGTTAATAGGAATGTTTTTTAAACTGGTGACTTGTCCTTGAAGATCTGAGTTAACAGCAAATCTCCTCTTTAACAGCCATTTCAGGTTTATTTCATTTGGATACTACTTAGGACGGTGTATTATAATGTCCGTATTTACAGGGTTAATATGGGCTTTTTATCGAAGTTTAAGTCTCTAAATATAAACATCATGTACAGAATTGTGTTAGACGTGTGTAAATGTGACCTCATTGACGAAAGAAACCTTACAGTTATCATTTGTAGCTGTTTAGACTTAATAAAAGTACCAAAATAAGGAAACACTTTGTTTGTCGTTAACTAATTATGCAGAGGATACCCAGCAACTCTTTTGCCTTTTCAAAAGTTTTTAATACAAATATCCCCAATTCCGATTTTGATCGTAGAGAATCAATTGTGAATTTATTCCTGGTGTTTTTTCTTCATATGCAAATTGTGAAGGAAGAAAGAATATATACTCGTAAGTAAAATATTGAATACACCTCACGAAGTACATTTCAAATAGTAATTCTCATTGTTACTTACATAATCATCCTCATTAATAAGGAATCATAATATGAACTCCATCTGGCTTCATCATTAATAAGTAATTAAGGTTGCTGCTGCGTTCATAAATTTCTCGGACGTCCTCCGCATTTCAGTGACTCGTTAGATCACTAGGAAATGAAGTGCATTGCACATTAGTAATTCACGTTGAAAATTGATTTAAATTTCATATTTATTAAATTAGAAGAAATTAGTTTGTTGGTACGTTTTAATCAAACATTAAAAATATAGTTGTTTTCATCACAATTGCAAAATTTTATTGATTACGTCAAAGCGTTTGATTTTATTTGGCTAATTATGAAATAATTTCCGGTTTGTATCGAACTAAGGTTTCCTCAAAGAACTGTGAAAGGCACTTTCGAACCGTAACTTAATGAGAAATAATGAGTTCATGTGGGAAAGGAGAACATACAAAAAAAAGCTTAAGCTATGTCTGAAAAAAACCAATCTCATGTGAAAAATATTGGGTGAAGATTAAAAAAATCTATTTGCTGATTCTTAATGCGTAATGGATGTTCTATTTATTGAAAACGTATGACAGCGGAAGTTTAGTGATGTACGCAACTTTAGAACACTTGTGTTCAATTTAACTCTTCCTTCCCATTTGGGTTTCCCCGTTTCAGAAATGATATTTTCAAAAAATTAAGTAGGATGGATGTCTTATTTTGTGAATTCATTGTATTAAAACATACATAAATCTTTAAAAAAAACAGTGGAATACAGATTTGATGCATTTATTCACCGTAATCAAATATTTAATTACGATGAATAGTTTAAATTTCAATTTTGTGGTTTAGCAATAAAAGTTTGCTTACACCTTTGCCTAAATAAACCTTTTCAGTCTTAACTAAATTTTTCAAATCATTAATTAATGTCAATGAAAAATATATCTTCGGAATTACAACTTGCAGAGTTCATTAAGTCCCGCAGTAAGCATAAAAATATCATCTGGGGTGTTCTTTTGCGCGATAAAATCACCATTGTTTCTGGCAACATGTTTGCATAAACCCTTCGGGCATTATTATCTTGGGTTACATGTAAATAACAAGCCCTGAGAAAACCCTAACACCCTCGCTGGCATGGCAGAAAAGTATTTTACATAATGAGATGCATAGGTGTTCTGTGACACCCTCTGAAACGAGGGAGTATGTTCAGGTGGTAACATTTCAATCCAATCCTGCCAGGTGACGTAGAGAGTTTGGGACAAAATGCAGATCTTGCCTACCGCGGAGGTAGTGTGAATTTGTGACTGGCAAGAAAAGAAGAATTAATATTCACAATAATTCCTGATAAGGTTCTCGTTAAAGAAATCGTCAAGGTGTGATCTAGATGTAAAAATAAGGAGTGGGGACATATCTGGGGACGAGGGAGAAAATATTTTCATGAACTGATAAAAGAAGACTTCATCTATTATGTGAATGATTAAGATAACACTATATGGCAGAGTTAGAGATCCTTTCCTTTGTGAGGTGTTTAAAATCAAGATTTATAAATTCATTCTATCAGACCTTTTAAATAACCTCCCTCTATGTGACGGTCCTAGGAAACTCATGAATAGTATACTTTAGATTATTTTTAGGTTTAAACTATTTTCTAATGTTACACATTAATTTACATTAAAAATTACTTATGCATGGCACTTATTTAGAACACATTTATTGCTTTTACACGTTCATATTGATAATAATTATCACACTCAAAATTGAACCATAAACGAAAAGAACGGAAAAAGTTAGAAAAAAAAATAAATCATCTGATATGAATTATTTTTCATTCGTTTGACAAGTATGATCATTTGTATTCTCCAGAAGTTGGGTTTGATTTGTGTATCTTGGTTGTAAGGTGCAAAATGGTAGAAGGGTTTGTGGATGGTCGAATGAAGAGTGTGACAGATACTTGTAATAATAAGTAATAAGCGCCACCATTGCCGGTCACAAAATTTCCGATTCCTACACTGAAGCTAATTCATTTTGTTCCACGCTGATCATTTCATTACTTTCCTCATGCTGACGTCATGTAACGCCTGATTCTCGAGTTTCATCCATAGTCCATCTCCTGTTCTGGTCTCCTCTTCCATAGTGTCTTCAACTGTCATCTAGTGGAATAGTTTGCTTCATAATTAATCCGATTCGTATTCTTATCCGTATCATTATCTACCATCATTACTGTACTCCCCCACATTTCGTTATACTCATTTTTCTTGATTACCATGGTTATTACAATCATCGTTTGAATATATTGAATATTAACTAAATTACTTGAATGAATATTTCCTAAATTTAAAACCTTTTGTTAATATTTTTGTTTCTTTGTGATATCCTTGTTAGCTTTGTGATTTCGAAATGCATGGTTCATAAAGTAATATATAATAACTGCTAATTAGTTGCAAAACGAGCAAATAAGAAAAGAATGAAGGTTAAAAACCTAATAGATAATAGGATTGTGTTAATAATATGTCATAACAATTAAAATTTATATTATAAGGTTAGTAAATACTTGGCTCTATAAATTTACACTTTTTAGATGATAGAATTACGTGTATTTAGAACCGATGCTTGTAATAAAAAAATAGAGTATATTTTCTCATGTTCATTGTGACAATGACCTACAAAATTTAATTAAAGTAACGCAGATTTGTATTAAATGTGATCTTAGGAACGAGATATTATAAGGTAATCTATTAAAAAAAATATCCCTCGTAGTTGCGATGTGGGGTCGATTTATTTTGATCAAACTATTGATTTCAAAAATTAAAGGAAATTTAATATGCCAAATGTAGTGATGCATGTGTTGAGAAATAGTTTTGATAAGATAACTATCATGAGGTGTAGTAGCAAAACCGTACCCGCGGAAACACCCACGAAGAAAATGTGAGTGCAAAAGATTGTAAGAAAGAGGGAGAGAGATAAGGAATGGAAAAGGGGAGATAAGAGTGAGAGGGAGAACTGGGTTGCGGAGGCAAGGGAGGAATGAATGGACAATTTTATTGCTACCGGGGACATGTCCTCCATGGGAGAACGTAAAAATAAATTGCAGGCATAAAGTAGCATCTTCAGCACTGAGGGAGGTTAAACGAAATATTTATAGCTAATCAAGAAAAGTAGAGACCAAGAATGAGGAAAACTAATTTCTTTTTAAAAAAATATGTAATCAAGAGAAATTATTGGGAAACCAAACTGCTCCGTACATTAGCTTGGGCCACTAAGTGTCCTGTCCACAAATGGATAAGACTTTAGCGTAAGCATTATTTATTTGAATTTTTGATCTTCGTGAGGCTGCGCCTTGCTCAAAATGAGATAATATCCGCCTAGGCTATCTACGCTACCCAAATTTTCTTGGTGATTATTTCACTGCTTTCCTCTTGACGATTTGTAATTACATATTTGATTTAAGCTTTATTGTACATGATGCATCGATGCACGCATGAATTATATGACCATAGCGGGCGGGATATACTATATGCCAGCATGTGATTTAGTGATAGTTTTTAAGTATATAGGTCTTTAGTTGTTATTATTATAACTGATATCACACGTACTCCAACATTTTTTCTCCACGCCAAATGTTGAAATATCTCTATGACATCAAATGAAAATGTTTCCTAGACTTTTACTCTTGTCATTATATATATGTAAAATAGCTCACTGCATTATGCTGAAAGACATTGTTATATTTTCTTGCGCATAGGCTTTGAAAAATTTAATACACTAATGAAGTAACTGGCAAGATATATATAAGCCTCGCTATTTTAGTCTTCCCTTAAAGTTTTGTATTTGACTTCAAGACGGTGGCCAGCGCATTACAAATCACGCATTATGTATCGCATGCAAAATTTTACACGCTCTCTCCAACGGGGAAGAAAAAAATAAAATATCCTCACCATTATGTGAAATTAAAGACAAATATAAACGTTTTGGCCGCATTCAAGAAGACGGGATACCGAAACGAGAGAGAGAGAGAGAGAGACTGAGAAAACTGGAAATTACTCACGCAGGAAAAGAAAAATAAAAGGTCGTTATTTCCGGTTGTGCATTGTCATAAAGGGGAAAAGGTGTTAGCGGAAGGTCGGCAAGGGGAGTTATCTGCTGGGAAGGGGTAGGGGAAGGGTAGGTGTTGGAAGGGGGTTGAAGGAGCACGGGTGAGAAAATTGTACGGGATGAAAGAGAGCGCAGTATAATGACGCCGTGCGAGGGGTTTGCGAGGGGTTTGCGAGGAACGCGTAAGTGTAAGTGGGCTGGCGTGGGCGGCGACGGGTTGAAAGGATCTAAATATGGATAGGAGAAGGAGAAAGGATTAGAAGGCGGGGAAGGGGAAGGAGATGAGACATGGCGAGTGGTGTGGGGTAAGCGGTGGAAGGAAGGCTTTGAAGGTAGGCAAGTTGGTTGGTGTCTCAGGATGGCGTTTTCGCATTGGTACCCACTTCCACCTTATCTCTATTCTCCTCCTCACACCGTCTCGAAACACCTCAGACCGCCTTCGGTAGCCAACTTCCTAAAATGCGATTTGATTGCCGCTTTTAAACCCCCATCTCGGGACTACATGGAATAAATAGCGCATACTTAAAAAGCTGCGAGGAGAAGTACTGGGACGCGTGAGGTGTTGGCCGATTGGCCGGAGGGGCCCCAGGTTCAATTCCAGGTTGTGCTAAACACAAGTCATGCTGTTTTTTTTCTGGATACAACATCCTTAAGGAAAACAGCAGATAGCATAGTAATAGGACTGGACCTCCAATAAATGGGGTTAGTGCGAAATGATATCTACTTTCACCCATTCAAAACCGACCTTCGGTGAACAATGGATTTGTTCTGGATATCTGGGCTTAATTAAAGGGTTGAAATTTTAGACTCATATAGATTGATAATGATTCTTATTTAAAGGCTTTCACCAATAATGCCATTTACACTATTTAGGATAGCAAAAGTATATCTAGTGTTTTAGTACACTGAATATGACTCCCAGCTGAAGAGTGGTGCAATGGAATGTTTGATTCGGGGTAGTCTTTTCAGGAAGGGTACTAGGTTGTTAAGCACAGTTAAAGCGGATGTGAGCTGTTAACAGGCTTTTTATTTGTCCGTGGCAATCTGGCAAAATTTACCACAATTGATCGGTAGACTACTGTAACCGTTAGCGGAGGATGCTGTGCGTGGTACCGGTGCTACAAACAATTACTCAAAAAAGTCAAAGAGCCTCAGATGACCGGAGCCACGATTAGCGGTACTGGACGCGTAAGGTTGGCCTATCAGGAGGTGAACATCTTAAGTATTTGTGAAAAATAGAAATTGGGGTTAGAGAAGAAGTGTGGCGTGAAATTTGGTCTCTGGAAAGATTTCTGTGTACGAGATGCAACGGGGTCTCGCGACAGCATTCCTTTCGACCTTCGGTGTACTGAACCCGAACCGCTCTTCCCTCTTAAATCATGAGCACCTACAAAAGAAGAGGTTTTTTTGATAATCATCGCCAAAGCGAAAACAGTTGCCGCAAGGTAATCATTTCCTTAAGCCCTTACTATGAGCCGGAGAGAAACCGTGAATATTTTATCACATTTAAGGAGAGATCGGAGGAGGATTTTTTCGAGGTTTGGCGACGGTTGGTTACGCTAGTGCGAAATTATTTACGAATCATTCGATGGCGTTCCCGTAAGTACCTTATCTAAAATATTTGGGGCATAACATGCATATGATTTCCTGTAATTAAATATTAAACGGCTATGCCTGAATGTATCGGACTTTTTTATGCCCAGTCATCTAATACTTATATCCGTCTAAAATCGAATTACTTCATAGACATACTTACGGGAGTCCAAGTAGTTAGAGAGAGTGCGATTCAAGAAAGTTAAAATAATGAACTGTTAGATCTTTGAAATACTCGTTAATTATGTTTTTGATTTGATAATTTATAATGTAATGCAATGGAAAGATATAATGTGATGTCATAGAAATTAGGTGGCTAGTACTTAATTATTCTTGTGATTTTTGTGAAAATCTATTTGGGCTTTAGTTCCGTTTGTTTTATGTTGCCAAAGGCTTACCGATAACTATTAATATCACTATTATTCGCATATAAAATAAAACAATACCGTTTCCTAAAAGAAGCCGTAATTAGTTTGCCAATTCAAAAAACTGGAGAATTATTTGCAAAAAGCATTTCAACGAAATTTTTAGTTTAGTCGTGTTTATATCAAGTCATAAATAATGCTTGTGTCTGGTTGATAAAAGGGAAAACAGAGAGGAACACCTCCAGGAGGAAGGCTAAGGCACGAATACATCAGTCAAGTGAAGAAGAATGTTATACGCATGACCTACCAGGGGTAATGGAGGTATCATCTTAAAGAGAAGGATGGAGGGAGGATTTCAGTTAAAAACAATCTTATAATTGAAACACTGATGGTGTTTGAAAAATTTTTTTTAATCCATTCACCCCTTTATCATTCCGTTCACTCTAGATTTTATGGCTCTACGATTGATCCTCCTCACGCTAATAGTCGAGAATCTCCTAAGTAACATGCGAAAATTGAAGGTGTCCGAAGATAAATTTATTATATGATTTAAGAAGTGTTGGTAGAAATGTCAACTGTACAATATAGTAGCAGTACTGCATTACGAAATACCAAGGACTTGAGGATTGATTTACGGTCTTTAAATGCAGACATAATCACATTTTTTACTAAAGATCGTAAAATAAAATGCAGGCCATTCTGGTCCTCGTGACCCTTTCTATACTATATATCGAACTCCAAAATTGGCAGAGATGTTGGTAGACGAGTGCCGAATTAATTGGACCTTAGTCACTCAAAAGTAACAATTCCGGCCCATCTGTGCCGCCCATCCTATATTGGAGACTCAAGATATACGTTTATTGTACAACGAAACCGCGCACTTGCTCTCCCCATCTTTTGTATCTATTACGCGAAACGGGATTCCAATAGGTATCTACGGGATCAGCCATAATGTGTAACACACTGCCTTCCATAAAGTTCTCACATTATGCCGCCGAGCGTCGATTTTAATTTGAGTAAACAGTCGGACGGACAGCCTGACTGACAGAGACGGAGAAAAAGCGATCCTGAGCTCGTGTTTTATGGAACAAACTCGCAATAAACGGAGATTCGCCACCGGATCCTTCCACGCTCCATCCCTCCTCGCCCTCCTCACACCCCCCGCCGCCCAACCCGCACTCTGCCGTACTCCCTTCACCCGGTCGTGAAATCCGCGCCTCTTCAAATAAGCAACTGCCTACGAATGCCATCATTTCACGTGGGCCGGGGAAGGACGATTGCGCCGCGGGTCGAGCCTGGACCTTGGCGTATAAAACGAGTGAGTAACGGCGGGAGATAAGCCTCGGAAACTGGGGGGAGGGGAAGGAATAAAGGGGAGGGAACGGGGAGAAATAAATGAATAAAGGCCCTGTTTCCTTTCGCCAGATATCCGTATCAGTTTTTCTTCCCTTCTTCCAATCCCAGCCTTGTAACACCTCCCTCAAACTCGCGGTCTTCGTCTCGACGTCTTCCTCCCTCCCCCTCCGCCGTTTGTTTTAGCGGCCCGCGTGCAATGACGGCGGCCCGCCTTCAGAGTAACCCGGAACGATGATGCTGCGTGTCCATTCCCTCCTCCTCCTCGCATCAGGCCGCCTCTTCGTCTCTGATCTCCGCCCAGAGATTTCGTCCCACGCTATCGGTTTCCCGAGTTCTCCTCAGAGGATTTTTATTATATTATAATCATTTTATTTTATCACATTTTTTTATTTCCATTTTTTCACGCGTATTCTTGCGCTCTTCCACATTTTTTTTCTATCATTATTCGGAGGCTCCGGGAGCGAAAAGCGGGGGATCGGAGTCGAGGGAGGGTAATGGGCATCGAGCAGTGAAGGTGGAAGGTATATATATATATATATATATATACATACTTTTTTTATCCGAAAATGAAAAGGATGGATCAGAAAGAGATGGTAGAGGAGAGAGGGAAGTGAATGGGGATGGGAAATCTTGGAGAATTCTCGGACCGAGCGCGAGGAGGCGGCTCCAGTAGAAGGGGAGTGTGGTGTGGGAGGGGAGATCCAGCGGAGGGACGGCGAAGGAAATAGACTCTAAATTACACGTTTGCCGAGATTGAACAATGTACGGTAGCCACTTAAAGGCATCCCACTCATCGTCTTGCCCACCTCATAATACCCTCCCTCCCTCCTCATACCATCTTATTCTCGTTTAACCCTTTCTCCTCCCATATTCGATCCCCGGATCCCCTACCCTCCACCCCTTCTTCTCTCCAGCCTCCGCTCCCATGTTCATCCCCTCCCCGGCCCCACTCGCCCAACCCGAGGAACATTTTCCCCTTTGGCTGCCGGTGCTACCCGCTATTACCCCGCCAACTACGTCCTCTGCCTTCTTTACCTCTCCTCACTCATAACTCATCCCCCTCCCGTTCCCATCCACCTCCCTTCCCCCCCCCCCCTCCATTCCCCGCATAACTTCCCACCCCAGTGATCCACCCACCCACCCCTCCTCCCCCGTCGACTCATCCCGCTCGTTCGCCCACCTATGAGAATGCGAGCCCAGCGCTCACGTTCCCATTTTCGCCCTGGTAAACTCGTTTTGTATACATAAGCACTTCCTTTCTGTTATCCTTTGGTGTTATCTTTTCTGCTCTCCACTCCACTCCTTCCTCTTTTTCTCCACTTCTGTCCTCTTCTCCCCCACGTCACCGGACTGTTTTGGGCGTGGGCAGACTGTATGGCTTCCGTCTTCAAGGTCGCGAGTTCGAATCCGAGAGATTGGAAGGAGGGGGTGGTGGTGGGATCATTTATGTCAATTTCACGCCGCATGGTCGCCAGAGTCTTTTTTTTCCTTACGCCCCCACTGAGCTCACGGTGGTTGAGGAAAAAAATAATAATTACTCCATGGGTGTTAGGGTCAGTTGCCAGCGTTTTATTAAATCTGCTGGAGCAAGCGATAATTATTTTATAAATGACTTCATATTTGTTGGAAACGGCGACCTAACAGGGAGGGAACCCTGACTTGAAAATAATTGAACGCTTGAGGATTAGTCACCAAATAGACCATGGGAAATTTTCTTGACGAGTTTGGCTCACTCTATGGATGAACTTTAACCTCCTACTAGCGAATGTCTTCACTCAAGTCAATTGCAATATGCAAATTCCTTGTTCATTCGAGGCTTAGTAATATATCTTTTCCTATGTCCTCTCTACTACGCCCACGTAGGAGCATGACCAAATCTGTCACTGGGAATGTCTTTCGTTCCAAGCTATAATCTTGCAGCAATATTTTCCTGAGCACTCTCACTAAGTTGCTTTTGAAATAGTAATAAAGTGCTATTATTAAACCAAATATTGCATTTGGGTGTTACTTATTCCTTCCGATGAAGTTGCTGCTATCAATGTAATTCTTAAGTTGTGTGTTTCTTATGCAAATGCGGGTATACAAGGCGAAGCCACGTTACTTGTATAATTGTACATATGACTTCCGAAAGTATCCCTGAATCGAATTGCGTTTGAGAATACAACATTTTTATTATTTTTTATAATATTTTCGTCAATGCTGACCCTTTCTTAGTCTACGTCAATCATTTAATGCTTTGTGCTAAAGGAAGAGGACTCATCTTGTTAATGACCTCATTTTAATCAGTATTAATTTTTCTTTGTCTCAGGGCTTAACTAAAATACCACTCATAAAAATATTCCACGAAAAGAATTATAATTCATGTTCCCAGCCAAAAAATACTTTTCATAATGTAAAGCATGTGGATTGAGATAAAAATATCCACGACTTACGGGTGAGAGTGAATTAATGTATGGCCAAGTCTTTGTTAACCTCTTTCAATGCAAGATCCCTTACGTCCTAAAAGGCTCCTTTTTAAATGTTAACGAATTCATCAACTACCTAATTCCACATTAGTATAAATATTTTTATGAGGAACTTTTTATGAAAGGTTTCTGTTAATTAATTGCTATATACTATGCTAGTTAACGTATTAAGAATCTACAAATTAGGAAACGTTTCGAACTTTTTCTGTATCATGGCACAATGTATTAAGTCTCTTTTCTCTTTGTAATTATAAAAAAAACTTTTAAAAACTTGGTCAATGATAAATGACTTTTACATCTTTTATATTACTAAATATGCCTTTTTTGTGTATGTTTGTTATAATTTGTTTGTAAGTGAATGCGTTATATCAAATTGTTAAATCTAATGGGAGAAAAATCACCTAAATCAATGAATTGATTTGTTAAAAAAACACATAAACACTAATGTTTTGAATGATATTTCGCTTAGTATGTATATGTCTCATGTTGCTACGAATAGGTACACCGCGCAGTATGTACATGAATAATTAATTACCTCTACGGGATGGAATTTACATCTAGGTTCAGTGGTAGAAATTGAAGGATATAAACATAGGGTTATCGCAGCTGATGATACCAAGCTTACACAAGTGCTAAATGAATTGACAAAAAGAATATACTTTCTTTTGATACCTCATTTTATGCTGCAGTGCAGGATTTAGTTATCTAAAACTTGTTGGGTATTTTTTTCGTCCGAGTGAATTTATCCGGAATAAAAAAGTATTGACGATTGAGTATATGAACTTATTCAGGAATTTATTTGCAACTTTCTCACTTTTGACGTTTCCCCATTAATATCACGTTTGAATTTGTCCATGGACGCAATATTTTTACTGATTTATTGATAATCCCTCCTATTATTATGACAAATGTTAGAACTCCATCCTCTTCAAGAATAGAGCGCTTAATTTAATATTTTCCTTTCCATCTGGTTTATCTGTCTGTGTTACAGGGTTTAGTTTTTTCCCTTTAAATTACTAATTTGATTGTAAAAGGTTGCGGTTCTGAATCAAATTTTTTTGGAATTTAGTGAAAAGATGGATTGAGAAGAAATTAAGTTTGCTATCACATAGCTAATGACATGGTGCTCTTAGCTCCCAAAGCTTCAACGAGGCTGCTAACATCATAATTCCCATTTTAGGTACTTGAATATTTTACTATTCATCGATGGTCACTTACCTTTTACAACATTGTCTTAGTAACTTATATAATTTTCTTGTTCATTTATTCAACGAAGTCTAAGTACAAGAAAGAAATATTCAATATATGAGTAGTTCGTACTTTTCAATTGACTCTGCCAGGTTAATCAGTTGTGTAATTTAACCGTCTGCTTACCAAAAGATCTGCGGTTCAATTACTGCCTTGATCATTGATATTGCATATATGTGTACTCAGGTGGTCCAGATCCTGGTAAACATAATGACATACCTAGAATAGAAGAGGAGTGGAGAAGAGAAGGCCCGAGAACAAAAGGTTATTAGCCTGTGATTCCTTGTTAATTGGTTAATTTGTTTGAAATGTTAAGTTGTATTTTTTCCTTATAATTGTTCTTCCATTTTGATCTTAATGTTAGATGCTCTCCTAGCCAAAATTCCATTGGTATATGATATTGATTGTATTTTACTTGACGCCCATAGAACGCAGGATTGATAAAAATATAAATAATATGTAACTAAATAATAGTTCGTTTACATCCTAACGAGATGTATTTTCCTGAAGGTATTTTGTGTTAATATATGATCGCTGCAAGTGTATTGGTTTATCTCCTTCTATGATATCTTTCCATTTGCGAGAATAATGGTCTTCCATTATTTAATTATCTGGTGTTGAATCAGTGTAGTAGGAGTTTGGAGTGTTAATATCGGTATTCGAACATCTTTGAAATATGGTTTACTGTATATCCTTGGATCAAGTCTCTGTTTCCGAATCCTTTATGAGGCTATGAAATCTTGAATGATTTTGACAGTTTACATAATATGTTTTAGGGATTTAATCATGACTTTCCAATGAATCCAAGGTAGTTTCCTAGAAATATGAAGAACTAGTATAAGAAGTTAGTTATTTATAATTTTTTCAGTTAATATTATGAGTTTGTAAAACTTCTTATGATATGGTCTTGCGGGTGAAATCAGCGGAGGGACAATTATTTCCCAGCCATCCATTTGCTCCCGTTGGAACGTGCTCATCGGCAACTTCGTGAGTTTTTTGAGGGGAACATATGGAGGATTTTTTTTCTCGGGATCTTGCAACAAGGAAAGAGGGAAAAAAATTCTGGTTGTTATCCGTCACACATCTCGAAAGGAGGCTCCTCGTTCCACCCCTCCCATTTGACTCTCACCCCCACCCTCATCCCACCCCATTTGACCCCGAGCGCAGCACAACTGCTTTATTTCCCTTTATCTCCATTCCCTTTCATTTCATCAACTTTTTCGGCTCCCCATTTCCTCTTCCCATCCTTAAGCTCGCTCCTATCTCACCCTACCATCTCATACTCCCTTCCTGCTTCTGAGTATCCCTCCCTTCCCTCTCTAGCCTCTCCGTCCAAATCGCCTCCCTTCCCCCATTTCTAATGCCCCCGCCCCCACCTCCACCTTCCTTCCGAAAAACCCACCCTTAAGGCTCTCCGCCTCACACCTCCGCCTCTCGCGGACCTCCCTCTCTTCGCTTTCTCGACACTGCCGTCCTGGGCCTCCTTCATTCCCGCCCCCTCAAGCCTCCTCCACCTTTCCGCGCCTCCCACACCCGAAACCCCCTCTCCCTTTCCACGCTCCATAACCTCCTCCTTCAGCCTCCTCCCCCCGCAACTATAACATCCTCCTCCGTCTCCCGCAACTCATGGCGTGAAGGCGGTGGAACGCCTCCTCTCTTGTCTGCACGGTATGCTTCAGTACCAGGTTCGATTCCTACGGCGACATGACTACTCACGAGGTGATTCCGTACTTCATTAAATGGACAGATAAAGAGATACGAGGAAATGAGCATGCGCGAAGCAAGAAAATTATAGACGCAAGCGCAACAATTGATCTCGTGGAATGAAATTAACTCATCATTATTCAGTTAATTTCTCATTCTTTTCGCTTGAATGTCCGTTTCCCTTCTTCTACAAGTTAATTATGAAATGCGTTGATAATATTTATTGGTCTGTAGCTGCCGTCCTAAGTTTCGCCGGGTAATTGGCCCCTTCTGCAAGGACAATGAAAGGACATATAAATTGGTCACAGCATTGGTGCTCTGTGACGGGAGCAAATTAACTAACTAAATGAAAGAATTGAAGAGTTTGAAATTTTCTGTCTGTCCCTCATCATTCCTTTTGGAGCACAACATTTTGTAATATAACTGTTTAGAAGTAACGGCTGAGATAATCGAAACGAAGAAGATATCCGAGTATTCTGAACCGAAATAGCCACACCCATTTTTAATGGGAACTGGTAGTTATGCTGGTGTGGTAACGATCGGTCTGGCTGGTTTATGTACTATCGAGGGCACAGAAATGTGGACCTGGAAATGTTCATGTAGTATACATACCATTTGTGCCGTTCGTTTTCGGGAAAGGCAAAATATAAAGGTTCGAATGAAAGTTATATCTGGGCATTAATCCCATTGCAAATTTCCTCCATACTGCCCTGTCTTCGTTCATTTATTTCTCCTCTGTCATAGCCATGCATTGTTTGTTAGCATGCCATTCAGTTTCTGAAACGCATAATATCCTTTGTCTTAAGATTCTCCTCACCTACATTCACACCGCGGACATTTTATTCTGGAATTCAGCTTAGAGAGGCACAATTAAAGCTTCTTTTATGTTTTATGTATGTGAATAAAATGAGTAATTTTTTAAGAAAAAGTTTTTCCAACTAGTCTTTTGCTAAATGCCAACGATAGAGAAATTATTTTCAAAGTGATGTGGTCTAACGTAACCCTTTCACTTCCAAATTTATTTCACGATAGTCAAAATATTTTAAGGGGTTACAGTCATAGCGAATGTTATTGCTGCTTAATTCATTCGTCGTCTCTTTTAGATGAAAATCATTTCTGATTTATGACTCGCGTATATTTCTACGTACGATATTGCCCTCCACCTGGTATCATACATGTAAATTTAGATGAAATTTTGTCTTGCTTTTCAGAATGTTCATTAGTTTAACGATTTGATACCGTGAATCACCCTGATATATTAAAAGGAAAGGTGAGCCGTATTAAATGAAAGCCAAGGGCAAATCTGTAAGATTATTTAAACTGACGGTGAAGAATTTCTCGTTTTAGATTTTCATTATAGCCTTAAGAACACGAAACTTGCTCCGCGCTGCTGCCGCAAATACGTGTAGGCGAGATATTGTGTCGTCATAGTTTGTTCTAATAACCCATATAGAACTAGGATTCATACACTTGACGCTTTAAATCAGTAAGTCATGCATTCGCATTGAATCCTGACAGATTGTTAAATAAAAAAACAGAATTCCAGGGTGTCCTCCAGTCAAATTAAAACTTATTCCGGACTATGTGTTTCAAAATTGCCATCACTTAGACTTAGAAGCCTTATGGAATTGACTCACTTAAAGAGAGATGGGAGTCCACCATGGCAGGCCTACGATCTATATATTTTCGGCACCTTCTGGTCTTGTCTTACTCTATTCAGGTTTCGCATTTCAAGCGTGCCCACCCACCTATCTGCTGATCTATTCTCCTCCCCTTCCTTGTCATACCTCCACCTCATTTGCACTCGTATCTTCCCCCATCCTCTCGCAGACGCCATCTGCATCAATTAGTGAAAATAATAAAGATAGGTGCTAATGAAATGCGATGATTCAGCCGTTATCACAGAGAAGAAGGCGTTATTTATAGTCATGGCGTCTTATGGAATTCGTTCAGATTCATCCCATGGCATGATCGGAGGGATCTGAAAATTTACAATCTTTCTGGATATTTTTTCCCGGGAAAAGTTCTCGAGGAATGGAAATGAACCCATTAGTTTGCCTGAGACCGTTCGAATATCTAGGAGTCCCCTCGGACGTGGGACGTGTAAGCTGAGACCATTTCGTGAAGATAAGAGATATCGATCCGCCAGGTCTCTTCTTTTTTTAGTGACTCCTATTGCTTAATTCACATTTATATAATTCATTTTCAATATTCGCAATCCTTTTCCGATTTGAATGCGAGGATTGCATATTAACAAATAGGTTATAATTCTTTTATGAAGCAATTCTTTTACTGATGAACATTAATAGAGAGGCAAGTGAGACGATCACGTCTGCCTCATCAAATCTTTTCTGGTGGTAATCAGAAGCGAAAAAGGTTTGCAAGAATCATTATAGCTTTAAATCCAAGTAAATTCAAAAAATATGTTTAATTGGAGGTGTTTTGTCATTAATAGTCAAATATTATGTCTAATTTGGAAACCTGCTAATGTCCGTAGAAATAAAGACTTAAATAAACTAGTTTAATTTCGCAGTTAACATTGCATAGTATACCTCACCAAGTGATGACTCGGACATTGTGTATTCAACTAGTCATAGGTGTTTCTGTAGAGTAATATTATGTAGGTTTGCGAAACGAGTACGTGATGCTCTAATTCAAAGGTCTATGAGATATCCGCGATCGTTAACAGAGTCAGTTGCCGTTGTTCACCGAAATGTATACACATGATGTTCAGATGTATTCTGTGCCTAGTGTAGTAACCTTTCATAGGGTTCAAACCTGTGTACGTCACTTCGGTATTTTATTTTAATCACCCGACTTTTCGCAATTTCGTAATTAAAGAAAAATAGTCATAAAAATTAAGATTCTGGTGCCTATGGCAAGATATGGTCTCCTGAGCCCGTATACTCGTTATTTCCAATAGCTTACGGAGAATATGTACTAGGGATCGCCCCGATCACAAGTACATCTTCTGTAATTACAATGTTTCCAATCAGCACCAAACAGCAAAACCAATCGTTTTGAATTGGGAAAGCTATCAACACCGATTCTACCCGAATTTCAGTTATTATAGAATAAAATCAAACATTAAAAATCATTTTGGTGTTACAATGAGTTAACAAAGTTTTTCGCTCGGTCAGTCAATATATTTTTAAAACTGTCAAGCTTTGTATTAGCCAATGTTTTATCGTCATTAATCGTGGGATAGTGCTAACGTTTGCTTGTCATGCCGGTAAATTTTAATTCCGGTGTACTTCATAAGAACTGTTGCGGGCAACCTTAAATCTTTAATTTTGCATTCATTTCGTCCGCCAGCCGTTTGCGCGCGGTGGCTCCTACCGACTTGCCCTCGGGGATTTCTCGTGAACCTCAGCGCCCGTGGGAACGGCAGATCTCATCATTCGAAAGTCTTCGAGTGTGTGGTGCTGCAGCTTAACCTCGCCTAGATCGTAAAAATACTTTGGAGCCAATGATTTCATCACGGACATTTTTTTCTTATTCGATCCAAATGAGTATATGACCTACTTAAATTGTAATCACTAACAACCTTGGCGTTGTAAAAATTACCTGCACCCAAATGTATGGTCCAATGCAATAATTACAATTGTAAAACCTGCGTTTTATATACTACTTGCCAAAGGTAACGGTTTGATTTCAATATGAGTTGACCAAAATGAAATGGCATTGTTAAATAATAACCTCGTTTAAATATACTTAAAATAGTTGAAACTCTGGTGCCTTTGTATTAGAAGTAATTGAACCGCACCGAGGAAAATATTAGTAGGTATATTTGTTTGAAAATGACAACTCTTTCACAGCCTTAATCTAAAATATTAAACTAAATGATTTCCACGCATTTGCATAGATTACCACATGGACGTCAGTAATACTTATTCTTAGAAGGAGATTAGGGATGCATTGATATGTCACATATATATTTATTGTAAGCTCGATGAAATGTTTCGCTCGTATTAGAATTTAATAGGTTGTAAGGTGTATGTAATGTGAAGTTTAAATGAAGCCAATTTAAATGATCACGAAAAGTTGAAAATAGTATCTTCATTGAAACCGCTCACACACGTAAAGTGGAATATAAATGCATACATAACATGAAATTTAGTAGACCTCATCAATACTTAAATTTTCCGCAATTTATTTAATATTTCGTTGTGGTATATATTCGCGTAACTAACGTTATACGAGGGACGTTCAATAAGGAGTTTATTCGTAAAAGTCAGTGTGCAGAAATTGAAATATGTCATGCGTTATAAAAACTTAATATACGATGTATACGTGATGGAAAAATCATTGATTTGACACTAGTATTGGGGCAGCAAAAGTCATTGCAATTTGAACCATCTTCAGTTCGTCTTCGCCCACTTTTGATGAATAGACGCTTTTTACGATGGTGCTCATTCAATTGGGTGAACAGGAGAAAGTCGTATGGAACTAGGTCTAAATTGTAATGAGAATGGAAAACACATTTCGCATTGATTATCCAGAGAAAATTGCGATTTCGCGGAACCCACCGCGTGCGAACATTTCTTACATGAAATTTTTCTGTTACCCAACTCGTAAGTGGCACTCGGTGAACTTTTAAATATTTTCGATAAAGCTGTGGACATTATTCGACGATCTTCACTCACAGAAATAGCCGCGGTGTTAATGTTTACTATTAGCAGGATGGGACTCAGGGTCAACCTTCATATTAATGTGATGATTGTTTACCATGTTTTAACATTTTGAACCGTTAACTATTGGTGCTATAGGATAGGTATGTATGCCGGTAAGCCTCCATTAGCATCACATACATCTACATCTATATAAATACCCTGCGAGCCACGAAAAAAGGTGTGTGGCAGGGGGTGTAGCACCATGAGGGAAGGGTAAGGGCCAGGCAGATGATTTTTCCCGGCGGAAACAACATTTAATTGCGACGTAGTGCTCGTCGTGTGTTTCCTCCATCGTTGTCGTAGGGGGGCTTTGCGTTCCAAATTACAACGGCAGCCACTGGCGCATTTCTGGAGTAAAACCTATGAAACGCGTATACCTACATCGTAAGTACAGGTAGATTGTACATTGAGCTGACAATAAAGCATGGAATAAAAAATGTGTACTCCCAAGTTAATTGAATAAAAAATGTATGATTACCCTTTTTCGAACCATCCATCCTCTTGCGTTAGCATTCAATAAAATTACAAACGTCTCAGCATATGAGGTATTTTAAAATTTATTTAGGCATTTATTTTTTCATTCCATGACTTATTTTCACAATTTAGCGTTAGAAATGCCGGAAATTTGCCGGAGTTCAAAAATTTTGAAAGGTGACATTTAAGCAACGCAGTTCACCTTTCAACTTTTGAGTTTAGTACGTTGATGTATGCAATGGTTGATGGTGTAACTTGGTGGAGCTCCTTCATTATGCGCAGAAAAGGAATCACTCTGCTATTCCACAAAATATAACTTTACTGCGGTCGGTATTTACGGCGGCAAGGTATCATCATCTGGCCGAAAGTTCCCCAAAAACTGCATCGAAACCGGCCGCAGTAAAGTTATATTTTGTGGAATAGCAGAGTGTTTCCTTTTGTTTATGTGTTTTGAAGATAATATGATTAGAAAATTTAAATTACTCAAAACATTCCTTTCAAGATAATTGAATTAATTACGAGATTGTATCCCATTATGTCAAATTATTAATTAAAATATTGCTTACATAATTTTTTTAACATATTTTATGAATTTAGGTATACATCACAATTTACAATTAAAAATGAAGATTTAACTGAGTTAACTAAAATCATTTTGTATTAATTTTATTTTCGCATAAAAATAATTGCATTCGAGGATAAAACGCTCCTAAATTTAATAAAGCAGATCGATGTGCGTAATAGTCTAGACAAGATGTATAAATGTTAATGTACTCGTACAGGGGTGTCAGATCTGCGGCCCCTGGGTCACACGCGTTCATGCGGCAACAGACTCTTTTACACCAAAATAACAAAGGAATGAAAATATTCGTTACCTCAAACTGATGTGAGAAAACATGATCTAAATCTTCAAAAGAAACATACTTTTATTATTTTATTAATATAAAAGCGGGTATAAGGAAACACTCGTATATCTCCGGGAATTTTTTCTCATCAGCCATCGTTAGTGCTTATATTTTGAGTGCAGCCCAAAACATTCTTCTTCTGACAAAGTTTTAGAAAAAAATACAAAGGGCCCTGTACAAATATACCCCTTATCTAGGTCGTTTAATCAAGAGTGCAGCTGCGTTTCGATCAACTTTTGACGAACTTAGATAAAATTTAGCAAAAGATAATTGTTTGTGTTTAGTTCCTTTATTTTTTCATATTTAATTTTACACTAGTTTTTCGCATTAAATACGTCGTTTATGTAAGTCAGGCTATGGCTGTAGACTGTTTTGGGACGTCAAATATCGGTTACAATGCACGGTTCGTACATCTTCCCAGAGCTGAAGAACGAAAGTCTGTAAGAGCACTTTTCATCTGAAATAAGGGCCGATTATATACCTTTGTATCACTTACTCAACTTAATTCCAGACAAATGAAACATATTGTTATGTTACTCTACGGTCTAAAGCTGTATCCTTGCTGCTACATGTTTTTTTTATCATTTGACTAACTGCATCTCTGCAGTAATCAGTTTGATTACAACACTGTCGCGTCGCTGAAATTTTTTGCCGGGACATTAGCCCATGCCGGATTTATACGCTTGAGTGCTTAATATGATGTGAGAATGAGAGCATTCTTATTATTTTTTCTTTATTTGAAAATCCAAATGTTTTGAACATGCCTCAGCACTGTGGAACACATGAAAATACATCACTTCGGATTCCTCTCGTGTTACCCCCTTTACGGTACCTAAGATGTTCGTATTGTCCATTTCAGATAACTTTAGTGAGATGAAGTTCTTTTCATTTGTTAAAGATGAGAGTTGGCAGTCGCATTTCGATGACTTAGGTGGTCTGAGCAAAAGGACTTGATTCATGTTTTCGATAGTAGGGAAATATTTCCAAAAAGTCGATCCATTTAGATTGCTTTCTTAGCATTCAGTCTTTCTTCGTTCACATTTTTTTACAGTTTACCAATGCAGTCATCACATGTTTAATCCAGGGGAATGAAAATTTAGCGGATTGCATAAACTCAAATTCATTTGTAATTGAAGTAAGAACTGGTACATTCCTCCCTTATTGTGTCGAAATTCCTCTCAGGTCTTCCACCGGTTGAGAGTCTCCATTCTAGTCTTTAAATTTTGCCATTGTGTGGAAAGATATTTCATTAATTTATATAAAATATACAGTTCACGCGGTAGTTCAGGGGGTAGAGCGTTGAACTACTCACCGGAGGGCCCGGGTTCGATTCTCACTCTGGGCACCTGCAGCTCCACCCAAGCAATGTGAGTTTTCGGGAACCAGATCTTCCTGGGAAACCATAACCGGTACAGGGAAAGGAACTGGCCCCACAACCCTGTAGTGTGAATTTCGCGCGCCGTCGAACTTAGTACTGGGTGAACTCTATCATCATCTACCAAACTGACCTTCGGGATGATTACTGTGTTTATGGTTTTTTAGAGTAACTACCAAAATAGCATGTGGATTTGATGCTTGAAATCTTCATCGAGTAACCTAAGACCAAAAGCGGTCAATTATATTATTAAAATAAAAAATAAATGGAGGTTATCAATTATTTTTTCCATCGATATATTATTTACACTGGCTTAAACTAAATATAAATAGAACAGCGGTCTGCTTTCTGCTGAGAAAAAAGAAATTTGGGAATTGTAAAACAACATAAGCTCATGCTCACTTCCTGTCTAAACAATCGGATGTTCCTCATAAATATATATGGCATGCTAGAAAAATGCATATTTTTTTACATTGCTTGATTCGCGGATGGGAAGCGTTTTTTTAAATAGGATGGTTTAATTTAGTGTAATATGCTCACTTGTTTTCATTGAACAATATAATAGTTTTATTATAACTAACCAAAGGTAAGTTTAAGGTGGAATTTATACGATACCTACCTGAAAATGAGGCACGCCATAAAGAGCCCATTTCAAGAAATTGCTACCTCTCTTTTTATTATGGGGATCGTCATCAGTAGTTTAAATTTATATTACCTAATAGTCAGCCAATGATCCCTAAGTAGTGTAAAACTGACCTTAATACTTCCATCACTGGCTGTAGCCCCTTCTGATTAATCTCAAAATTTGTAAATATAATACCTACTATTATGGTAATAGATATTCATTTGATTCTAGACGAGAAGTGGTGAATTTTCAAATTAAAAATAAGTATCATTTTATGTCTGCTTCACTTTTGTGCTCACTAGAATGAGCCGCAAGCAACGTTGGGCTGATTATTCCACGACTGATATCTAAGTAAATGTAATTTGGAAAATATGAAGCTGCAGTATATGAAAGTTGGCACTTAGGGGTTTTAAACTATTTTCATGAAGAATAGTCTTGCAGAAAGTTACAAAATCCATTCCACTACCAAAGAAAATTAATTTTCATATACGGTAGGAGTTTAATTATAAAATAAGAGCATAATTATACATAATTCTATATCAGTCATGTAAAATCAGTGGAATTGGAAATTTTCTTTTCGATTTTAAATCAGATGAGATTCAATATGTTATGGAGAAGCAACTTTTCTCTCATGATCAAACAGTAATTGATGTAGGCAAATGACAACATGAGGCTGTTGTCATGAATTTTCATGACAACAGTGATTTCGCAAGAGATGATCGGTTGCTAATACTCGTAGTGTCATAGTAAGTCACGGTGTTGAGAAAAATATAATGTTTAGAACAAAAAGGTTACTGTTTAAATTTAAGAAAAGTGTTTAACGCGAGTAACTTTTTAACAATGGGATGGGCTCTGAATGGGATATTTCTCTTTTATTGTTTCCTGATCAGTGGGTTACCACCAAACCTATCTTTTCCTGATAAAAAATAGGAACGAGGAATTATCGTTGCTAGTGCATTTTCTTCGTAAATTTCGGAAACGGACGCCTTTTTCATACCGTATTTGAACGAATTGTATCGTTCCGTTAATGTAAGCGGCTTACAAGATATGCATTTACCCCAAAAGGTGTCAATGTCAGTGAGTGAACTCGGATACCAAAGATCAAATAGATAAAATGTAAAAAAATAAGTTGTATGCATAATAATTAAATTACTCACAAAGACAATGGACTTATTTGGGTTGAAAAAATTAAATTTCCAATTGGGACTTGCAGAATACTGTCGGTGTTTAATTTTCCGGTTGAGATCCTAATGATCCTCATTATGAAAATAGTTGAGATACCAGTTACGACAAATGACATAATATTCTTTTTAAATTAGAATTCAGTTCCTTATATTTTCTGTTATTTAACAAGTCACATATTCCAATTTGCCACCAGAAAAACAAGAAGTGACAATGATAAACCCACCAAGAGAATCAGTGGAATGGTTTCCCAGCATTATTAACATTGAAGTATTTCACGGAACTATTCACAGCTAAGAATGCTTTCACTTAATATGTACAATACTGGTATTAGAACTGCTTGATTAAACCGGTCTACTTTTGTATTATGCGGGTATAAAATGGAGGCTACATTGAGAAGTTAAAGAAACAAATAGTGGTAACTTAGGAGTCAATCGAGGAAGCCAGGAAAATCTCTATTCAGAGGCATAACGGTATTTAGAACGTTGAAACTAGGATAAAGAGCTGTGGAACGATTTAATAAGAAATATATACGGATAATCTCTGAGAGTCTAAATCGATAGCAACCATTCTCGACTTATGATAAAGATGATTAGATATCTGACAGCTCATAGATTGAAAGAATCATTATTCTGTACGAATATCTTTGAGCCACACTCTTGCTTCCGGCTTCTCCCAAATTAGATCGTATTACCATTCGCCAACACCCGTGTTGGTGATGGTGAATGGTCATACGGTCAACACTCCCTTTTGACGGCTACAGCCTAAGCAGTCACGGGCGTGGAACTCCGCTCTCACGCGGGTGAAGGCGGAGAAGAAAGGAAATCATCGCATTTCATCGGCTTAGTAATTATTTCTGTTCCGCGATTTAATATTCGGACGGCTTCATCGCGAAGCCCACCCGCTCCCTGTCACGCATCCATTTCCCTTCGACGCCCTCAAAAGCCCTCGTTCCCCAACCCCCAAACGAACGCCCCCCGCCCCCTTCTTCGACCCCTGTTGGTCCTCCAATTCTCGTCCACACCGGCTTAAACGAGTGAGTCCCTCTTGCCTCCGACCGACCAAAGCCGACCCCCCCTCTTGCCGCACTCCCACCACGCCCCCGCCGCTCACCGAAAATACACTCTCCTTCCCAAACTCCCTCCCTCCCCGTCCTCCATCCTTTCTGGAGCCACCCACAACCTCTCACTGTCACCATGACATCCAAACCCAACCTCATCTAATCCAAAACAATCGAACCGAACAGAAAATTGGAATTGACAGGCGAATGATGAGATTTCCCTCCTTGTCACGCCAAACACCGCCAGAACATCCCTCCCCTCTCTCTCTCTCTCTCTCTCTCTCTCTCTCTCTCCGCATGCAACGACTCCTCCTCACGTATCATCCAGGGAGTGGAGGGGAAAAAATATATGGAGCCTACCAAAAGCCCCGACCAGCCCTTTCACGTTTCCGTCGGATAAATTCCTCCGCCTCGCTCCGCTGTTCCCTTCCCTTCATCCCGCCTCGCGCTTCGCTCATTGCCTTGTTTTCCTCCGTCCCTGCCGTCTATCTCATTCGCACATTTGGCCGACAGCGGCTCAATCTGCGCACCCTTTCTCTCCTCCCCCCTCCCAACCCCGCCCCGACCCATTACCGTCCTTCTCCCACGCCGGATCCCCCTGCCGCTTCCTCACCCTCCGCCCAACCACGCCACTGTTTCTTATTTCGAATTTGGAGTTCCCATTGCTGAATTAGCATGCTTAATGAATACACGGGGTCGGACATGGGAATGCGTATTGTGTTTATATTTCTATACGTAGATATGCATGCCATTTTTATATGTGGCTATTTATTTTTCATAAAGAAATTTAGTGGCATTTCCTTAATGATTTTGGTTTGCTTTGTCCAGAGAGATTTTTTTTGGATAGCGCGTTCTCATCGCATGTTTCAATCTGTTTCGCCTTTTCGTTCGCATTCGTTTTTTTTCTGACGATAGCTTCGAGTCCATATTGTTTCATCACCGCTGTTGTCTCAATTTGGTTTGACTTCCCGGTGTTTTTTTTCTTTATGACTGCATTGTTTACGTCCATACTGTTATCTCCCCGTGATAGTTCTGGGTATTTCGAGCGACATTCCACGGCAGGCACTCGAAGCCGGTGTAGTTCCAAAACGCTGATCATAGCTCGCGATGGCTTTATTCTACTCGAAAATATATTCTTTTGTGATTTAAAATACTCTTTGTATGTATTAACACAGTTTAGCTCACAAATTAAAGATAAAAATATGAGAAGGAGATACAATCAAAGAAAATTTTTATTTTTTTATGCCTGGAAGTTTTGCTGAGGTTACGATCCTAACCAGGTTACGCCAAACCCTTGACTTTTGAAAAGATTTCATACAAATAATATTTCAATCATCCATTATTTCACAGAATTAGGAATGTTAAATAATCCTAAGCCGACGATAAACCAAAATAAGGTCGAAACCCATTCACACATATGGAAACATTATTAACAGGGTGAAACCCAGGTGGAGGAGAAAAATAATTTTTTTTTCATGGAAAATATCTTTCAATTTCACGTTAACTCATTTTAAATCAATAAAACACTGTAATATCTCATCCTACAATAAACCATAATTCAATTCCGCATATTCTCTACCTGTGCTCCTTAAGTCCAACATGCATATTCTTTTTCTATTCCACTCTGCATGCTGGGCATCCTCCCCTCAATTTCAGTCTTCACCATTCCATTGCAAGACAATATGCCTAGTGTCGTCTTTTCCTGCCCCCTTCGAGTTTTCTCCAACAGTCTTTTCTCCTTCACAACAGTGTCTATAAATTCTACGTTTATCTTTATTAACGTCTATTTCACTTTTTCCATCTTCCTCCGCTCAACATCTCAAATTTTACTAAGCTATACTAGCTCTTCAGTGTAATCGAGCAAGTTTCGGACCCCTTCAATGCCTTTTTCTATATCGATGTTCACAATTATCTTTTCTCTTAATCTACACTCAAGATCCTTATTTTCTTAGTTTACTTCTTCCTTTTTCTTAGAGCCTCTTTACCTTATACTTTTTTCTTTGATGCCGTTAGTACTTCGTCCACCTCGGTGGAATATGCATGATTAATAGGTGAATTGCTGTGGGATATTCACCGCAAATTCAGAGATAACACAACTCTTCAAGCAGTTTATTTCTCTCCGCGTGTCATGCATTGATCCACCTTCAGGCAGGAGATATCTGCTTTTGCAAGCTCCTCAAATTACATACATCCTAATTTTTTAATTTTTCCAGATCAACATGTTTATGTGAATGGGGAAATTGGGTCTAGTATTAATATTTCTTAACATTACCCTATTAAGTGTCGCCAATTCATTTCATCGTCAGTGAGCAACGGAATTGGATGAGAAAATTTCCGTTCTTCCATTACTCATGAAGTTACCTTTTGTCAGAATGGTATGAATTGTTGAACCATATAATTTTGTTCGGTCTATAGGCTAATTTTGTGATTATTGTGGACATATGTATTGATGCGTGAACTAAAGCAGGAGTTATGGGTTGGTAACCGACCAACTAGGTCCATCCTCTTTTGTGTCCCCTCCAATTCCACACCCCCGATTCCTGTGATGCTGGGAAAGACATAATTAGACATCATTTTGCAAAAGCGAAAAAAAATCTGATGATCGCGTTGTGAATCAAACTAGATCTAAGTAAAAATACACCTTATTCCTCTTTCAAACAAAAAAAACGTGTAGTAACTCTTTAACAATAATCTGTGGAGTCATGCAGTGACCACATCCGATGGGCATTAATACAGGACTTCAAAGTTGAACTAACTCACAAGCGCATGGAGGCAGAACGCGTGGGAAAGTTTATAAATTCGCATATGTGTGCCGTAAATTATTGGACAGTGATTGAGGTGTCGTAAACAGTCTACTTATCGACCTAATTTCGAACGCCAACGAAACTTTTCTCACGGCCTTAAACCGTCCTCCCACTTCTCTCTACTCTCTCCGTGAAATTCCAGTCAATCTATTAGAATTGGGACCATTTAGTCGTGGTCCCACTGATGATTGCCCAAGCCCCATTATATTGATTGCCAATCGTTTCTAGTATTCGGTAAAAGTTGCACTATTAATTATTCACTATAATTATCCATATTCACTCTGTTGGATCGCTATTCTGTTGGTCTTTTCATAATTTTTTACAGAATGCAGATAGTTGACTATTTGCAAATTGGCGATTTTTTATAGATTGATGTTTTTAAACTAGACGGAAAATATGAAATTATTAGCAATCACATATTGATATTTCTCGGAGACTGAACTTCGATAAACCGTACCGAAACACTCTCTATGGCCGCAGATCAACCTCTTTTTCTTCTTTGGAACAATCTCATGAATTACTAGTTTGCGAATTACTATTACTGTAGCTTAGTAGGAATTTTGACCTTCAAGTATGCACCTTTATGTATATATACACCTCTACAGTTATACATGACCCGCGTGATTTTTAGAGTATAAGATCTTCCTCGGAAAACGTGGGCGGCAGAGTAAGGAATTGGCCCGCCCACCCCGATAAAGTAACAATCTTCTTACAGGGGGTCGATTATTTCAAGTCTTTTGTTTCTTCCTTAGCTATATCGTACCGCTAATAGCCTAAGAAGGAATCAAGAAATTTTTTTGAAATTACTGTTTCATGGCGCTAAAGCATTAAACTGTTCTCATGAAAAGTGGAAAGAATTGAATGCATCATGATTCTATTATAGGAACTGCTGCTCACCATCTTCGAGCCACGTGTTATCAAAGAGATAGCCCGACGAAGGATTACAGTGTTTACTTGCGCGTTGGCATAAATATAATACGGGGAGGAACCATGCCGTCTGACACTTCCCGGAACTACATCCATTGTGTTCATCTCCCCACGTGATTCCTTTGCTCTATTATTCATCCACTCCGAATCACATCTCTTTCTTCATTTCCATCCTCTTCTCTGCGTTGTTCTCCGCACTCCTATGAGTGCCAAACTCCTCATGAAACGCTCTGAAATAAATTCATTACGAATTTTATTGGCTAATGTGCACACCATCACGACTCTTCGATAACCTTCTCTCTCTCTTTTTTTTTCTTTTTTGAAACGTACAGTTTCATCTTGTTTTATGCTCCGTGTATAAGGGATCTTTTTTTTTATTTTTATGCCACCGTCCCGCAACAAAAGGACAATTTACGCTCAGGAGCACTATCTCTATCCAGCACTGTAAAAATCTGTATAACTATAATCTGCTACTGCCATGGTAAGAGCCGGGAGGGAAGGGGAGACCTTAAAAATTCTGAGCTATCGTCGAGTCCAATATAATTCCATTGAAATTCAAATCTTCCATCGGGTGGAACGCAAGGAGGTGGGCGACCCGATGGTTTCAATTTCACCCGCATAAAGTCGTTCCTTTTATCTCCCTCCATGCTCTCCTCCATTCGATTCATCGCCCCTCCAGTCTCGCCATTTGTATTTTATGGCCCTCGGTCCGCGAGGAAACAACGCTCAGGGTCATAATAATATCCCAGGAGCTACTGGGATACACCAAAGGATCAGGTGGGGGTGTTTAGCTAGTTTCATGAAAAACCGCGCGCTCATGCGTTTCGTTTCTCGTTCTGCTTGCCGTCCCGCGAAATTTTCTGGTAGGCTTAGGCCATGCAAAAGTTTTGGGAACGGGTGGAGAAAATTCGTCCTGCAGCACTGCGATCGGTTCTCAGTGTGACGGACTAGAGAGTTGGCAAATCAATGGTCATCGTAGTTTTTCGCCGTTAATGCCTTTAGGGAAGAATTTAAGATATCTGAAATCGTATATGGATATAAATATATCGGACTCCTTATATTTTTAGACTTTGTTTCCCATATTATCTCTGATCTACTTGAGATATAATTTTGTGTCAAAGACTTGCAACTTGTAAAGATGTAAGCTAAAAGTTGTTGATTTTCCTGACTGAAATATATTCCCATTTCTAATATATTCCTGACTAAAATATATAGATATATTTAGTTAATATTTCGATATTTTTAGAACTGGAACCTTACAAGAAATTAGATGTTAAGCACAATACAACAATAATGACGCCGAATTCGAGCGAAAAGTATGTAAGAATTTTTCTAGATATTTGCCCGACAATTACAGAAGTACAAGGCGTTCTAAATCAGGACTTTCGAGTGTATGAGACAAGCCCTTAGTGGATATTTCTAAAAAATTGTGCATACTCTACGATAGTATCATCCTTGAAATGTCCAGAGGATTAATACTGGAATCCTGTTCTGATTTCATTCCTAGAATATATGTTGACTTTAGGATCTTCATAGAAGCTACTTGCCTGGAAGTTACTTTTTGTACTCCTTCTCATAGTTTTTGCTAAAATTCCGTAGCCCTAAGTACGTTAGAAGTCTTAAAGGATCTCAAAACTTTGATTCTAAAAGATTTTGGTTTCCCTCGATCGATCTGTTTACACGATAGATGCCCCTAAAAGGATATCACACTCATACTCGTATTATTATTAATTTTATTGCACGAGTGATGATAACTTTGAACTATTTTCTGGAATGAAAATTCCATAACGTGTAATTCTCATTAGGGGATGTAATGCAGGCACATTATATGCATCTGGTATTTAAAAAACAATTATCAATGAACGTGGGTGGCTTCCAGCGACAAATTTCAAGCTAGGAAGAAGCAGGACGTTTCCCAATACCAACATATCATGTGTCTTAACATATCCCGATTGGAGAAAATTTCTCAGGTAAAGTTTAATTTCTCGTTAGATTATTTTTGAAAAACCATTCCTTTAGAATGCAGGAATCAATTATACCTTCTTAAAATGGGTTTAAAACATAAAAAAGAACATGAATAATGAATAATCAGGATAGTAATATATTTTCTATCGCAAAATTCTCATACAAATAAAATAAATCTATTTATTACACAACAACTATTTTAAAGTGCAAAAATCATTCGCATGGACCAGGGTTAATGCGAAAAGTGGATGTGGAAATTTAGATTAGCGGGTGACTCGGTTAATGTTGCTGTCGTGGCCTCTCCCGCAGTTCTTTTAATTTTGGTTTGAAAAATATTGTGGATTATCTCTAATTACAAGAGTGAGCATTGACTACTTTTGTTCGGATTTATACAAACATTCCATCAACTATTTTCTAAAGTTACCGTAACGGATAATAGTTTGTTTGTGCATTGCATATGCTGAGCATAGCTTTGTTAGTTAAGCCCATTGTATGTGTGTTAAGGTGTAACTGCGTTAAAACCATGTTTCTGAGCGAACAGGCAGACTAAGATCCATTTCGGTGAAATATATGGCTTGCAATGCGATGCTGTTTTGCGGACAAACCAGACAATGCTAGTTACGTCAGAGTTGACTTACGAGTCTCGTCGGTAGGCGGAGAGCAATCCCAAAAGGAGGCTTCTGCGCGAGAATGGGAGAAATGCACGAATGAATGGAAACATAGAGTGTAAGGAATCAATTGTTTAGGTGGAATAGCAAATTGTTCGTATTATAACCAGGAGGTTAAAAAATTATCTCACAAAAATCATATTCCAAAATCTTTATTGAGGCTACATCTCATCTTGGCCATAATTATAATCAATTTGAAAAGTGGTTTGATATCATTTGAACAGTCTAATGGACTCCTTTTGGAATAGAAGAGGGAACTGTCGATGCAGTCCCACTAAATTAGAAGTAGCAGCTGTCGCTCCAAAGCAAAACATCGGAGGTTGAACGCCGTTATAGTAGATTTTGCAAACATTCATCAATTAGTTCGATTTGGACCTATTACCATGAATAAGTACTGTTGGCATCGACATCAGGTTTACTCGTCGTACAAGTACAATTACATAACGTCTATTAAATTGTAATTGATGAAACATGTTAACGTATGCTTCATGAAAAGCTTAGCATTGATAATTATTAATAAAATTATTTATTTTCCTGAGTCATCTTATTTATAGCGTTTACTGTTAGCTTTGGGTTCAAAATGTATCGTATGTTGGCTAGAAAATAAAAATGTTAGATCCACATGAGAGATAGGGGCCAATAAAGAAACGTACTCCCAGCGTGTTAATTTGAGGATCCTAAGGTAGAATATCGTATGATGATGATTACTAGAGAGTGTGATCAAAATGCAAACTTTTATACTTATGATGAGTATTGAAGTAATAGAGGGTATGGATAATTAGATCATTGTGGCATGCTTTGACCTTAGATTTTATCGTAAAACGAAAATATTTACCAAGCGTGGAATTTATAAGAAGCCACAAACTCGTGTATCCTTTTACTAATTTGCCGGAACACGTAATTACTCCGATTTTGTCCAATCAAGCGAATAAGGTGAGACCATAAACTATTCTATAATATTGGATTATGTATGTGGAACAATGGAACAGTAAAGTCGACTTGGATAACTTAACCTTTCATTAAACTACCACTTTCTTATCGTAAGATTATGTATGTATAAACATGTTTTATTTGGTTTGAGCCCCTGGAATATTTCTATTTTTTATTCAAATACGCAGTCTTGGAATATTTTGTAAAATGTTGCAGTTTTAATTCAATGTTTGCAAACATTTCACGTTTTATCAACACCGATATATCACAGTAAAAGTTGTATTTATTTTTTACATCACCCAGGATTAATAATTAGTTTCTCTAGGACTCAAACCCCATCGGAAGAGGATACATAGAACCAATGGGAGAATCCCATTGCTTACACGCGTCAGTATGTGAAAAAGAATTCTACAAAACAAAACTCATAGGCGTAAGAGGCGTTATTTTATCTCACGTACGTAAAGACATAAAAATATCACTGATTGAGACGATTAGAAGTGATGTTTGACGTAAGAGAATGTTATAGAATGAATTTAGAACTAATAAACTCAGGAGATATGTGGAAGGCCTGGAATATCAGCCAAAAAATATTGCGAATTTATGTATAGAAGATCGAAAATGAATCATTTAGAGGATGTGAAACCAAAAAAATAATGCTTAATATAGGAAAAATGTAATGATTTCGGATTTCAAGAAGCATTAGATAAAACGTTACCACCGGTTTTATCACATAGTTGACATGTTTAGGTTTACCTGTGGATTGCTTATTTGTGAAATAGAACGAGTTTTTCGGTTGTATTCCAAAATACAGAGCTTGGAAATTTTAAATTTAAATCAATTTTGCTAATAACATATACTTCCCTCTCACCAAAAGTGTCCAACACGTGCAGTAAAATATTACGTAGACATCAATTCCTGACAATATGTGCTTTTATTTTCGTCGAAGTTTGCGAACCGATATAATCTATAAACAAATAATAAAATTGAATTAAACACTAAACTGGCATTAAATATTCCTAGTTAAATTAAATATTATCCATTGATCTTCATGAAGGAGACATCTTTTTTTTTTGCTAACATCTCCAAACTTTCAATACACGAGCACAATAAACACGTCTAATTTACGTATCTGCTCCTGTGAGGATAATATTTAACAAGATTTGGAGTGAATGGAATGGTAATTCATTTGCAAAAGAGTCGGGTACCTGCATGATTTCCTGAGGAAGCTTTTCTGTCGACTGACCAAGCTATTTCTCCTGTGCATCGCGTTGGAATCGATTTTAAACGGTGGAGGGAACCGCAAACAGGCCAGAGGTTTTGCGTGCCACCGAACTCTTGTAAATCCCGCATAATTGATGTTCTTGGCGGGTGAAGGGATGGCGCGGAGGGAGGGTTTTGAGATCACACACTGGGGTTGTTTTCGGCGAATAGGCCCTTTTCCCCCTCCTCCCCCCCCTTTGATTGACGCGGGTGCCCTCCTCCCGAGGCGTCCGTGAAGGGGAGTGTCGGTCGACGAGGAGGGAAGGGGGGCGGGGGGGGGGAGAGCACTGGCGTGTGGGAAACTGGAGAGCGGAGCACGAGATGCGAATTCTCTCCGCCTTCGCGAATATTTCCTCCTTCGAGTGCGCTCCCCAGATTTCGCCAGGAGGCGTCCGCCGCTCTGCCGCCATCTGCCTGTGTGGCGATCTGAAAATCGACGCGAATCACTTTCGTATTACTACTCCCGGAATCCGTTTCTTAAATCTACCCGTTGGCTACAAGTGTTCTAAAGAGCAGTCTGAAATTTTAGTGTAAAACTTTAAAAAAAATTCAATTTCCTTATGATGCAGTCAAGTCACAAGAGCTTAAACCGCAGTACATTTCAGACTGGTCCGATCGCATATCACCATCCACAGACTGTGTCTGTGCAATTTACAAAGGGCTTGTAAACTGTCTTGTAACATTTGACGAACGAGACAATCAGAAACGAGAGTTTCTGATTGTCCCATTTGGTCATTATGGTCGGAGTTGGCAGAAACCAGCCAGATAAGAACTAAGCAGTATCGCATATTAAAGAATTTTACTTAGTTAATTATTAATCTTCGATACTTTTAGCGTTGTCTTTCATTTGCAGATAGAACGAGATTCCTTGCGAAGAGAATAGAAGCTCTTAACCTCTGTTGAAAAAAGATTTTTTAATTTTAAGATTATCGCATCAATAAATTCAATTTAAATTGAATTGTGTTTATTTGCAACGAATAATTCACTGGGAAATAGCATTTTCCCAGCAGCTGTCTTGTAAGGATACTCGTATATGTGAAAGGAACTACTAACTGACGTCGCTAGATACGGAGAAAAGGTGCCCGTTTCGCACAAAAATCATCATTAATGCCCGAAATTCGGTGAAAAATTATTGAAAATGTTGGGTTTGGAGGTATTGGAAACAAAAATTATACACAAGACAAATTGCCATATAACTTCATATCGCATGAATTTATAACGATGACGTAGATTGAGCGATTCTAACTCTTCACTTGGTAGGTTGATAGGCGAGACCAAGAAAACTGGACGCCGAACACAGAGACTCCTTTTTCCCTGGCGCAATTCGTGGCAAGGGATCAGCTGACGACCTGAAAATTAAATAACGTCTAATGCCAATAATCCCCGCATAACTACGTACTGACCAATAAACCCTGTCCCACAGTCTCATGGCAGATACCAGAGTAAAATGTAGTTTATAAGTTTTCAATATTTCGGTGGGTCCGATCATATCTTTAGCGGTTAGTATTGATTTACGATGTATGTACACTTTTTTCAAATTCCATTATGCCGTAATATCTCATATCAGAATGGATGGAGAGGTAATTGAGACAATGAAGGGAAGATGGGTTCAATTAATTTGATTTGAAGAAAGGGCTAATGGTTCGTTTAAACAAATAATAATAATATCAAAATATAATAATATCACTTTACGGGAGCTCTAAAGTAGACAAACGCATAAAATTAAATGACACTGGGTGATTGGCTTGCTTCAAGTACAGAGAAAACTTTGCAGAAATTTAAAAATAGTGTGATGTGATCACGTAGTTTTGGAAAATATTTTGAATGTTGCCGTTACAATTGAAATTAAGAGAAATATTTCGATAAAACTGAATCCGTGTTCAAATTTGGTTGATTACTGCCCTTTGATAAGAGAATATGTATATAAGAATATAATAACTCCATTGATTTTATTGAGTATAAATTATAAAGCGACACAAGAAACCTAATGCTGAGTAATATTATCAATCTACCTGACGTTTGAATAACTACCAACAATCTTAATGCTAGGTGGAAGAAAATATCGCACTGGTAGCATGGATGTGAAGAAAAAACGAGCACAATATTACCATAATAATAATTTTTCATTAAAACTTTTCCAGGTTGCTCAACCAATATAGTAAAAAATACCTTTTTTGGAAAAAAAGGCGGAACAATATTACTGATACAACTTTGGCGAAAGGAAACCACATTAATATTTTTGCTGGTTAATCGTGTCACTCCAGCCTGGATATTCTCGAATCCAGATTGCAGTCGAGATAATGAAGATAATTTATGTCTGAATTATGTCATTTTAATGTATTTTCGTTGATAATAAAAATGATGTTATATTTTATTCCCGCAAAATTTAAGCCCCAGCCATAGATATACGGTGGACGTGTTTACTGTTCTTGAAATTGGGTAAGCGGTTACTGCTTCTTCGCCTGAATTACACGTAGTTGCTAGTATAAAGGGCGTCGACCCGTCCTTGGAACGTAGTTATTCGCCCCTTTATGTAAAAAGTGATACTAAGCAATCGCTTTTATTTCGTTGTATTGAATGAGATGCCAGAGAATAGAGCCTGCAGACTCAAGCCGGGAAATGATATATCAGAACCCAAGCATCGCCACTTAGCGAGTCATCAAGCAATGGACTGCATTCCAACGAATGAGGACCACGGGTGTAAAACGCTTCAGAGTATTTTTTTTGCCGCTATCGATGCAGTTTGTGTGCCCAACGCTCAAACATCCTTAATTGGCTTTGGGAACCGGAAATACTTTAAAATAATGAATAAAATTTAAATAAAAGCTTAACTGCTGTAGTTTAATGTCAATGAGGTCCTTTGTTGGATTAATAGTAAAATAGTATTAATTGCCACCCTATCAATTTTTCAGTCAACGTTTATGACTTCATTCTGCTAATTTCGGAACTGAATGAGATCGAGTTTTATATAAACCATTTAGAAAATCTAGCACTCTTAATGATGGCTTCAAAATGGGTAACTTCACATTTCGGGGAATGTAGTTTTCCAAGTTCCAACATTTAATGTATGCCGTTTTTAATTCTTAGCTTTGCGTAGCCGATAAAGTGCGGAAACTTAACTCGATTGTTAATTACGGACAATTTTTATGAAGATCATGGTAGCTCATGTTCCCCTTACTGGGAAACTTTAAGAGGTTGGCCATATTAAAAAAAATATGTTCCAAAATGGGAAGGGATGGGAAGGACCATCTTCCGTCATCCAGATAACTCGATTTTCACCCGATGTAAATTATATTCCAATCAAATATGTATAAAAAGAAAATAAAATATTTCACCAAAATAAGGAAAATTATAACGAGATTTATTTCAAACTGAACTCGATATAAAGGTATTAATGGAAATAAAATCCTTTGTTCGGTTTATAGAATAATAATTTTGATATCCTTTCTACAAATTTATCATTCATTATATTAATATTTATGGCCGAAAGTTTATAATTTAGGGAATGAATCAGATCGAGTATTGTATAAATACATAAAAAACAACAATGTTTAACGATGGAGCCGATATAATTTTACATTTTGGGGAATAATATTTTTCCAGTTTCAATACATTAAGGCCAGGTTTTAACATGCCTCGTTCAACTGAAGATCAACTTTGAACACCAGGTCAAAGCTCAGTTTTATGACTGTTAGTGGAGGTAAAAACCCACAGATAAACAACTCAATAACTGACCAATGATTTTACTACAGTTACATTCTCTCACCCACTAAAGAGCAATCTTATATTTTTTATAAAATCGGATTTGCCAATAATCTCCTCGTTAAGTAAACTTCCGCAGCTATCTAATAATTGAGTTCAACGACTTATTATGAAACTAGGTTAAAATTTTTGCTGCTTTTAATATTTTAATTCGCGTAGCTTACAGGCTAGCCAGGAAGACACCTCTAAAATACATCGTGAAATAAAGTCATCTTCATAGCATCGTGGCAACCCAGGATAACCACATAATACACCGCTATGCGTTAAAAATGTAATGCAAAGAGCAATTCAAATTCGGTAGGGAGTATTGATGAAATTATTATTATCGGTATTCTACCGGCTAAGGTATGTTTTGAAAGGACACATTCTCGGCACAACGGTGCAACAATGCATTTCCTTGCTTCTCCTAAAAACCACAACCTGACATCCGACGCTACAGTCAGCCTCTCTTCAATTCCATTTACTTCTTTCCTTCAGAGGAAGGGAGAGTATGATATGGATAACGGAAGGTATTCATTCCTATTCCATCCTTTTTAAAGAATATTACAATCACAGTGATCAAGTTATTTTGCGATCATCACCGTTATCAGTTAAAATGCTTGGATTTCTTTAACTAATTGATTACGTGTCTTCTTAACAATCATGTATAAAATATCGTTAACATTCTACGTACCTCTTTAAATTACCCTTGAACAATATTGATTCTTCATCTTTGGACCATCATTATCCGATGGAGATGCCTTTTCTATTCCAGGTATTATTCCGTAGTTTTTTCCATCCATGAGTCGGTCATTAGATTCAGGACTCTTCGCCGTCTTATAATATGGGCAGTAATATTTATTATTATGCGTGAAAGAAACAAAAATGAATGTTGCAACAAAAGGGGTCCTTGGTGAGACCAGGAATCGAAGTCTACGATGAAATATCTTGATACCTACTAAGTACAGAAGGTAGTGGCGTTAGAAGATAAAAGAGGACATACCTCGTGTTCATAATGCAATGCCGTCACTGATTTTTAAAGCGCATTCTGATGGGGATTATTCGTCCTTCTTCGAATAGTTTCTGCGCTAAACTTGTCCCATGTTTCACCCTTGATGCTCACCCACTCCAAAAATATATGTCGACCTAATATCCCCTTCCATTCACCACTTAACTTTTTTTCTTTGACGAGCCTTATCCTTCAAAATGCCAGACCCGCGGCATTTGGAGTAATTTGCGTCGTGATGTACACCAGGGCGTATCGAGCGAAGGGAGACCATTAGCGCGCCTGCCAATATGGAACGAGGGGAATCGGGGGTGAAGGGAGGTGACGGGACTACACCGCGGGTCGCGCGTAGTCGTGGCGGATGTGGGCCCGAGCGGATGGCTTGGCTCCATCGCCCTAGGCACCCACCACCCTCTCCCCTCCCAATGGCAAAGACTCGTCAGTTACGCCTCCAAGTAGGCATGCACGCTGGGAGCGCCCAAAACGAATGAAGTTGCCCCGAGAAAAGGGGCCCACTCAAGGGAATGGAGGCGGGTGAAGGGCACGAAAAAGCGTAAGGTATATGGGAGTTTGAAGTGTGAAGGAAGTCGGAAAAGTTAATTATTTGATGTAGCCTTTGTCCGGAAGACGAAACGGAAACTTTTTGGCACATATTAAAAATTTTCTTGCCACAAGTCCCGAAAATGTTCCTTTCAGTTTGTTTTTATCAGACTTTCTATTGATTCGGTACTCCAAGCCCAGTGTTAACAACTTACCGTACGTAGGTCTGATTTATTCCACCAAGCTCTCTAATGAGACTCGTAAAACGTTTCGAAAAAATTGACGATCGTATTGAGCTGACTAAATGATGTCTTTATGGAAACAAGAGAAATTAAAAAAAAATCTTAGTCCATTAATTAGTTTTCATCAGTTTCACATTCGAAGAAAAATAATTATGCCAAATTTCTATGTCCTTTGGTCACAAATATGTTCTATTAATATTTTTGCTGCCTTTAATGTATGAATATAAATACAAATTTAATATTTTCCTGTTCATTAATAGTTTTATATTCATATTCCCACTGGAGTTAATTCAAATAAAACTATTTCTTATGTTTAGACGTGGCTGATGAAGCTTCAGAGTATTATCGTAATTATTTTCATGTGAATCAATTTCCAATAAATTTTCCTTTCTGAATTTCATACGACTGTTTCTAGCCTTACCTAATACCGTGTTTAAATTTATTTTTTACTGTGATCAGCAGTACCAAAGAGTGGGGAGCCAACTAGTGTTTCACATCCCATATCTGAAGGATTTCTAATTATTATGGATATTTTTTTCCATTTTTATGTATAAAATACGCCGTGATAATGTCTTAAATTTAATTTTGTGAAATATTATGTCTTTATAAAATAGAGGATAAGTGGTAATCGATAAAAAGTGATACTTTTAATAAGCAGTCGCCTGGGCCATGGGCTCATTAATATCCACCTCTGAGCTTGGGAGACCGAAATAGTTTGAACACCGATAACTAGTTTTAATTTTTTGTTTTGTGATAATATTTGTACGATTCTAGTCCTACCGAACTCCTTCAGTTTGAAAAAAGCCATCTATTTATTGTTAGCAAGGACTTCAGCTGGTCGAATGAGATCGGCTTGAAAAAATGTATATAAACTATGCGGAGTGGTTTAATTTTGTAGTCATTAGGAGTTTGATGTTGCCCTATTAGTGAAATCTTATTGTACGACAAACAAAAGGAAATTTTCTTGCAGTAAAACACGCCACCTCTCTCCTAATAGGTACCATTTCCATTAGGCTGCCCTTTATGAAATGACCCTCGTATGCTAACCAAGAGTTCGAGAAGTCAATACACTCCGAGTTGGCTTACTTCTCCTTCATCTTGGGTTTTTGTGATTGTATTTGTCTTGTATTCAATGTTTATAAGAGGTCAAACATAGAAAAGGTACTCATGGTCCTAAATTCGTAGTTAAATAACGACATTATCATTATTTCATTTTCAAAAAGCTATCATGTTTAAGTATACATATGATCCATAAATTCTTCGTTTAGGCTTTTAACATTTCTAAATAGTGTATATTAACATCCAGTTAATGTACGAACAATTATGAAGGAAATAACCGGGAAACTTTGGTTCGGAAAATTGGTCATTCAGACAAGAGGAAAATTTATTTATTTCACATTAAACCGAAAACAGCACTTCGGCCTTCACATCGAAATTTGACAATGATGCAATAATAGAAACAATTACTAGCAGTCAAGCCAATAGAGAAAAACCCACCTAAGCGGGAACAGAACTCACGCCCTCTGGTTTGGCAGGCGAGGACGTTACCCCGTCGCATTGGAGGCTTTGGGTGGGGAGAAGAATGGGGAGGAAAGAAAATGGACGGAAAGGACAAAAAAGGAAAAATTGGAATAATAGGGGAAGAAAGACGGCTGTTGTGAGAAATAGGAAGGTAGAAAAAGTAGATACAGGAGATGCTGAGTGCCTATGAGATACTGAAGGCGGTGGTGATAGAAGACAGAAAGTTGTAAAAGCGAGGTGGAGAATGAATAAGCATTTTGGATCTAATTGAAGGAGGTAATACGTGCGCAAATTTAAAGAATGTGTCATTGCAATATGTAAGATTTATGAATATCTTATGTCATTTTAGTCAGGGGCTTATGTGAACGATGGAGCCAGACATTACACAGTGCTACGGTCCTAAAAAACATACAGTTCACCGGTAGAATACTGATAACCTAATAGGGGAATTCAGATAAATGTTATAGAGGTGATAACTCTATAATTTAAATTATTCAGTGCTTTGAAAAACTGGAAATTTGAAGGGTTTTAATGAATAATTTTTAATTGGAAAAACTATCTATTCATTCCTGATATGTCATACTAGAGGTACATCCAATATACCATTCCATACACCCTGTCTTGGCTTTCAGAGCGCTACGCGTCAATAAACCTTTTTCGAGATAAGTAGTAGGCCATCGCCATAAATGCTCCTGTTATAGCTTTGGTTGGTTTGGTTTTGTCCCCATTCACAAAGCGTTTGTAAGAGAGACTATATTTCATGAGACTCTGAAGCACTGACAGAATCGTAGAAGTGGGATTAATTTATTCGAGATGCATTGCATATTGTGCCTATTTGACCAAGTACCGTTGTGCCACAAGACTTTCAAACCTAGAAACTGGACATTATGATATACGTGCTGAGATGATTGTGAGTTATTTGGGCACGGATGAGGTTCAATGTGCGGTCACTTGATTTGTGGTATGAATTGTTTGCATGGTTCACATAAAAAGTATACGGATTTGTTTCGGGAAAATAATTTTTTGCAGTTGTTGCTATAATGCCTAAAAATTCTTTAAAGTGCATCCCTTGAGCGTCGACAAACTCTTGCCTACGTCTTTTCCACGACTCGAAGGTTCCTTGATTAGCGGATTCCGGAAGGTTCGTAAGGGTACGCGTGCAAGCTTCTTGGACGGCTCTTAGGGTCCCATGGTGGTGCCCTTTGAGGGAAGATTTCACTTTTGGAAATAGTCTACTGATGTCAAGTCGGTACTACAAGGGGAGCGATGTCGCTGCAGGTCTTCGCAAGTAGACACTCGACTCAGCTGACGGATTTAGCGCAGATCTTTCACATCGCCAAATTTTCAGTGACAATGGTTCGCACTGTTATCTTATCAATGCCAATACGATTTGCGATCATGCGCACACTTAACCGGCGGTCTGAATTCAGCACTTCATGCTCAAGTCAGGAAAACATTGTTACCGATACTTTGTATTCAAACATTGTACATTAAAAAATAATTCGCAGCCTCGAATGGTGCCGCGAGTTATGATGCTGGATGATTGCGCATTGCGTAGGATAGTCCTACTCATCACGAAAAAAATCAAAACAGAAAAATATATAAGTGCCACATCAAATTTCACCAATTTCTCCGAAAACTTATTTATTTATTAGATTGTAATGATGCATCGTGGATTGTAAAATTAGGTGGTTAGAAAACCCTATCGGCGTATTAGTTTGGTACCGCAATTAATTAAAAAAATATTTATGTGGGCACACTCCGCCAGCTAAGCTTCTACTTAGCAGAATTTGACTAATCTTCCTGTGCACTGTTACTTTTAATGAGGAAAACCCTCCTCAGAGGAAAACCATGCTCCTATTATATGAGAAAGTTGTGTAATTTGCGCTACGCTTTGAAGCAAGTGACTAGAGGAAAATAAGTTTGACGTCTTGACCTAACTTCATGAAACGAGCTACTCAATCTGAATATTAGAGGACCGTATACAGTATGTAAGACTCCAAAAAGACGAAATTGTGTATGGACTATTCCTTTACAACCTCTTGCCTTCCTTTCAATACTATACGCGTGATTGCGATATACACGGTCGACAGATATACACATAGATTCTATTTTATTTATTTATACAAAGCCAATAGTGACGGTGATGGTTGAGAATAATAAATTTCCAATAAATTGAGATCGATAATTATCCTAGTTATCCATAATTATTCTTTAACTTCCTTCTAAAATTTTTCAGTATCTGCTAAAGGCTTACATTCAAGGATTGCGTTTTACTTAGTTATAATTTGGTAACCTACCGTTTAAGTTAGGTTTTGGATGGACGTAACAACCAAAGAAATATTTTGTTTCTCCAAGCAAAACAGCCCAACATCCTGCTCCACAGCAAGTCCCCATTCATCTCTGTACTATATACTTCCTTCTTTCAACCCATCCAACCATATCCATATCAAAGTTTTAATAAGTCTTTTCTTATCATCCGTACTCAATGTCCCTGTCATCAATTCCCTACTAGTGAAAGCACAAAGAATTACGTTAAACAAAGCTTCTTTTTTTAACGCAATTCTTCTCCTTATGTTCCTACTACTTTGACCAATTCGACCCACAACACTTCCGAGATACGTAAACTGTTCCACCTGCTCTAGTTTTTGCCCTCCTATTTTAATGCTAAGCTTAGCTTTTACGCTACTCTTTTTGGAAAACCGCATAGTATTTGTTTTATTAATATATATTCTCATCCCATACCTATTGCACTGACTTTCCTATTCACTCAGCGATTCTCAGAGCCTCTTGGCTCACTGACAAACTAGATCTTGGTCATCAGCGTCCTTACTAATTTAACGATTTCCCCGCTGACATTCCTCCAGTCCTTCTCATGCCTCTCCAATCATTTCCTCCAAATATGGTATATAGTATGTTGAACAGCACCGATGATAATGGACAACCTCGCCTTACACCTCTTCCTAATGCTGCCCATCCGAGTTTTCCGCCCTCTACTCGAATCTGAGCAGTCTGAGATGTGTACAGGTTGTGGATCAGTCTCCTGTCCCTCCAATCCATTCCTATTTTCTGCAATACACGCATTAATATCTCCCAATTTACTCTATCAAATGCCTTTTCGATATAAACTGGCAAATACGTCCTGATTACTTTGTATATTCCTCTCGATTAGTGATCTCATTACTGCAATGGCATCACGCGTACCTCTTCCCTTCCTAAAGCCAAACTGACCATCCCTTAAGTAATCATTTTCCTTGCTCTCCATCCTTTTGTTGGTGATCCTGAGAACCACTTTAGCTGCCTGGGGAATCAAACTTTGTTCGGCAGTCCTCATACGAGGTAGTCCTTACCTTTTCCGGAATAGGAACTAACACTGACCTCAAAAAGTCTTCCGGCCAGATTCCTTCCTCATGGATGCTACAAATCAGTCCAAATTGACTCTTCCATGCACCTTTTCCTTAAGCATTTAGTAGTTCCGCAAGAATGCGGTACATCCTCTTGGCCTTATTTGGTTTTATTTCCCTTAAGCCCATTTCTATGTCAACGTCGGGTATGGTTGGATCTAATCTATTTTCATCTACGACTTATCTCATATTCTCCTTCTATGTCTAACCTTACTGTCCCATATTCTTTACCATACAATTCTTCTATGTATTCCTTCCACCTATCTTGAATATTTCTGTTTCAACTATAATATTACCTGACTTATTTCTAATTGTTAACAGAGATCTTATCATCTTGTATAGCGCACCAATTTCACCCTCCCCTGCAAACTTTCGCATTGCTTCTTCCACTACGATTCTTTTGCTCTACATGTTTTTATGTCTCTTTCATGTCTCAGTCTATATTTTAACTATTGGTACTTCCTTGGATACTATCTAACTCTGTGTTTATATTCTTCCATTTCCGTTTTTCTAATCCTCTCACCCGTAATCCATGGTTTCCTTTCCCTTTTTCTATTAACAGTTCCCATAGTTTCATTTGTCGTTTTCGATATCCCTCTTTCGTGAAACTTGATTTTCTCTGCAACCTGCTGACTCTCTTTCCTTGTCATTCCATACCAAAAAAGAAAGATTTGTACTTTTCCTTAAATACTTCCACGAAGTGAAGCCTGAAACAATAGAATATACTTGTCATTCCAGTTTAGCTTCTAAATTCCATTTCCTAACCCGCCGTCCATGCCTTATCTTTTTGAAACGGACGTTAGATTTCATAACAACTAAATGCGATCAGAGACCGCATCCGCTTCCGGGAAACCGTGCGAGTTGATCACGCCGTTCCTAAATCTGTGCATATCTATAATATTACCTATCTGATACCAATCTGAGTCACCTGGCATTATCCATGTGTACCTATGGCTTTTGCGGTGTCCAAAATAAGTGTCGACTAACCATCGTTTTTTGTTAAATTCAATTCCTTTCTCTACCATCGCATTCCAATCCCCCAGCACTTTCAAATGTTTCCCTGTTGCAATACTCGCGATTATACCCTCTAATTTTTCGTATGCCCTATCGTCACTTTCCTCCTTACAATTGCTTGTGGTAGTACCTAAAAAATGACCAAGTTCGCCGGTTCTGCTTTTACCTCTATTAATCATATTTTATCCGTTGCTTGTTCTAAGTTTAGTACGCTTCTTTCTACCTATTTATTCAATATTACGGCACCCCTCGTTGGTTCTTGTGCCCGATGCTGAATATTATTCTATAACAGTCACTCCAGTAATCCCTGCTATCCTTCCATTGCACCTCGCATAGAATATTCTAATAATCTCTTATTTTCCTCTCCTTTAATAATGAACTTTTTTGTCCTAACATTCCAAGTTCCTATTTTAACTAATTCGGTCTTCTTTTTCTGCATCTGCTGTGCTGTTCCTGTCGGTTTAGCATCGCAAAACTTTCGTGAGATGACGACCGCGGAAGCCCTACCTCTCCCGCACCCGGGCCCAACACATGGCAGATTGGGCCGAGTCCCATAGTTGCCAGCACTCATTTCTCATTTTCTCTTTACTGCCCATCATGAAAAGCTTGGGGTTAGTAATTGAGGTGGATTCCCGTTGTCTTACTCAATAGTGTTTTAAACGTGACCATCACTCAATGGCTGCACCGCTGGAGTCAGACACCTTTACAGCCGCCTCACTGAGGAACATACACCTATAAAATAAATATCGTACCTTAAGTTAACCAGCGATTTTTAATGTGTGCGCATTAAATGGGTACTATATAATGTAATATAATAAATTTGTGCAAACAATTCCAAGGCATTGGTTTGTGAATTGATGATAAATATTGTAAATTTGTCTTACTATATTTTAATCCATTTCGAAAACAACACTGATAGATATAATTGCTGTGTAACCTACAATGTAGACAGTAGTTTTAATGCAAATGTAGGTTTAACTTATGTAAGGAAATTAGACACATCTGATGATCATTAATTTTGTTTTCCAAATTTGCTCTGAATTTACAATATTTATTCAGTTATAAAGTAAAAACTACAGTTGATGCTTCTTTATGTAATTTATGATGTTTTAATGTTTATTTTAAAGTTTAATGAGAAGGCATTTAATTATTACCCTCATCCATTCTCTTAGAGGACTGGTACTTTCACATTAATTCGCTGAAAAATTCCCTTTTACACGTAATTCTTGCTATACAGGGTCGCACAAGTTTCCCATGTTAACTGCTTCTCATAATTTGTAAAAGTGAAATAAAAAATTAATCCAGAAAAGGAATATGAAGTCTGTGTCATACAAATTCAGTCATCGTTGACAACAGTAATTGAAAATGACATAAGATTAAGCTAAATTTAAGAATCTTAAATTTTGAATTCCCTGATATCTGTGCACCTAAGGTGGCCAAAATATAAAAGATTGGACGCTATGGAAGATGTGCCAATGTTGATTGATGATGTTTATAGATTGATTGACCTCGGGTGGAATATTAATGTAAAAGCTACGAAGAGATGGACTTATAATGGCTTCGAGAATCCCTCTCCCGTTTTATACTGAGGCCTAGAGGGCTCTAGAGATGCATTGTGACATCGTGCGTATTTTACTGCGTGATTGTGAAATTAATGTGGCATGGACAGTCTGGCAATTAACGGAAAATACGCGAGAATGATCCGACTTTAATATTGACTATACTCTCCTCTAAACTCTCCTCCCACACTTATTGAATCCCATCATCATGTGTCAACACTGGAGGTCTTCCCTCTAAGACACACTAGGTTATAACCTTACTTTTCGTGAGAAATAATGAATTATTTGTAAGTAATAGTATAGTTTAAGTGATGCATTTACATACCTCAATGAAAATATTTTTAATACTTTTACAGAAACCTAAAAACCTTCGGAGTAGACATGAGTCCATAAGATATTGAGTGAAGCGTTTTTACACTTAGACAGATGAAAAGTATCAACTCTTGAAAGCGTTTGCTATATTAATTTAGACTTTATTTTTTCGTCCCAACCACAAGAAGAACGGCAGGGTCTCGAGCACGAGCCAGTCACGTTTATTACCTTGGGGAAGCTCACGTAAAAAGCTAAGTTAAGACTTTTGTGTGGGGGGCGGGGGGTTTGAGAGCTGAGGGGCGATAGGCGGAGTGCGACGTGAGGGAGAGGAGCAAGGCGAAGGGAAGGATATCGCGGGTGAGGATGAGAAAGGGAGACTCGGGATGAGGAGTAGGAGCGGGAGTGAGTGCTAAGTCTAATGTGAGCTGGTGGAAATGTGAGGAGGAGGAAAGTGGGATTTGGGGAGAGGGGGAGTAACGGCTGAGGGAGGGCGGGGTCGCGTCGCGAGAGAGGAGGGTCGGGAGAGTACCTACAGGGGGATGGGAGAGAGGGGGGCGCGATGGAACGAGGCGAGATCGGGTGGGGGGGCACGAGGTGGGACCGGAGTTAGGGAGGTCTGGGTGAGCCTTCGCCTTCGGTTAGCGAAAGGGGTGAGATGCGAGGTTTTCGAGAGTGTGGTAAGAGGTTACAGGGAAGGGTGACGGGAGGAAAGGGGGGGGGCGTGAGGCGTTTGGGTGGGAGCCCTCGCGGTAGGCGTAGTGGGAGGGGGGGAGTGAGGTGGGAAGGGGACTGGCGCGCGCTGTGTCGCCCCTGCGTCGCCTCTTTGGTCTTAGTCGTCGCAGCCTCGACGACAATGGAAAAGGCGTGAGAGGATAATGATTGGGAACAATGCGGGAGTGACTCCCAAAGAGCACACGCCCACTTCCTGCCAGCATGAACGGGGAGAGTTTGGTGCGTGTGTGTGAGAGTGTCGGGTGGTGTGGGGGGGAAGGATGCAGGGTGGGAGGCGGCGGCGGCGGAGGTGAGGATGAGGGCGCGGTGAGCGAGGTATTTCCAAGCCGAAGAGCCGGGTCCCCGCCCGCCACACTCCTCTTACCCTTCTCCCCGCACCCAAACCATAGACACGGACACAAACACATACGCGCCATCCGCGTCTCCTCGACGCCCCACACCTCTCCTCTCCGGCGAAAGAGAGAGAGTTCCACCCGCCTCATCCCCACGCATCCTCGACCCCCTTCCCCCCCGTTGTACGTGCCCTCCCGTCCCACATGCGACGAGGCACACGCAAGGAGGTTGATCCTCTCTCTCTCCTTCTCTTCCCTCTCCAACCCATTTTCTCCCCCTGCCACTCCTCCACTCCTCTTCTCGCTGTTCCTTCTTCCCGTTTGGCGTGCTTTGTGACGGGAAATCCGAGATGAGCAGACGGGAAATAGTCGATGGTTCCCTCATGCTCGTGTCTATCAAACATAACTCTCCGAGTGGTCATGAGTTAGCGCAGCAACGTGTAGAAAATTTGACTTGAGGGAAGATGGATTGGTGTTGTAATTGGTTGACGCACCTGGCTGGTCCGGGTTGAAGAGTTCCGGGTTCGAGTGCCGGTCAAGTCAGAGTGTTTTTTCCTGTTTTAATTTCCGTGCACATCAGATTTTAAACACTGAGCGTACGTACTTGAGTACATTGTCCCGTCGCAGTTTATTTTCACCGGATTAATGGAACTAGTATCTCTAACAAGTTGATGACATGGAACGTGCCAAAACAGCAATTTATACTTTGTCTGGAGTTGAAGGTGAAAGTTCATGGAAATGCATTTTATTGATGCAGAATCAAAAGGGAATTGAAAAATACGTTCGATTTAAGGTTATTATTTCTCGATTCTTTTCCACCGATTACTACAGTACCATTAAAATATTACTAATTATAGCATGTGAGAACTTAAAGTACTCCAATATCCAAGATCTATTTTCATGTGGATTTAATTACCATTTACTTTTGGTATGCGTGGCAGAGGCAAGAGAAAAATGAGAACTAAAAACCTTTTTTCCAAACAACAATTATTCTTGAAAGTTTTTATCGGCGAAAATTGCCAGCTGATAACAGCAAAAATAAAAGTAAAATCCTTTTGTTCCAGCGAATGGTATTTACTATGTGAACATTTATAAATACCTGAAATACATCAAAATGTCTAACATTTAAAATAATTGAAAATTAATGAACAACCAATGAAAAAGCCAGTTTAAATAAAGCCATTCCTGAAAATATGAAGAATACTACGAGTGTCAAATGGCACACGATGCTACGAAACCCTGACTTTTCCTCCAAATTCCCTCCCAGTTCCCTCCTGTACCATTCACCCAATGTAACGTAATTTAGCAACTACAGAAAAAATTGAAGGATCGCTTAAATTTTTATCAAAGTTTGTGTAGCTTTTGTGAACATTAACAATTTAAGTACACTGTTTCGACGGAAGAATTTTATTCTCTCTTCGGTGAAAATCACGCACTGCATCTCCTAAATAAAGATTAATTCCAATCGTGGATATGCAACATTTTCAGTTTTCTAAGCATGAAATGAAAATAATCTCAGAAAAATAGCCCCAATGTGCCATACCTAATTAAAAAATGAATATTCATTAAATATTTCATCTCCCTTGATAAATTAAGTAGTAATACATTTTCCATTTCGATTCTTGAAGCGATGAGAAAAAAATATTCATGTTAATGAATTTTAAAAATTCTCGCATTATGGGGGAATTAAAATAAATATTGCGATAGTTTCCTGAACTCTTTGCTCTGGATATGACATTCTGCGGTGAGGATGCTACCTCGCAAACTTGAGATTGAGTGTACACGTATATACATGCCTTAACATTAAATTAAGAAATATAACTGAAAAAATAATGTTTACTGAATTTTTCTTCAAATCAATTCAATTTTTATTAATAAACTAAACATTCTGGCAGTAGCTTTCAAATAATGCGTACTTGGGTACTATCTTAAGTCAGAAATTCGCTCGTGCTCCGGAAGAACTAAACAGTTAGCATTTAGCTCTCAGCTTCATACAAAAATTCGCAAGATTAATGTTGTTTTAGGAATATTTTTCTTCATCATATATTATATCAAGCAGTGAGCTAACCCCCGGTTTCCGTGCGGAATATGCTTAATAGCCTTATTTTTCGTGCACGTAAAATCCAAGTGCTTATTATCATTACGCTTCCGATTCACAGGAAGGTTGGGAAACAATACTATCTGTTACGGGTTAATCCAGGTCAATGAGGTCACAGAGGAGGTGGAAAACTGAGAGATTGGGGGCGATTGGTTCATTCCAAGTTTATCTATTTAAAATTGTGTAATTTTGATCCTCTCCAGTGTACATTGCTGCATATAAGGAGGTAATCCTTTCCGCATTCCTTGATCTAAAGAGTTGGTAACATTTCGATTTCATTTCACACTACTATGAAATTGTGGTCAAACCGTTTGATTTCACCCATCGTTGAAACAATATTATTTTATTATTTTCCTTTAATACGCAAAAAATACCCAACAATAATGAATTAATCAATATGTGGAATATGATACATTAAGCAGGAAGTTTTTCCAAATGGAAATTACATTCGATATCTGAACGAAGCGACAAAATGGTCATTGTTTGACAAATTATCCTAAAGCTCAGGTGTTCAAGTCCCGGTCAAGGAAATATTTTTTACACTTGTGATGTGCTCAATTCCCCCTTCCCACCTCTCATTTGCGTCTTCTTTTATGTGTTACTAACCCTTTTCCTAAAATCTAGTTCCATGTGAATGAACTCGCCATACGGAGAAAATATACTCTTTGACATGAAAATAGATATAAGGAAAAGGGATAGGAACACATGTAAAAGGCGAACACAAGAGAGGGTAAAAAATAAGAGAAAATTTACACTTCCACACACTTTTAATGTTCTACGACCACGGTTTCGATATATGTTGTGCTTTAAAATTCATTCGAATTCATTTCAATATGGTGCCGAATTCCGAAGGACTTTCTTATTTTTTCGATATCTTGGTGTTGATTTTTCTGTTTCATCTCTTTAAACTGGATGTACCATTCAATGTTCACTAATTATGTAAGCTGGTATGCCCTAGCCTTAACTGGGCAAAATGTATTTACTCATGTAACTTAAATATATTGAAACTTAATTTCCACTCAATACATCTTCACGTGGTGTGCGAGGGTTTTTAATAAAATCAACCAATAGCAAGCAAAATTTGCATTTTATATTCGATTTTCCGTGGAAACGAAATTGACATGAAAAAATCATCTTAAATGAGGCTAACGGTTTAATTAATTGGTATAAGTAATTTCTCATTGAAAAATCCCGTAGCTTTGTAATTAATCAAGTTGTCTTTCTCGATGAGATCAAATCGGGCATCAGTCGAATGCCTATTATGGACGAGTATTTAAACAGGAAGGAGAATTTTTACTAATCGGGTGAGTCAAATTCACCTGACATAATGAGGCATGCCCAACGCTGCGAGATCTATAAAATCTTGGAAATAAAACCGGCACTGGTTTTAGTATTACGTACTTCATGGAGAGAACGTAAACGGAAACGAAGCGGTTGAGAAAATATGACATTTCGGGAAAGTATTAAAGAGGAGAGATACGTAATGCTAGGGGAAAACAGAGGCTACCACGGGACACATTAGCTGGATGGAGGTGAAAGCTATAGAAAGGATAGGGTACTCTTTATTAGCAGGATGTACCCAAGGGATGATCCTAGGATGACGTTGGTGGAATCACACATAGATCTCAGGGAATGGGGAAAGGGGTTCTCAGCTTAGGTAAAATCTGAAGATGAAACTCGGTGAGAAACTGCGCATCTTTCACGCAATGTTGACACAAGTTTTCCTCATGAAGAACGGTTGACGATTTGAAATTAATTTATGTTTACGTTCCCTCTCTCAAGAGCCAAAGAATATCGTTTTTAATATAACCACGTAGGTATCTCCGGAGTGATTTTGGTATTAACTCCACCCGTTGGGGAATGCCGGCGATTAGAATCGGATTATTCAAGCGGTGACTTTGAAGCCGCTGGCAGTGTCAAATCGTGCGATGAAGCAGAAGTCTCACATGTGTCGTCTCAGGCCGTTTGAATGAAAGGCTGTAGTTATCTCCGAGTTCTGGGGTAGACGGACCATCCCAGTTGCCCGACTGTGTTTCTGAAACTGCTTTACAATTCTCATTCAAAGTCACCGCCTTCGAACGCAACTGAAATCAAACGGATCAATCGTTTTATTGTACTCGCTGGGAAACATAATACTTTAAATTTAAAACTTTTACATAAGATAATTCCCTTAGACTTAACTCTTAGGCTTAACTTTATCCGGCTCGTTTGTGATTTTTGGATCGTAAAACTCAGAATAACTTAACTATTTTATTATGCAACATGAATTGCTGCTATTTTGTACTGATGTAAAATTTGATGAATGATAATTGTTTGTTAAACATTAAACTTCTAATTCATACGGTAATTTTTTCACCCAATTTTCCTCCATTGAAAAACTTTTCTGTCAATTTTTTCTTCGACCACCCAAACATTTAAGTGAAGCAGTTGGTACCATTGCCCTCATCACTGTAGGAACCCTGGCCAATATGGATAAACCTAATTATAAACTCTTCTCTAAGATCAAAAATGAAATAGCTTATATTCCACTATCTTACATTCACTAAATATTCTGAAAAAAAATAATAAGTTAACATGAAATATATTTCAAGCGAAAACCTTCCGAGATTATTTTTTCTTCTTCCCAAAACCTTTAGTGATATGGCGTTTAAGTTATAACATTATGGCGTTATTTCCGGAAATCGTGGTGAAGCCCAAAAGATGCTTAGCCAATTATATCCGACTATGACTCGAAGCTTGGGATACAATTCGCATGCATTGGCCCTCATCAAGAACCTTTAGGTAGGCGTCGTAGAAACAGATGCATTATTATTTCGAGGACTGTAAATTTTAATGACCAATAATCGGGCGGTTAAGTTACGACCCGGCCCATTTTCCAATTTGTTGAGGAAATTATCTGCCACGTGGGCTTCATGTTATAATTAATCGTTCTCATTTAGTCCCATCCTTCTCGCCGCCTCCCAGCTTCCGAGTCTTCAGCACTGTTAAGGGGGAAACAAGATCCCGTATCCCAATGTAGCATCTCGATCTTCAGTGGCAAATTGTACATAAGAGATGTGTCACAGTGTTATTTAAGATACTAGAATGCTACAAGTTGCTGTTACATGCCTCTAATATTTTGACTTCACGAAAATCAAGGAGTTATCAGTTGTTCCAAAAGTAACTTTTAGCGCTAGTTTTAAAAATGTTAAGGGCCGTGAACTATTATAATGTGTCAGCTCAGTAATGGTACTCTTCAACGGAAGAAATCATTCAATAAGAATATAAAAATATAGATATTGTATATATAATAGAGAATGGAGGGTTTAAAATCTGCGGTTATATTATCTTCCTCCAAATGATAGATCCACATATCCGATGTTTTTGGTCTCATAAGTCGGGGTAATGAATCAGTTTTCTCCACTTGATTTCCAAATGGGGCTCGGCAAAATAAATGGAGTTAGTCACCGTCAGGATCCGAACCCCTGAGAAAAGGAAAATATCTTAACAACCTCTGCTGCAAGAACCTTTTCGGCTCACAGGACTTGGATAGATGTAGATTTTAACCGGACTCCCGCTCCGAATACTCCTAACCATTAGAGAGACCTTCCAGTGCCACACGTGTACACCAACAATCCAATCCACATGTTTTAAGATATATGTGGTCAGCACACGTTATTTTTCGGTAGAATAGAAAAGAAAATTCCACAGTTTAGTATCAATAAAGTTTTTGAAGCCGGGGGAGGGCATGTACTAAGGAAGAATGGAGAAGACAGATTGCAAGACCTATAATGAACTATGAGAAGCTGGTAATGAAAAATGTCTGCGTAAGAAGCAGCGACAGAACGGAGGGGTTGGTAGGAAATGAGATACAAACCAATCGGATAGATAACCTTAGATGATGAATAATATTGACCTTAGTGACATTTCTCAACGTTAGTATAATGTTCTAATAGTAATATTTCGATCGAAAAATGTAGTAATAAAATAAAGTGACGAAACTCCAACTACTAGCTTGTCAGCAAATGGCTAATTTTTAAACAGATAATTTGCATGTTTCATCTCCTTTGCATTAAATCCTAGATTTACATTAACGCATAACAATACTCAATCTTGGTGCAATCTGAAATGATACTGGTAAACGTGCGATCACAATTAAGTTTTTTTGTCAACCTTCCATTTAAAAATAGTGTCTTGAGAGGAAGAAATGGCCACTGGCATGGAATGGAGGGAGAGGAAGGGAAGGGAACTGCGACTGGGGGATAACTCGCCGGATAGAGGAAACGACCCGACAATTCCTCGCTAATCCACCTTCCCCAACGTTTATTTTTTTCTCCGGGGGAAGAATCGGGAGATGAATGAGGCGGCTTGGGGCCTCGGGGTGTTCGATGTGCTTGTAACCGCGCACGGCCGTCGGGCACGGGGCATTAACGGGGGGGGACAGAGCGGAGGTGCGGCGGTGGTGTGGGGTTGGGCCGGGGTGTAGGGAGGAGGGGACGTGTTAACAGCGGCAATCCACGGGGCGAGAGAGAGAGAAAGAAAAATTTGTGCGTTCGTTTTGAAACGGGGTGTGGGTTGGGAAGGGTAGGGGTCGGGAGTGGAAACGGAGGGGGAGAAAGATAGTGGCCCTAGAGCTTTTGTCGAAAGAGAGAAAAAGAGAGAGAGAGAGAGAGAGAGAGAAGAGAAAAAAATAATGGGTGGAGGTGGAGGGATTTGTGGATCATAAAGAAATTTAAAAACGCCGTTTGGTGGTGTCCGTGTGGTGCTTGCGCGTTTATGGCAGCCTAATCAAACAGGTGCCAAGTGGATCGGTTTCATTTAAAATCGTAAAAAGAACCAGAGAGGTGGAATGGGAGGTAGGGGAAGAGAAAGAGAGAAAGAAGGATGGAGAGAGAGATGAGGAAAGAACGGAAGAGAAAGGAAGATGGGTAGTTGAGCCGGAGAAACAGTGTGCGACCAGTATGTGTTGGCGAGTCTGTCTGTGTGTGTATGTGTGACGGAGTTGGATGTATAGTGTTTTTAAGTTGGAAGGAATGATGCAGGAACCCTACGCAAGCCATCGTAAAATGAATCTTAAATAATAATTGTTAAAAAAAGAGAAGCGAGGGGGCTTCTCCGCTCACCTCCGATAATCTCTTTGTAATCCTCGCCAGCCTCACTTTGGGCGGTTTGTGTTCGGCCAGTGTTCTTCGTTTGTGGGGAAAGTATGTCGCACCCGGAAAAAGGCCATCACTCCTCGCCGCGGATGGTCATAAGCGATAAAAATCAATGTGCCTTTGAATCAATCTAAGCGGAGGGGGGGAACCTTTTTTTTATGGTGGTGAAACAACTGGTGGTTTTATGTAGTTGAGGGCGTTTATTGGTCATTCTCATATCGGGTGGTAATTAATACATACAGTTATGCAAATGCGGCACGTTGATTTTTGACAGCGCTCTCGAAAAAGGCGCTAATGCATGCTTATTTGCAGCTCATTTTATGGTCGAGTGTTGCGATTCCCGCGACCAGATATATATTTGTATATGTATATATCCCTTTTCATTTACTTAAAACGTCCTTTTTTAAAGCTAAAAAGGGACACTTTTGTTCAGAATTTTCGGCTCAGTGCCCGTTCACTTCGGCCATTCTTGTCCCCATTTAGTGAAAAAAATACGGTCGCCCTAATTCGTCGAGCTAATAGTTCTACCCGTGATCCTTTCACGCGAGACTATTCTCTCTATCGCCCCGAAATACGTAGATTGTTTCCCAGCGAAAAACTGCAAAATATATAGGAATGATTTGGCTGTTGCTGGCGTTACATTGCAAAAATTCGCCTCCTGGAGGCCGAGTTTAGATTTTTGACACCTCGTCCTACTGTAAAAGTTGCTAGATCTCAGAACAACGGACTTATGTTTTTATATTGGCCTGAGGTTCATTCATTTGTGTAGCTTGTAAAAAGGTCGTGCTGAGGTAATCAAGCCGGAAGTGGTGCCATAAATATTTCAAACGAAGTTTTAGAGTCTCATTGTTAATCACCGTCCATTAGAAAATGATTCCATAATACTCAAGGATATACATATAATGGTCCTGTAGTCAGTCAAATGTCATTTGAAAAGAGTACTATGATCGGTAGCAAGAAATACCCAACTTTCGAATGGTACTTCAGATAATGTATACAAAAACTTGGGTTTAACGAGTACTAAGTCTCAAATATAGTATACTAAACGGCTAGCTGACTGAATGAATTACTTCCTTCCCTAATGGGTTGGTTTTAGAGATACTGGAATTGTTACATTTATAAGAACATTTGAAGCGAAATGATGACATTTTTCAACTGAGATTTAATTAGATTTGGCCATCTATCCTTCACTTAATCCACACTTCAATGTTGTTGTTCTTAAACTTCTGATTTCTCATCCATTTTATGTACGTATCAAAATAATGCCTTTAATAGTCTTCTTGAATCCGAATAGCCAATAACCCACGAAGTACATTATAAATAGTAGTCTGTTTCATGAATTCAAATTCGCAACTAATATTGAAAGTATATAAGTATTTTTAATTAATGAAGAGGTGTTTAAAATGTTGGATTAATTGATGTTAGAAAATTTTGGAAGCTGCTGCTTCGTCATTCGTTTCTGTTACAACCCACGATGTGTTGATGGAGAGACTTGCACAGGACAGTAAAGCTTTGACAAAAGAGCCCGAATTTAATATTTGATTGATCCCAGGATTCCTTCAAAGCAATCTTTTTCAATTAATTAATTTGCTGAGTTATTGTTTAGCATTATAGAATTCGTTCCCGAAAAGGCAAAAGTAAAAAACTACAATTAATTACGTAATAAACGGAAGAGCATTTTCTGCATAAATTATGACTTAAGTAATTTACATTTTTACGTGCACTTGTCTAATTTATTCAGCATACTCATATAAATCTTGTTAATTTTTAAATGCATTTCTTCATTGGAAGCACATCATAAGCAGAGGTCTTAAGGCTAAAAAAAATGTTTTTTAATCAGTAATGTTCGTGTGCGGGATGGAATTCTTCTCGATTGTCAGTATCACACGGCCTCTAAAACTTCCTAGAGGTCGTTAGATAAAGCACCAGGTAATTAATTCTAATCAAGTATCTAGGGAAACTTGATTTTCTAATTAGACCAATGCGGTGACCTGCAGCGTACGATGTAGATCAAGGTGTCCAACCTGCATGCGCCCTTTCGCAGTACCTTCAAAGCCCTTAAAAGCCTTAACTCTCCTACATAAAATCCAAAATTACACTTTTCTTCCAACTTGAATACTTGAGACACTAACGTTTCAGCATTCCGGTGTCTTAGTAGAAAGAACCACAGAATTTAGTTTTCTTCGTCCACTTATTTGTGCCGCACCCAAGGTAATGTTTAGGACGTAGGCAGCAAGGAAATGCTTACTATTCTTCATTTGACTGTTATAGATACAGAGTAATTTCTTTCAAATCGTAGTTAAGTGAAACGCTAGTAGCTATGTAAGCATAACGACTAGGCGCCTAGAATATTGATCTAACTTAAGTCATTTATTCGGAGCTATTGGAACGTGGCTCATCATATGTGGCCACACTATTATATTGTTCCATGACTTCGTTCCGAATGTCAAACGATTGAATGAGCTAAATTTACTGAACGGACCCGGATCTTTTCTTCGATTCCCCCATTTCCTATCTGACGGTTCAAGTTTTCCTTATCCGACTAATAAATGGCTCTCCATACGGTGGCCCTAGGCTACGGTGTGTGAAATTGACTCGTTCAGAACGGTGCTGCCTCTATTCTCCCTATTTTCTATTCTGCTGGTCGCTCCACATAAAATTTGAAAACCAGAAAACATCACGACTTCGTTTTTATTTGAACCTTGAGAGTAATCTCTAGGATTGGCAAAAGGACCTCATAGACGTCAGCTGAAAACCAGGACTAATATTTAATAGAAATAATGAGGAGAGGACAAATCGTGGAAATAAAACCATAGCCTGGGCAAATTACCAATGAATGACTATCAAGATTGCTTGCTAATATTAAAAGACCCAGTAAACTCACTCAGGCTTGCATTAACTTGCACAAAGGGATCCGTTTTCGTCCCTTCCAGCGTTCTCTTCAAAGTTTTGAGAAAAGTGGATAGACTCGCATTTATCCCCAGCGCCCCGAATCTGGGACGTCCACTTGTGCAACGGATCGCACTAACTCTGCACACTCACCACGCATCTTTTCTCTTCTATGAAGGCCCCTGGTTATCCAATAATAGGTGATTTTGGCGACATTAGTTTTCTTCTTTCGTCTCTCTATCTCTCAATCTCTCCCCACACCCTCCCTTCCTTCACAATATCCCTCTCATACCACCGCCTCCTCTTCTGCAGGTATACCAACGAAAATAGAAAATGTATTATTGCCCCCATCGCACTATCTTAGGCGAGATCATATCAATAACAGTAGATAGATTTAGTATAGAATAGATAGATTTAAATAATCATCTCAGCAGAGGTAAAAATATTCGGGTCGGAAGTAATCTGGAGTGCATTCACCCCCTAGCACACACCCTAGTGGTGTGTGCTAGGCTAAAGGCGGTGGTTTGCAGGGTGCTAAAAATATTTACAAAATTTAATGATGGCTAATGTTTCTCACAAACCATTCCAAATAGAATAATTTTGCTGGGTCAGTGGTGGAGTGAATAATTATCGAAATAAGAAGTATATATTGTGGCAATGACAGAAATTCCGTCGACATTGTTGTTTTGTTAGGTTATCATTAATTTTCGGCTGTCCTTTTGAAGCTCATGTTTAGACTTTTCCCTTTTGAACCCCTCCTTATTGGTTTATTTAATTTATGGATGCAATCGTTCTTCAATAATCAGAAATTTTGAATAAATATTTATAAACTAATGGACAATGATCCCTCGCCGCCAGTATCCTCTCAACCACCTGACCGACTTCTCTTTTCTCGGTCCACCGCCACTCAAGTTAAAACAGAAATGAATAATTCTTCCATAGAAATCAACATCACTTTATTTAAAGAAATTTAATTTGGAACACAGTTTTTGTAATATTATTAAAATAATCAGAATTCCGTTTTTTTCTATTGCCAGTTTTGGTTCCTCATTGTAATAATGCTAAATATAGTTTACTTTGACTTAAAAAAGGGTTTATTTATGTACATACATGTTTCAACATTTGTTGAAGGTCTTTCTATGTAATTTTTGGTGATGATTTTGGGAGAATTTTTCTTATATTTATTTCCATATGAATGAATATACATGTATATATATTATTATAATTTTTAGGTAATCTACCGGTTAAGGTAGGTTTTTGGATGGACACAACTATCAAGTAAACCTTTTGTGACTCCCCACCTAGCAAACTAATCTATATGAGGTCCCTCTTCATCTCGGTGTACTTCTTTCCTCCCTTCATCCCGTCCCACATCCCTATCCTGTTCCTACCCTTACCTCGCTTGCCCAACAATCTCCCCTCTATCACCCTCTTCAACATTCCACTACCGCTCAATATGCCTTTCATCCATTTTTCCTGCCTCCATAGGATTTCTCTCAACAAACCCCTCTCCTCACCCACCATCTCTAGTACTTCCTCATTTGTTTTCCTTTCGGTCCATTTCACCTTCTCCATTCTTCTCCACACCCACATTTCAAAAGCCTCCAATCTACGTCTATCCTCCTGCTTCAGCGACCACGCTTCCGCGCCGTACATAGCTACGCTCCATATCAGAGTTTTTACGAGTCTTGTCTTAACATACCTACTCAACGTCCCCGTCATCAACTCCCTCCTCCTTGAGAAAGCCTCCTTGCCTAGCGCAATTCTTCTCCTTACGTCCCTACCACTTTGACCGTATTGGTCCAAAACACTTCCGAGATATGTAAACTGTTCTACCTGCTCTATTTTTTCCCCGCCTATTTTAATTTTTAGCTTAGCCTTTTTCTTTATGGAAAATCGCATAACCTTTGTTTTATTAATATTGATTCTCATCCCATATGTATATATATATCTGTGTGTATATATATATATATATATATATGGAAATAAATATAAGAAAAATTCTAGAATGCGAGTGTCCTTTTACGTGTTATCTATTTTATTTTGTATTCTATTTTGCCGTCCAAATGTTATATAATATATATATATATATATATACATATATATATATATATATATACACAAAGGTTATGCGATTTTCCAGGAAGAAAGAGACTAAGTTAACTATTAAAATAGGAGGGAAAAAATTAGAGCAGGTAGAACAGTTTACGTTTATCGGAAGTATTTTGGACCAACACGGTCGAAGTAGTAGGGACGCAAGGAGAAGAATTGCGCTAGGCAAAGTTGATGACGGTGAGGTTGAATAGGGTAGTAAAGAAAATACTCGTAAAACCTTTGATAAGGAGCGTAGCTATGAACGGCGCGGAAACGTGGTCACTGAAGTAGGAGGATAGACGTAGATTGGAGGCATTTGAAATGTGGGTGTGGAGAAGAATGGAGAAGGTGAAATGGACCGAAAGGAAAACAAATGAGGAAGTACTAGAGATGGTGGGTGAGGAGAGGGGTTTGTTGAGAGAAATCCTATGGAGGCAGGAAAAATGGATGAAAGGCGTATTGAGCGGTAGTGGAATGTTGAAGAAGGTAATAGAGGGGAGAATGTTGGGCAAGCGAGGAAAGGGTAGGAACAGGATAGGGATGTTGGACGGGATGAAGGGAGGAAGGAAGTACACAGAGATGAAGAGGGACCTGATGTAGTTTAGGTTGCTGGATTGGGTTTTGTTTGGAGTTACAAAATATTTATTTGATAGTTGTGTCCATCCAAAAACCTACCTTAACCGGTAGATTACCTAATAATAATAATAATTATATATATATATATATATATATATATATATATATATATATATATATATAAAACATTTGAATGGCAAAATAGAACACAAAATAAAATAGATAACACGTAAAAGGACACTCACATTCTAGATTTTTTGAGCTTTCTGGCCTTCTCTGAGACCTTCTTCAGCTCTGGAAGGTCTCGGATGGGGATAATGAAGTCTGGGGGGGGGGAAGATGCAGGGTAGGCTGGGAAGGGAATTAAAGATAGCGGTTAAGGGTGGGAATTCTAAAAAATCGGAAAGCTTGTATATATTCGGATTCGCGAGTTCTCACGTCTATATTGGTGGCTGAATCGGGTAGGGATTCTAGGATGGTTAAAGAGAAACATTGGTCGAAGGAAAGGTTGTGGGAATTTGCGTGTGAATGGATAGGAAGAGAAGAGAGTGACTTAGAATGGCAGAAGTTGCGGTGATTGTTCATTCGAATGGATGAGGTGGTGATGCATTCGCCTATGTAAAATGAAGTGCATTATTTGCATGACAAAAGATAGATAATGTTTTTCGAGAGGCATTTAGCATGGGAACGACGTGAGGGGGCAATGAGGGGATGTGGGGAGAGGGGAGCAGATCTGATAAACATACATTCTTTACATCGGAGGCGGTTGTAAGTAGGAAATATGAGGAGATTTGTCAGGGGAGGTCGCCAAATGGTTGGTGGATCTCAGAAGGTTTTTTGAGATTGGCGGGTCGTCTGTATTAGAGATAGGGGCAGTAGGGTTGACGTAGCGTCATTGTTGTGTAAAATAGGCAACAGATCTTTAAGAAAGGTTCTCAGCCTGTGGGATCTGGGGAAATATGTGGTACAAAGGTTGAGTCCTGCATCAGATGTGGAGTTGTTTTTCTGTGGTGTGTGAGGTCAGATGGAGCGATGGATTTTATTCTGTAGGAGCCTTTCTTAATAACTACGTTTGTGGAGTGAATGGTGTAGATTGTGGAGGTATCTGTTGAGGGTGGCAGTGGAATTGCAAATTCGGTGTCCGTGGATAGAGAGAGAGTTAGGAATCGAGTATTTGGTGTGAGAAGGGTGACAGCTGGAGAAGTGTAAGTATTGATGATGGTTAGTTGTTTTGATATGTACTGAATTAGTGAATTTGTTATTTTGAAGTGAGATGCCTGTGTCAAGAAAGGTGATGGTGGAGTCTGAAATGAAAGAAATGAATTTAAGTGTTGAAGAATAATTTAAGGCTGATAAGAAATTATTGAGAGACACAGAGCCGTGTGTCACGAGCATAAAAATGTCATCTCTGCAGCGGACCGAGGAAAGAGATTGGAGGGGTTGCTGTAAAAGGAAAGTCTCTTCAAGGTGGCCCATGAAGAGATTGGCGTATGATGGCGCCATCCTCGTTAACATCGTACCTTTTGGTTTGTAAATAGAAACAATTTTGGAACGAAAATGCGTTTTTTATTTGGACGAAAGTGGGTAAATTGAGGAGAATTTCGGTCGAAGGGTACTGGGGTGGGGGACGTAGAGAAAGGTAAGTTTCGCAGCAATGCCACATGTAAGATGGAATTTAAAGATTTATTTATGAAATTTTAGGCAATACTTTGAAGCAAATATCGAAACTCTGTTGCCTACTAGTGACTCCAAAAAGTGATATTATCAAATTTTGTAAGAAAGACGATTTTTTTATATGCTTGATGTAGGAACATGTACTTAATAGTAAGCGTTTTCCGGGGATTGGGCTTGGTCGAAGTTTTATCCGTATATTTCGGGCCCAAATGACGCAGGTGGATTTTAGACGACGTTTTGGACTAAATAAAGTACGTCTTCTTGGTCAGGATATACGGTATTTTAAATATGAATAGTTATATAAAGAAGAAATACCATTGAAGCAGTTGGTGCAGGTAGATAAATAAATACGAGAAGTGGGTTAATAAGGAAACTAATTGATTTCTCCATTAATATCTTACGGACGTTTTCCCTCGAACGTTATTCAGTAATGGCCCTAGGTATTAACCAAGTGCACACTTTTCAAATAGCTCTGAATGTTAGGAAATTGCGAATACTCTACATGACACCATACAAGCCACCGTTAGAGTGTCTGAAAGGTAATGGCCAATAATTTGAAAAGAAATATTGAAAATAGAATTTCAAAGTAATTCAAGCATTGTAGATCATGAAAATTACAGGTACAAGAACTACGGTATCTAAGTGAGAAATACTCCTCTACTCTTAGGGGAGGAGCTGTTGGTAACAAGAAGAAAAATAATCAAAGATTATATGAAATAATGACAGCATACCAGGCTACTGGGAATAAAAAAACGAAAAGTACTCCTATCCTCCTAACATGGTTGCTTACAGTTATTCTGATCCCTTATCGCTCGCGGGAAAAATGACATTTTAAATCAGTCGGGTCTACACCTGATCTCTCTAATTTAATCCTCCTGATCTCTTCTACCGTACAATGGGACTAATAATACATTTTCAACATAATCTCTAAAGTTACCTGCTTCCAGTTTACGCAAGAGATTTGATCTGTTATTTAATATCTGCCCTGTGAAGGATTCCCAACCTAGTTCCTCTAATAATCAAGACATAGCTCCTCAGTTTATCATCGCAACGTTTTACGTATCTAACTTCTCTACGCTGCGCGCGATCTAATTCTCGCGCTTATTTGAACTTACGAATCGAAAACAAAATTCAGCATAAAATAATGCGAGCGTTCGTTCAGCATGTTTTCTTATGAAACTTCCCTCAAGATATTATCACAACTATTTCTAATTTAATTTTGCAAAATGAGTAATGCCAAGAAAGTAGTTAGGATGTACTTTTCATGAATTTCTTACCGAAGTTGATGAGAATGAATTATGGTCAAACATGAGACTCTTGATGAGCTAAAATTAGCTAAATATGTGCAGATTTGTGGTATCAAATGATGTACAAGGTTGGACATTTGTTCAAGTCATGATTCAAAATTTTCACTAATTCCTAAAATTTTAAAGTATACGACACTTATTATTGAACGTAACACTTGACTCTACAAGCACTTAACTAGTCAAGTATAACAAGAACGTAACACTTGCCTCTTGTACTTGCACCTGTGGCATGATTTGCTTCAATAAGAAAATATGATTCATTGAATTAAAATTACCCCATTATTCTCCATATTTTCATCCAATTAAAGATTTATCTGCTGATCATATTTTTTCGTTTTACTTGATAGTCTGTTATTTTACTTAGATTTGATAGAAATTTATATTTGATGCCTTTATCATTAGTGTTCCAGAAAAGGTTTATGGTGAGATTGAAGTAACAAAAGTTTTTTTAGCAAATCAGAAGCTATAATATACTAACTTTTAAGTCATTATCGTCAGGTTTTCATTTAATTGTAATAATTCCAATTTTGTTACGGCCTTTCGCGTTTGACTCCATCATAATTTGTTATCAAAGACTTGTGTTCCGTGTTTTGCAGCCCCTCATGCCCTCTGCTGTCATACGCACTCTGGTGGAACAGATGCAGGATTTTAATTATTTGAATTGATCCTCTCTTTTGGAGTGAAGAAGTATGACGGAAAAAAATCTAGCCCCTTAATCTTGACAGCAAATGTACCTTAGCTTGTATTAAAATGACTACAATATTCAATGAAATACTTCTAGATGTGGTCCTAGCTCTATCAATTATTCAACTCTTGTTATACTTGAAACAACTACCATGCCCTTCACAAGTTGTCCATCTTGTTAGGCATTTTGTATGTTAAGTATTCGTTATTTTTGTTCCAATCAATGAATCGTGAATGTGTGTCTAAGTTGACTTAAATCAATGATTGATAGTCGGAATAGCATGTCTCTTCTTCGGCCACTGCTTCAGTGATTGATGAGAATTACGCCTTAATCTAAAATAAGTTGAAAGCTGATTCAGAGAAGAGATGATTATAATTGATCCACTTGTACGGTGAGTTTACTATTCTTGTAAAACACCAATTTGAAGCTTTATCGACGCATACATCGACTATAAATCACCCCTTGCTTTCCATGTTTGTCCATGTCTAACGGTACACGTTTCGCTACAAGCGTACTCAACTAGTCATAACATGCTTATCGGGAGATGTAGCATTCTCTGCCAAATTTTTAAATCAGATGTCCATTTAATTGTGACGCTAAATTAAATAGCAGCATTAAATAGAGCAGAAAAATAAAAGCAGGGTTAAATAAATAGAGTTGGAATTAAATGCTCATAATGGCCATTGTTCAATGAACAACGTTTGTTACCAAATTAAGTTTTTTTCATTGTGAGTAAAATTCTAAATTGAATTTATCGAGTTCTTATTTCGTTTTAATAACTTCAAGAATAAAATGACATCTCCTAAGGTATGCTTGAGAATTATGAAAAGCTTTCCTTAAAGTCTAATTATTTCTGTTTGCACTCGCATAATCATTTTCGACAGCAATTATCAATTTGAAAAGTAGTTTCTTCTGTCGGAGATTAGTCTGTCGCATTTTGACGTATTCTATGCGCCCTTCCTATGAAAATCATCCCACCTCTCACATCATATAATTGTATTGTTGTATTTCCATTACTTTTAATATTTCATTATCTAATATTTACTTCTAATCTTCCATTCCACGCTCTACTTTCATGGTCATAAAAACGGAAGTAAGATACGTACATTACCAACTTCACCCGAAATAGATGAATATAAGTAATGACTAAACATGAAATGATGCCAAACGTCATTTACTCTAATCAGTATCCTCCTGTATCGATGCCTGAGTAGATATTAGTGACTAAGGCACAACAGTAATGGGAGTATTCCCTCCTTTATCTTCATAAAATAAAGAGTTTTATTAATGTCAATCTGCAGTAAGCTACAGTAAGCGATTACTAATACTCTTTGGATAAAATCTCTGCCTATTAAATATCCATTTTATTCTATTATTAATTTGGTGCGTTAATTTCGGAGATTCTGCTTCCCAGAACTATATGAAATTCCCCCGATAATTGCCATTTTTACTCCCGGGATTTTTTTTCCCTTTCCTATCATAAACAATGAATATCGTTGAACGTAATATAATAAAAGTGAAGGGAGGAAGAAAATATGGGACTCTTAATATGTGTTGCATTTTTCAAGTATCTTCCCCTGGATAAGAATAAGACTCTAACATATCCTTACTTCTCCACCAAAAGGAGAAATTCATAAGAAAAATGCTAAATATGCGTCGGAGAGAATTAGCATGCTCATAATTTCTTGAAGGAAACGATTTCTTAATATAACATTTTTATTAATTTTATTGCTTTACAGCATAAATATGGCAATTGATACCTTAAAAGCTACACTATTTGTCATATTTACTTCTCTTTAATGTTACATATTAAATGATAGGGCCCCTTGACTAATTTAATTATTCCTTCATTTAATGTCATTGTGTTTTTGGGACATTACGGCCCCAATCCTCTAAAATTTCATTGAAAACTAAAAAAATATTATTAAATAATTAGTGCAATTATTGTTTATTTCTTATCTCCAAAGAAATAAATATTTTATGGAATATGTTATCAAATAGATTCATGAGTGAGCATAATGAGTTCAAGTACATTTTCACTCTAATACTTATTTCAATTTTTACAGTAGCTTCATGTCGCCGAGGTTGTTACTATAGCGATTTTCCTCAAGCTATTTTACCCAACTAGGGCATTTGTTGAGCATTGCTCGCACAAAATGGTTATTTAATAGGATGTACATTTGACAAAAATACTTATTTAAGGAGAATTTTAAGTGAAAAGAGCTAAGCATATAGTTGCATACATTGCAAAAGCTTTTTCCGACGAAAAGTATACTTTTCGATGCAATATGAAAAGATATCTAATACGATATCGAACACAAGTGTGGCATACCTATAGCGTTTGTAACTATGGTGTAACAATCTTTATTAATTATTTCAATACCAGTATTAGGATTATGGAGTACTTTAGCTGGCCGTGTTATTCCAAAGGTTTGGACATTTAGAAATTGACATAAATATTTCCCTCCGTCGATTTGATCAAATATAAAAAATGTTTTGGGTAGTTAATCTACGAATACGAATTTTTCAGGTGAGAGAATATAATCAATTCCTAAATAGGAAAATAATCAAATATAGGAAAATATATGTATAGGAAAAGATAGGAAAAGAGATACGTGGTTATTCCACATATATTTTATAAAACACGACCTAGATTTCGACTTACAAAGATGATGACTTCGTAAGTCGAAACCTTGGTCGTGCTTAATAAAATACATGTGGAATACCTATGTATTTTTTTCCGATACGTAATCCTTTGGCGACGATATTTTCTAAAATCACTATTAGGAGGGAAAATATGCAGACAAAGAAATCTTCACCGACATTTTCGCTCAATCCATAATCTCATTTCATCTCATGCTTTCGCACACAACAGTATAGGGAATCTTCTACGCAATGTAATACTTTTGGTCACTCGACATTTCATATGAATCTACGTGAAATGTTGGAAGGCACACATAGAGTGGTTTCACGGTGTGCGGCGGGAGATGATTTCACGCTAGACGTGGATTATCCGCTTTCCACGCTAATAAATAGTTGCGTATTTTGAACACTCCAAGACCATCCCCCGCCCAGGCTATTTTCTTCAGGAAGCTGATTCACGAAGTGTGAGTGGTCTTCGCCCAACCTCGCTTGATTTACCCCGGCAACAAAAACGCGGTCCGCTTTCGGAAGACCCGAAAGGATTCGGGACTAAGGCCAAGGACCCATTCATAGATGCGCCGCGTGTTTATGAATATGGCAGCGAGGTGAGGGGAGGGAAATGAGGCCTGGGCGTGGGGGCGTGGGGAGGCAGGGGGGGGGTGTTTCCGATGGGTGAGGGAGGGGGTTGCGAGCGTGGGCGTCCGATGGTGGTGCTGCGAGGGCCTCTGCCCCCCTTCCTCCCTCCCTCCCCGCCCTCTCCCCTTGGAATGTATCCAGCGCACACCTGTTAGGCGGGGCCCACCCTCCACGGCCCCCCCCGCCCGTAGTCCACGGACCCTCCGCACTCCATCCTCCCCCCCCCCTTATCCTTTCTTCCACCCCCCCTACACCTCCCAACATCCTCTCATCAGCCCTCCCTCCCCCCGCATAACCTAGAGACGCACCCCTACCACCCACTCCCCTCTCACTCCCCCTCTGCTGACGTCTGTAATTAGCCAGGTCTCCACCCCGCAGCGCTGTTTGTCTTCCCTCTCTCGGTGTGTCTGCCCTCTTCCCATTCCCGCCCCATCCACCTCCCTGTCTTCTCCCACATCCCTCTCTTTCACCTCTCTTATCCCTCTCCTAATCTCTCCGCGCCCCATCTTCCGCTGCTTTTCCGCTCGCTATAACAATAACCTCGCAGCCGCGCCCACTTCTTCCTCGCCCCCTTCAACCCCGGACAGACATCTCCGGACTCCCTCCCTCTCTCCCACACCCCTCCCTCGCCCGCTTCCCTTTGCTCGGCGCACGTTTCATGGCGCGGGATCGAACCCCTAACACGGGGGCTTTGGATTTGTTTGCTCATTTGATTTTTTTCTTCACTGTCTTTGACTCGTGTTACTCATGTGTAGCAATGAGGTACGATGTTCAGGGCACCATTAAACGCTCTATTATGTTCACTTGTTATTGAAATTACTGAACTATTGCTCGCCTATACTATGAGCATTTGTCGACATAAGGTCACAGTTATTTGTAAAAAAGTGAGTACAATGGACAAACCTCAACCGCCCTCTTCTAGTGAGGTCATGGCTTCAAGAAATATTTTAATGAATCTTTGTGCTTTCACTAGATCAGCTTGTGATGTGATCCCCATTCAGAGATATTGGGCCTTTATGAGAAATAAATTAGGTTTTATATAAGGAGCAAAGAAGACGGTCAGTATGGTAAGATATTTGTCTGACAGAACAATTTATTTGCCAAAATACATTTGGCAGAGAATCATGAAGTTATCGAAAACCAATTTGCCATTGATGTTCTTATAAACATACCTACTTTTAACCTTTATATGTCAGTTAGTTATGGGAAGAGTTATAAATAATCGTCATTTTTATGCGCTGTTATTTTAAACAATAAAAAACGAATAGGAGATTATTTTCTAAATTTGTACGCATCATTCAAGATACGATATTTTACTTATTTCCCTTAGTAGTATTGATGAAAATTATGAAATAGAGATTATTTTCACTTTTACGTTCTTTGTATGCTACAGCTAGAAAATAAGCTTCCTTATTCCTTCCTCTCAATAGCATTAATAATATACATTCCTATGTAATGTCAATTAGTCGGACTATATTACTGGCAGTTATGTTTCTAACACTCAATTATAATACATTCAAACCATTTCCTCTGTTTGAATTTTAAATTGGTCATGACAAGTAAGAATACGAAGCAGTTGATTCTACTGGGCACAATCTCCGGCTAGTAGGTGCGTACGAATTTCACTTTGAATCTATAGAGTATCTGCATATGCATACGGTAACAAATACTAGGTCGTAATAAAAATATTCGATGTGGAAAAGCAAAGTATCTTCTTCATGAATGATATGGATTTTAAGAGCCACGTGTGTGACCCTAACTCCTTAGTCTTGGCCAATAAGGCCTTAATTACTGCATCAAATTTATCTTTGTATCAAATTTATATTGTAAAAACATTGTAATTTATATTATCGCTTGTAACAAGGGAGAAAATTTAGAGTTTGTGGGCTAAAATTTATAGTTTGAAAATTATTAAATAGGGATTATTTTCACTTTTAGTAATTTTAACAACGTAAAAATTCTATCTTGTGGAAAAACAGCGTTATTTTGATTCTTCCTTGTGCATTGCTAAGATAGAGTATCATTAGCTAACGACCTAAATGCAACTCAAATGTGACACGAGACATGGGAACTAGAATTAAATTTGAATAATTGTGATTCGATAAATTTTTGGAGGAAAAGTACTTCACCAGAAAACACTTGTACTAAACAGGGATACATTACAAACGTGGAATCGGTAAAATACGTGGGTGTAACGATAACTGCGGATATATTCTGGGGAAAAAACATTTGTGAAATTTGCGGAATAGCTAATAAAAAGTTAGGATTCATAAAAATAATATTTTGGAATTGTCATCAGAGAGTCAAGGAGTTTTGGAATGTCCATTAGGTCCCACCTTAAGTATGCTGCAAGTGTATGGGATCCTCATGAACGGGTAGATTTAAAATGTCGTTTTTTCCTCGAACCATTAGATATCATAATAGACATGACAGCAGTCGCGTAGGAGATAACTAAAATTGGTAGTGCATATATTTTTCGATATCTTGTATGTTCCTTTCTGCATGTTATTCTTTTTATTTAATAAACCCATCTTTTTTTTCAGTTTTACAGCATGATTTGAATGTAAGTACCCTTTTATTAAATATTGATGCATGCAATTACAATTCCCTCGTCTGATTAAGGATTGTCGAGTGCACGAACAAACTAACATTTGTGTAGTAGTAACCTGATTTGGTTTTGTATGCGATTTTATTCCAGTTTACGGGTGGTGACCTAACACCCCTCGCCAATCGCCCTTGCGGTGGCTCGTATTGTGTTAATGTAGATTAAAAGAAAATTATCATATATTGTGCACTAGAAGACAATTATGACTGATTTAACCAGTACTAAGGAAATGGACAGAGAAGATAAAAGATCGTTATATCTTCCGCTGGTTAAGCCTAACATGGGATGCATTGCTAATATTTAGGATTTTCACGAAGTCGGTTTGATTGCCACTTTATATCTTATACAGAACAGAGGAGACATCTTTGTAAAACGATGCTATGATAACCTCAGTAGCGGAACATAATTATTAGAAGGAACAAGCTATGAATAACTAATGGAGTAGGGACTAAAGTATAGATTAAACCGCTAACATAAAAGATATAATGTATATTAGAAGCAGGAATTTTATGCAGTTTTGGAAAATTTTCACTCATTCCGTTGTTCAACTTTAGTAAAGATATAAAAAAGTGAGAATATGCTTAATTTGATTAATAAATCTGACTGAATTAAAATGTAATTATATTGAGAATGGCGAGAGATAAGTATGCTTGCCTAGAAATACGCTCAGAAAAAAGATAAGCGGATCTCAAGTTGGAGTCATTATCCTATCTAACTCTTGTTTTATTGTAACCAACTCTATTGGTTTGTCCCGCAAGAGTAGAGTTGTACCTGAAGTTTAAATTCCCAAGTGCATGTAAAGCTAATAGAAACATTATTTGGGGGATTAGGATGGTATGGTGGCTAACGTACAGGTTTCCCACCCGGGTTCAAATCCTGGAGACAACAAATATTTTTCAGTGGTATCCCGATCCCTACTTGAGGTGCTTTGTGGAGGGCACTTGGAGTGAGTACGACGTCCGACGGATGGGACGTTAAACTGCGGACACCTTGGAGCCTTTCGACAAGGGTAGGGTAATGCTGACGCCGGGTTTCTCTACACGCTTCATCATTTCCTGTCTATCCCTAATGACGCTAATGAGCTTAGCTGTCGGTCGCCTCCCATAAAACTACTACAACTATAAACATTATTTAAATGCTTTAAATTATTCAACTTCATCATTAGTCCGTAATATTTTTCGTAATAACTCATTTAGTTTTTGAAATTTTAGACCTATGGTAAATTAGATAGAGTAAATTAGCGAGAATTAATTCATTTATTAGATAAAAAGGGGTATATTAGAGGGATAGGCGGCTTAATCCTAAGCTGTATATACTATCTATGGCTACTCAAGTGTTAGTGGCTGATGGAAATTCGAAATGGGCAGGGTTAGGAAGAGGGATAAGAGAGGAATGTACACGAATACCTGTACTTTTCAACGCATACGTGAAAGAATGGTAAACACGTCATGGGAAGAACTGATGATAAAAATGAAAGTTGGTAGGTGATTCAGTTAAGTTTACAAGGGAATACAGCCATTGTAATGAGTGCATTAGAAAATCAGTGTGGTAGGTGCTGGATGAGAATCGATGTAAACAAGGCAAATATTATGGCGTTTTCGAGAAAGTGGAAGCTAAGTTAAACATTAAAATAGGACAGCATAACCTGAGAAAAATTGGAACAGTTGGAAGTGTTTTGGAGCAACATGGTCAAATTATTAGGGACATAAGAAGAAAAATTGTGCTACGTAAAGAAGCTTTTTACAAGTAGGAGAGAAATTATGACAGGGACGTTGAGTAAGGGCATTTAGAAAACACCCGTTAAAACTCTGTATGGGTCTAGTTTTGTAAGGCTCGAAAACTTGAGAATGGGAAAGAGAAAACGGGTGGAATGGAAAACAAACGCATTACTAGGCATGGGAGTAAATTGTTTGGAGAAATCCAATGATGGCAGGAAAGTTGGAAAATGCAGAGCATTTTGTCAGAATATGGAATGTTGAAGACTGTAATACAGTGGAGGATTTTTGACACTTAGGACACTATGAAAGAAGCTAGTAAATATACGGACGTGAAGAACAGGTTATTTTAGTGTGGGGTGTCAGTCTGTGTCTTGTAAGACGAATCTAAAAAAACGTGGGCTTTTTCAGTTTGTGTGCAAATTTGTTTGGTGTAATTCATGACGGATGAATTTTTGGTATTACACTTGAGCATGAACATTCATGGGTATGTTTGTAAACATACATGCCGAAGTATTGATTTTAAAAGTATGGCTGATTTACGTATTTTGAGTCTGAGAGACGGAGAGGTTGGTGGAGGACTCGAAGGCAAAGAGAAGTGCTGAATGTGGAACAGACCACCATATAGTAGTTGCGAAGTAGGTCTAAGTAGAAAGCGGGTAGTAAGGAAGATTAGAGCGCAAAAGGAATAAAGAGTGAAAGTAAAGAACTTGCAAGAGGTTAATGTAATAATTCAATGGGAGTACATACAACCTTGATCCCTTGATGGCAATAGAACGAATAGATTTAAAATGTCATTTTTTTCCACCCTATTAGACATCAAAATTTATGTATAACCATAGGCGCGAAGGGGGTAATTGGTTATGTAGTGTATGCATAGACCTATCTTTTTAACATCCCCCCAGCATGCTTTGAATATGTCCCGTTATTGCATATTCTTGCACCAAAGTTCATTATTCCGTGCGATTAACTTAATTCCATTGCATGATCCAACTAGTATTTGTATAGAGGTGTCATGATTCTGATTGTGCAAGCATAGCCGGTGATCTGACACACCCCGCCACACGCCCTTGCGTGCATTATTTCGATGAACTCGAATAAGTAGGGACGGGGGAAGAATAACCGTCAAAAACGGAAGTGTTAGTGCCGCCTCGTATGGTTTGAAATTTATGATTGTTTAATTCGCTAAAATTAGGTATTTGCAGAAAAGTATGGTCGGGAGAAAAAGAGGTGAAGTCTAGTGGAGTGAAAAAGGTCTGTGAATGAAACGTTAGTTCACGGGGTTACGCCTATGACTCTGGATCGCAAGCCCAGTTTTCCCAACAGTCGGTTGACGAGAGAAAAGTGAATGCGACGAGGCAGCTGATGACCATTCCGAAAGAGGACTTTGCCGATTGTTCTGAAAAGTGGGAGAGGCGCTGGGATAGGTGTGTTAGGTCCCAAGGGGAGTACTTGGAAGTAGACTGACGGCCTGCTCGTTATGAGTAAGACATTGTTCTAGTTAGGTTATTCATCTCAAAATATTGCATGGCTGGATAGTTTCCGGACCTAACTCATGCATGTCATAGAATGAAAATTTGTCTGAGGTAATAAAAAATGGCAGCGTGTAAAAAACGTATGTACTCTCCACATCATTGACTTTTCCTGAACGGATATAAATCCCAAATAATTGTAGTGGATATGGCAAACTTGAGGTATATCTTGTTTATAAGTGTAGATGGTTTCAAATCGATACGCGGTTAAGGAAAACGACGATAGATAGATAGATATATGTGTTTAAACGAAATGTGGACGGTGAGAGTAGTCTTGAATGAATTGGGAAATGAATTTGCTAAGTATGAAAATAATATTTTTACACCATTCACATAGACACAAAACTTATGATAAAGATTCTAAGCTAGACTTGTTAGTTTTGTACCTGCAAACTTTTTAGGACCACACAGGTGGAAGATTGAAAAATGATTAAAAATTGTAAGAAACTGAGGGAGATGCCGTGACAGTAACGTTTTACGGAGTCGTGTCCTGCGTGCACTACAATGCAACAATTTCAGAGTGTAAAAACCATTCGTCTTGACCGCGACTCGAGCCCAGATACCTCAGTAACTGGCCGAGTGCTTTAGCCAGTTAAGGTATCAAGGAAACACTCCGCTATTCCTCTAATAGGCTACACTCCGAAATTTTGGGTACTTATTTTAAAGGAACATGATGTTGTGACCAAATACCATACATTCAAACCATATTTAGAAATCATATTTAAGAAGTCGCTATTAGATCACAAAGGTCCTAGAGATTGGAAAATGCATAACGAAGCACCAATATTTAAAAATGGAGACAGGGAGGAACCGGGTTATCACAGACCTATTTCCGTCACATCAATTTCGTGCAGAGTTATGGAGCATATAGTTGCTAGTTTGATCGTGCTAGACACCTTGATAGTCAGGAGTTATTAATGAAAAATCAGCACGGTTTCCGAAAGAGTAGATCAGACGAGACACAACTTGCTCTTTTTGTTCATGATATTCTTATTACGGGAGAGAGCATTGTTGCAGTGGATGCAGTTTTTCTAGATTTTAAGAATGCGTTCGACTAAGCCTCATAGTCAATTGCTCACAAACCTAGAAGGATATGGCATAGATAAAAATATCTTGGGTGGAATCGAAGACTTTTTGAATGGTCGGGTACAAAGAGTAGTCATAGATAAAGTAAGGTCAAATGCAATAGAAGTTACTTCAGGTGTTCCCCAGGGAAGTGTTATCGGACCTCTTTTATTGCTACTTAACGTTGAAGACATTAACTCTGTAGTCACTAGTAAGGAACGTTAATTTTCCGACGATGAAGTGGTTTACCGTGATATCCGTAATCCTGAGGACACAAGCTTTATCCGATGACCTTAGTGCTTAGACCGTCGGGAACACCGAAATGGAATGTATAGAATCAATTAAATACCTAGGCATTACCCTCACCCACGACCTCTTGGGTGAAACATACCGGGAATATGTGGGCAAGCTAACAAAAAATTAGGATTTATTAGAAGAGTATTGGGTAAATGTGACAAAAGGTGAAAGAGAAATATCTTTCGCTGCTTAGATCTCATTTAGCTCATGCTTCTATGGGATCCTGGCGAAGTTGGTTTGATTACCAAATTAGATCGTGTGCAGCGCCGAGGAGTTATATTTGTAAAACGTTGTTTAGAATAAACTTAGTAGCGTATCCAAAATATTAGAGCAGCTAGGCAGGGAATCGCTCACGGAGCGAAGGTTAAATTACAGATTAAATCTCTTGCATAAATTAGAATGACATCTCTTTAGCAGTGATGTTGAAAATGTATTATTACCCCCATCGTACTACGGTGGGAGAGATCACGTAAATAAACTTAGAGTGATTAAGGGTAGAACAAACAGATTTATGATGTCATTTATCCACTACAAACAGGGATCAGAATAATATTCTCCGACCGTGACAGGGCCATATACGGGTCCGAATTAGTCTGGTGTGTATTCACCCCCTGCCACACACCCTAGCTGTGGCTTGTAGGGTACTAAAATATCAAGGATCAAATAAATGAATATTGATGGATTTTCTCGTCTTTTGAAAATCTTTACTGTTATGATTTATACGGATGACGTAATCGATGCTGTGTTTGTCCCCATCTCTGCGGCTTCTTTTCCGCGAGAGGATCTATTTCAGTTCCAGTATTTCTGCTCCCACCTCTCTCTCTCGACTTATTTTCTCCGCGCACTGCCCTCCTTATTGCCTCTTCTTTCAGGCACCCGCCTTCCCCTTCCGTGCCAGGTCGCCACCTGCCCGATTCCCTTCCCCGTCTCCCGCCACCGACTATCCCCCCTCAAGCCCCCTCGCGCGCGATTCCTTTTGTTCTCCACGTCCCCCGCATGTAATTACTTCAGCATGGAATATGGAGCGTTGCATACCGCCGTCCTCCGCTCGCCCACTCACTCTCAATAACCCCACCGTGGTTCCGCCAGTTGAAATTCGACCCTCCTTCCCACACTCGTGGGAGGGTTGGGGTGTCACCAAATCCTCAATACCCATTTTGGTCCCCGCGGATTGTTCACTCGCACGCCTCTGCAAACGGAGACTTCCGAGTCGACAGGACGTCAGTAATACGGCGACGAAAATTGGTAATTTTATTCTGGTCATGATATAATTTCACCTAACGCCTATGCGTTTCTGCAGTGTATCGTCCTTCATAGATGCATTAGGTTATATTTCCGTTATTGTAAGGTTATTAATTTCAAACTACGAAACATTTGAGTCACCTAAACCCCCGAAGAAACTCAAAATTTTTTAAATCTTTAATTTGACGTCAATGCCAATTAGAGTAGTTATCCCTACCTGATCGGGTACCTCATGTTATAGGAAATGCCAAGACATACCTTTCATACGTAAAGGTGCACATGTTTGAAGTTACTCTGAATATTTCGTACCTTAATGCGTGATTTGGCGAAACTAGAATAAATTAATGACCGAAATGCTTGCTGTTTTCTGCTAACTTGTGGGTATTGGAAAATAACTAGTCGAAAGTATCCATTATTTCATCGATTCATTTACTATGAAAATTGTCGAAGAAAGAAAAATGGCTCCGTTGACCACGATTTGAACAGCAATTACCGATCGTATTTGCCACCCAATATTTTATGACAAATGTTGGTTTTTGAAAATTCCTTTTTCATTTTGAATCATCATTCATTTCCGTTTTAAAAATTTAGATGATCATTTGGCTCACTTATGAAATCTGTCATTCCAACACGTTCTAATGCTTCGCTTTATCATTGAATCGTAAGTTTAACAAGGAGCATACCAGATAAGGACTAATCACAGATTCGTCGTAACTATCAGTTTTTGAGTGGATAATCTTAGGAACAACATTCCTGTAGAACTATTGAAATGTTTAGAAAAATGTGGGAAGAAGGCCCTATATGGACTGATTCGTAGTATCTATGAGGAAGGAATCTGGCCGGAAGATTTTGTGAAATCAGTGTTAGTTCCTATTCCAAAAAAGGCAAAGGCTACGTCTTGTGAGGATTACAGAACAATAAGCTTGATATCCCACGCAGCTGAAGTTATTCTCAGGATCATCAACAAAAGTATAGAGAGTAAGGCAAATGTTTACTTAGAGGATGCTCAGTTTGGGTTTAGAAAGGGGAGAGGTACGCGCGATGCCATTGCAGTAATGAGATCACTAATCGAGGGGAACATAGAATACAATCAGGACGCATTTGCCTGTTTCGTAGATTTCGAAAAAGCGTTTGATAGAGTGAATAGGGAAAAATTAATGCGAGTATTGCAGAAAATAGGAATGGATTGGAGGGACAGGAGACTGATCCGCAACCTGTACATGTCTCAGACTGCTCAGGTGCGAGTGGGGAACGGAGAGTCCGGATGGGCAGTGTTAGGAAGTGGTGGGAAGGCAGGGTTGCCCATTGTCACCGGTACTGTTCAACGTATATGTAGAGGAAATGATTAAAGAGGAATGGGAAGAACTGGAGGTAGGAATGGAAGTCGGAGGGAAATTCGTAAAATCGGTTGGGTTTGCTGATGACCAAGCATTAGTTGCTCAGTCAGCCAAGGGGTTGCAAACATTGCTGAGTGAATTGGAGGTTCAGTGCGATAAATATGGGATGAGAATCAATATTAATAAAACAATGGTTATGCGATTTTCCAGAAAGAAAAAGGCTAAGCTAAATATTAAAATAGGCGGGGAAAAAATAGAGCAGGTAGAACAGTTTACATATCTCGGAAGTGTTTTGGACCAATACGGTCAAGTGGTAGGGACGTAAGGAGAAGAATTGCGTTAGGCAAGGAGACTTTCTCAAGGAGGAGGGAGTTGATGACGGGGATGTTGAGTAGAGATGTTAAGACAAGACTCGTAAAAACTCTGATATGCAGCGTAGTTATGTACGGCGCGGAAACGTGGTCACTGAAGCAGGAGGATAGACGTAGATTGGAGGATTTTGAAATATGGGTGTGGATAAGAATGGAGAAGGTGAAATGGACCGAAAGGAAAACAAATGAGGAAATACTGGAGATGGTGGGTGAGGAGAGGGATTTGTTGAGAGAAATCCTATGGAGGCAGGAAAGATGGATGAAAGGCGTATTGAGCGGTAGTGGTATGTTAAAGAAGGTAATAGAGGGTAGAATGTTGAGCAAGCAAGGAAAGGGCAGGAACAGGATAGGGATGTTGGACGGGATGAAGGGAGGAAAGAAGTACATGGAGATGAAAAGGGACCTGATGTAGATTAGGTTGTTGGATATGGCTTTGTTTGGAGTTACAAAATGTTTATTTGATAGTTATGCCCATCCAATAACCTACCTTAACCGGTAGATTACCTAATAATAATAAAATCTTAGGAGGTTTAGTGGTCCAATTTAAGGGTTTCTCTCAGAAACCTCATTCCTTTACCGATGATTTCGCCCATGCCATCCATCACTTTTCTTATTCTAATACATAAATAACACTGTTTCAGACGTAACATGGTGGAAATCTTTGATGATGAAAGAAGACACTTTGCATTTCGTAATATCTTCAGACCTGAAGATGTTACGCTGTAAACGAATCCAAGGTCGTAATAAACATGTTCTATGAGGAAACGCAAAGTGTCTTCTTTCACAATTTCCTATTCTATGTCATTTTTTTTCTGGTAACCACGCCAATACATTTGTCCAAAAATTTTCCCTTTTGTTCTGCATCTATTCTTCGAATATTTTTTGTCATTAATCACTCATTTAATTTAATTTTCATCATCATCATTCAGTAGAACGCATTTCAATCATGAGTGACGTATTCATTACAGTACCACATTCACTTAACACGTTCCCTTTATTTTATATTCCTTTACTTTTAGTAGACGAGAACGTACCACGTTACCTACTTAAAGTAAAGGAATATTCCCGTGTACGCTTTGTTGTTTGAAAAAATGCAATGGAACAAAAAAGCTTTTCGACATGAATATAACAAGGGAAATGATTATTTGTAAAAATTAAAAGTACAATTTGAAATATAGTTGGAATTTGAAATATAATCAATCGTTTAGAGATGGACATGAATAGCTTTTAAGTTTGAGTACGGAGTGGAGATCTGCGACAAATCGTTATCACTGCGTTACTTCTAATGATGTCTTTTCGTGGTTTTTAATGATTTTTATCTCCAAATATAGGATAGGAATTAGAAATATAGATGAAGTTAATTTGGACCGTCCAAGGACTGAAATATCCTCTAAGGTCAACAAAAAAAGTCATTATTAGGTCCAATCACTCTATTGACCACTGCAAGGACCTTTCAATTTTGCATATCTGTGAAATAAGAAATGGCGGAACAGGAAAATGGTAATATTGTCTCGACCTTACCAACTAACAAACCATAATACTCGTAGTTATGACGATATTAAAATATTCTTAAGGCGTCTTTTATTTGATTTTCCCACGTGAGAAATATATATTTTGAATTTTACGGTTGGGAATATTTAATATTAAATGAAAAGATAACGATTACTTTTAATTTTTTTCGAACCTCCGGCATAGTCTCAATGGGAATAATATAATATAGAAATCCTTATATGCTGGTGTAGTTCGTAACTCATATAACCTGGTGGTCCTCTTTTGAGGGTACCATAAGGAGAAAACGGTCTACAGCGTAGAAACTCTGCGGAGAGACATGGTTGTTGAGTGACACTACAGGGAGAGTGGAAGGGAACTGGAGGAGGGGAGGGTGGGAAGACTAAGACTGGAGGAATCCTCGCATCAAAGCGGATTTACTGGTGGATGACCATCAACTACCACAGATGTGGATAATGTCTTCATCCTGGGAAGCGTTTGCAGAAAAGGAGAGAGCGTGAAAAAAATGCAATGGGATTCCTTAACTGACCGTAAAGCTCGAGGACTGCGTGTGACGCTGCGACAGGGACTCCTTTGTGGTGAGCGAAAGTTGATTTCGGAATGCGGTGCCGACGTCCAAGAGCCATCAGCCAAGTTGGGGACGCAAGAAGATATTGCATTTGCGACTTCGGGAAGCTGAGGCAAAATCTCGCGATATACTCAGGATGGCCTCCTGGTATTCTTCCGACGTTATTGTATTGATGCCATTCGGTAGAAGCCAAGCCAATCTTAAATTGGCTATAAAATGTTCTGGCTTGCCAAATCCAACCGATGTCATTAAACCACCATGCAGTCGCTGCCAAGTATGATCAATTTAAAGCTCAAGATATATCCAGGGACGTGTGTACGTACAGCTGGCGACGCGAATCGGTAGGTGGAGTCTTCTACAGGTGGGAACTCTTAATGTAGAGGGAGGGCAAGTTTTTGAATGTCGAGAAATATCCTGTCACAACCACATTGATTGATGAAGCAGCAGTAAAGCATTGTGATGAATTTGAAATATTTTAAGCGGTAAATTGTCAGGAGTGGCTCCACGTGATGAAAGCAACAAGTGCAGAATAATCATGGAAGGAGCAGAAAGAGTATGTTAGATGAGATACTCTGGAATAAGGTAATATCTATGCTAAGCAAATGGATAATATTTCATACTGCGGTGGAGACTGTCCATTCAGGAGGTAAATGCGTGGGATCTGAAATTCAAAGAGCACAACAACAAAATGACAGGTGATGAAACTAATAGCTTCAAGCATAAATAGATATTTTTTACTGAAAATAAAATATGGTTTTGGACATAGAAGTACCCAAATGAATATGTATCTCCGAGTGACACATTGCGTAGTGTGGAAATAAAACAAAGTGTCCAGCTAAAAATATTGCAAATAATTTATCGAGATATTTAGTCACAACAACAGACAATTTCTTTTTAAAACACTTTTCAAAATTGGATTTCCCATAATATTATGTAGTAGTGTTGGGTTCTTTCATACGATAATCATACGTATTTTTACAGCAGCTTTTAATAAAAGATTATCTTATTAAATACTTTCTTTTCGGAACCTAGCTATTGCTGGCGAGTTTACTTACTTAGACAGAGTGACAATACGAAGATTCTTATAGATAGGAAATATCTATGTGTCATATGTTACGATAAATGCCGACTAATAAGAGAACAACTGTATTTATCTCACCTCAACCTCAATTTTATGCAGGCTTATGTAGTAATCCCTTCATGACGACAGATAATGTAAATATAATGTCACCAAAATATTGATGAAAACGCAATTGGTGAATTGTTAAATTATTTTAATATTAGTTTCGTTTATTGCACTTTGTAAATTTTAATAAGTCTTTGATCAGTCTACGCAATGGGAATGAATAAATAAATTTCTAGCCTTAGATGTCCACGACATTTGTAAGGCATATGACATTAAGCCATTTCACATAACAGAAAAACTCCCTTCAAGGTAGCAGCCTCCTTATGGTGTGAATAAGTTTGTCATAGTTGCCATTTTGACAAATTTTGCTTTCATGCTCCAGCCTAGTTTTATGAGGAATGACTGGAGCCCATAGATGTACAAATTTAATTAACTTTTTAAGTGTTTCGATATCATGAAAAATATCTGTCAATTAGTTAATCAACATTTCTAAAATTAACATCTCACATGTGTACCTCCTACCTCTTACGAGTAGTCGTATATGTGTCAGCCATTGTGGCTATTAAAGAAAAAATGTAAAATTTTAGGAAGAGTTCAGTCATTTTGGAGAGATCATAATATGCTGAAAATAGGATAGCACTACATAACTTACTTTACCGTGAGAAATGATCTACCTTCGACATGAATACACACGATGACCAAAAATATAGGTATTTACCAATGTGCAAACCCCAAGGAGACAATTTAATGGATATACCTTGAAGGGGCAAAGATATAAAGACATAGGTGAAATTGTCATTCTGAATAGGCCAATCAGTATTTCACTACTACCGAAGACAATATTCAGAAGCTTCTCATATGCTTGCTTGTAAAACACTTATTATGAAATTTTGAAATTGATAATAACCAAAATATACAATTCTTGAAGAGTCAGATATGTGAATGAATAAACTCGTTTCATAAAAACTTGCTTCACAATTTTGAAAATATTTCTGGAAACAGTTCTCATCTCCTGATTTGCAACGTATTCAATCCTTCTCCAGTCTCACTTCTCAAAGGGTTCTGAACAACGCTTATAGATAAGCCTTGTCCAAGTATCTATGCACGATTCCATACATTAATCTTGATCAATCCCTTACGGACATTTTTACTGGATATTCAATTCCCTTCTATCTATAACATTTTTGATAAAAAATCTATGAAGTGAAATTATCACCAAATTAACTGTTTCTGGCAAAACCGTCATCCTAATTTGTGGTGTACCAAAAACTTCTATTACAACAACTACAATCTTTGCATTTACATTCGCGTATTATGTCATACGTTATACATATTTTATTACTTTCTCTCTCATCACTAGAACGTATAAACACAAAAATAAGCAAATCCTCTTCCTCAACCCTCATATTTTGTACTAATGTTACTGACTATTCTTGTGTCCATTCTGAGAAAACCTTCTAGAGCGTCATAAAAAATTAAGAAATTCTCACAATCTTATATTTCATATGTATTAATATTCTCATAATTCCCAAGGCTTTTATTATCCCTATCAAAACCAAAACTGGCTCTCAAAAGTTCTTAAGCAACATTCTCCAATTGACTTTTTTTATGATTCTTATTCCTAATTGATCCACACTGCACATGAACTAAAATAAGGCATTAGGAATGCAGGTGAAAAACCACATTAAATAGCCTCAGGATTGTTCATTCGTAATGACAGTACTGAAAACAGAATGTAAGGTTCTTTTTAACATGAAAGTTCCCATCTTGCGTTCTAATGCTTTCTTAAAACCTCAGATTTCTCATTTTGTGTCATATTAAATAATAATTGAATCGTATTTTTAGTTTATCTTAAATAATATCTCAGTTATTACTTCATCGATGGTTTCAAGTCATGCGCTAAGGAAGAATACCATTCTGTACATAGAGTTACATCTTCCTCAAAAATAATATATTTTAGGTCCTAAATAATTTTATCCTCAATATCAGTCCCATGGGAATTGAATATATCAAGTTACACGTTCTAGTTCATTCTAATTAGAACGCTCTTGAATCCAATGCAAAAGCTCTTTTTTCCTTATTTAGCGTTTTCATGGCAGTACTTGTGGCGTGCTGATTAAGAAGGAAAAGTTGACGTTAATGATTATGCATTTATCTATATGGTATCCAAAAGGGTATATTCTAAGGGCGTATTTATACCTGTATATTAGTTTCAGCATGTTCCTACAGAGTTAATGCAAAGTAAAATAGTACTAAGCCTTAAAGTAATACCTCGAGGGAGTTCCATGGGTCAAAAGCAAATTCCAGTAGCTAGACTCACAGTTGACTGACACAAGCTAAGTCAGAAATTTTCATCGTTAACCCACAACAAAAGGGAAAGATTGCATTACTTTAAAATCCCCCTTTTTAAGAATTCGTATAGTTAGGTACGTGATTTTTTCGTGCATAATTAATTTGTTTTGTTCCCAATTAAGCGATTGTTTCAAGCGGTAGGTTGTTTCGACGCAGCATTCATGCCTTTTTATTCTTATTTCGTGTGAAATACGAAGAAACTCATCCGAGGATCTCTTCTATATGTCAGAAACGTTATTATTGTTATTTTTTTTCAAATCCCGTGTCCCGTTAATAAAGTGTCATCAGCATCTCTTGGGCTTGTGAATATGGACTCCCTCGAAATTTCCTGCGAGGCCGGTCGGATTGGGTGTATTTCTTTTCCTGTCTCTCCCCTAAATACCTCTCATTTTCTCCCACCACGACCGAACCTACCGTCTCCCCCTCCCATTCCCTCCACCTTACCTGTCCACACCACCTCCCTTCATCCTCTTCGTGTCCTTTCATCGCCCACCCTCTTGGACCCTCTCCCCACCCCACTACCCATCACTCCCCATAACCCCAAACCCACGTTTCCCAAGCAATATTTTACGGCGCTTTGAAAAGAAAGACTCGTTTCAGGATCATGTCCGTCCGTTCGTCCGTAAAACTATTATGAAAACCCGAAATATTTTATGTAAATTTATGACATTCTCTATGAACGGTCTAAAGATAATCGAGTGTTGAAAATGGTACTTAAGGTATTCGATGAACAGCTCAATCAAGACGTGGTCCGGATGGAGTCGAAAGTTCTCAATTTTCTCCGCTCTCCTTTATGACATACCCAAGACGCAAGTGCGTGCCATTCAGGTCTGACGTGGTGTGGTAGAACTTAACTGGCCATATTTCAATACCAGTTTTGGATATATTTTTAAGAAATCACCTTAACAAGAAGGCTTGGAGGTCTAACGGCACCGTAGTATTTCCTTTGAACGGAATGCTTATTGGGAAAAAAGTAGGAAGAGAAAAACATGATGAAGCTTCTTTTAATTACATACAACATTTAGCCGAATTTGTGTATAGAGTGTAATTTCAGTTTCAATTATAGCTATACAATTGCATTTGAAAGGGGACACCACATCAGTGCACTTACTATTTACTCTATTCGAAATCGATAACAGTTGAATATTTGAAAAATCGATGCCTTCTGTCGTAGTTCCTCTTTGAGAATTCTTTATAAGTTGGAAAACTCAATGGTTTTTAAATTAAATATTGATTCAATTATTGAAATTAATTTTCTAAGAAAATATATTATCACCTTTCATACCCTTGTTACTTAGGCTAAACTATGATTGCGAAAACATAAGGCTCTTTGCCAATCGTATATGGTCCAGTAGTCGCCAAAAGTGCCCTGCAGATTTTTCGAGGACCTGTTGACTGCGTTGATAATGATACTTGAACTTTTAACTTTGATTTGGGGACTTTTTTCATATAGTTTGGATTTTTTACGTAAAACAGAAGTTGGTAACATAAAAATCAATTTTGGTTCCCATCCCATTATTTATTACATATTTAAAAAGAAATAAGTTGCTGCAAGGACTCGTGGATGTTCTCATTTCCATGTGAATTTCTGATACAAGTAGCTTTGAGTTACAAGTATTTAGTTGCTCAATAATAAGGTGTTGAAGAAACCTATGTTCTCAGAAATAAATATTAATTGGATTAATCAGAATAGCCCAATGAACTGTATTTGTGGCATATTCTCTGATAACAAGTGGTTCTCCGGAGTCGGCAAAGTATTACTGTGCCTTCCAAACCTGTTTTATTGAAGCGGTGGCAACAGTTTTATGGCTGAGATCGTTTATTACTATCAGGTCATTCAGACTTTTTTGAGTACCCTAAGCCAAGGATGAATTGGTTGCACCTATTCATCTTAGATGAGTACGGAGAAGTAATCCCTTGGCGTTAAAAGCATGCAATTAAAAAGAAGAGGGAGGGATACAACGCAAACGGAATGAGAGCCCGCAGAACTATATTTTGGATGTTGGTAGGGGTCCCCGTAGCTTCATGAGCGGTTCTCTCACCCCACGGTCTTCTCATGTCCCTAAAGCACCAGCGCTTGTGTCCTTACCTTCAGGGAACCTCTACCCTCCCCACCTCCATCTTCGCCAGCTCTTTGGACCCACTCATCTCTCGCTTTTAACACAGCTTCTCCTCCTGATTGATCTTCTTCATTCTGCTATCCCAAACCAAATAGATTACACTTTCACTCCATTCATAATTTATGGACGCTATATATTTTGACCGCTCCTTAAAAAAAATCTTACCTTTCTCTTTACCTCTTCCCGATGAGTGACCCTCCATCCAGTCCCTCACCTCCTGTTACACCGCTTATACCCCTTCTCCCTCGGCCACTTCGCCCTCCTCTGTCTCTCTCTCTCCTTCTTTCTCTCCCAACCTCCAACACTCCATTCCGTCTTCACTGTTTTTACCTCTCTGGCGTCTCGATTAAACATCAGGAAATGTTCTTCTCGCCAGTCACCGCGAACGAGTAATACGAAATCACTTGATGTCATTATCGCTTACGACTCCTCAGAGCTACCAAGCGCAGAAGTCAAAAATACAGCTGAATTTCGTACGCACAAGAGCTTTAAAAAAAATTTAATCTCCAGTGGTAATAATAACTGGAAAAAAATTAGCCTGAGCCAATTGAGTTGGTTGAAGAGGTAGCGCTGTCGCCAAATTTCTTGAGGATGTTGTGTCTCAAGACTTGTGTGGATCAAGATATGTGTCTTGTGAGGATCGTGTCTCAAGAATGAACGGTGTATTTTAAGCGGTTGAACTTTTCTATTTTTGAGCATGTAAAAGGGGAGAAAACGTCAATCATCGTAGTACAATGAGTAAATTAACATAACAACAAAACCTATTGATTTTTTTTTCCAAATATGTACCCGTCAAATTTTGAAAAAAAAAATTAGAGTCCTAAGTAAAATAACTTTGAAATGGCTCCCTCTTAGATACCTCTGCCGCGAAAATATTTCCTTATTAGAGTCTTTATTTTGGAGTTGTGTATTACTCTATTTCGATCCACTTTTGCTCGATTACGTCACATATCATTTGGAAATGTTAATAAAATTGTATTAGCAAAGGGTAATATCACACAAATGTAAATTTGCGTACATTATTAAGTGACATAAAATAGAAAACTTTGATCTTTGAAAAATGAAATTCAAAAGAAGTTGGACATTAAATACGACTTAGGTACATAAAAGTAAGTAATTTGGAAATTGTACTTTAAAAGGTTTTATTTGGTCAAATTTGAGACTCGTTCCTTATCTTATATTAAACCTTCGATATTATTACGTTTTATCCTATTTCACAGGAAAAATATAACCGAGCGACTAACTTATATATCACCATTTTGTTTGAAAATATGATACAAGTAATTAAATCGAAGGTAGAAGCTTTTGTTTTGTGGAAGGACGTCATATTTAGAAAGAAATAAGTACTTTGTGACTTCCACACTTTCAAAAGTGTGGAAGTCACAAAGTGCTTATTTCTTTCTAAATATGATACAAGTAATTGACTTAATTTTCTAAATGACATTTGAAGCATATTGTAACATATGCAAAGTGAGTAGTTTGTAAGCTCTTGGAACGTTCATACGAACTTTCCGAGTTTTCTGTCGAAATAATCAAAGCAAGTTTCTTCAGCGCACTCTAAAATAAAGGGTTGAATTAATAAATTGGTATTTTACATATCGACACTGTTTTTGGTGGAGGCATAACGCAGTTAGAGCATACAATTGAGTCTTGTGCAGAAGAAGCATTAGACATAATAATGTAAGCAAATCGTTTTCTCATTAGGTGTCATGGTTGTCATGAAATTCCTAGATTCATGGTTTGTAATACATCCTCGGCGTTAGTGCCTATTTCCAAAAAATATGTGTTACTACTCTGCGTCCAGCGCTCACGTCATGGGACAATAAATTAGACTTCAAATTTTTTCGTAGTAATTAATAACGTTACGCTGTCATTTTTTCTTGAGACATCCGACGGACAGATTTATCCTTATAAATAATATCTTAGGATTAAAGGTCATTTAAATTCCAGTAGCATTCATTATATCAGTCCTTCTAAAGTGAAAACATTTATTCTTAATTGCGGTGTTTTAATTTTTTGTGTTTTGCATCTTAATGATTCAGCACGATATTTTGATTTAGGGATGATTTATGGTACAAAACATTAGCCTCGTGCTTTTATTTTGCATGGAATTCTTATCCGTAAACAGATGTAATAAAGTTTCTCCTTCGCTATTATGGAATCAGAAGGAAATAATCGCGCTCACCATGAGAATTTTCTGGCCATTTAATGGGACTGGAGCATAGAAATTTTACTTTAATTGGATACTAACGATGACTTCTTATCAAAATTTGCGCAGTGATGGACAAGTTTATTTAAGGAAGTACTCTAGAATCGGTTTTCAAAACCTGGCTTGCCACTAGAAGGGTCCGCCTGCGCCCTAAGATTATAAATTTAATTTGCACTCTTCTATTTCTTATCTAAAAATTAATCTTTAACTCTTTCCCACTTTCATGTTTCCACCCAATTTATTTTTTTTATTTGCTTACAGTTTTTTTTTCTCTTTTTTCATTTATTTACATTCTTCTCTTTTGGTCTTATATTAACCTCCAGGCTTTGGTATACTTGCTCCTTGCTCTTTACCTTCTTTCGTTAGATACGATTCGTATTTCATATATGCACACACGCCTTTCACGTCGTCGCAATTCGGGATAAGTGAAGTCATCAAAACCTCATTTAAAATTACTTCCGGATACTAGTTCCATTTCCAAATTTATTCGCACAAAAAGGCCTAATTTTAGGTGCTGAAAGAAAACTTTATCTCCTTACAAATTGCTACTTTATTTGCCCCTGAGTGCCCTGTTGCCTATCTCTGCTTTGCTCGCCTATGCCACATTCGTATAGTGTTTTATGAGTCCTCATATGTTCTTCCGGAGGTTTTTGCTGTACCCCTTCGTCTGCCCCTCCTCTCTATCCAATTGGCTCTTCTTTCATGTACCATGTTGCCATGTACCATCTACTTGGTGATTTCGCTCTCATTCGTTCTCTCAGCACATACAAACCAGCGCAAAATTCGTCTATCAAATCGTTTTGCTCCAGACAAATCAAATTTACATTTTTTACAACCCATCTATTAATCATTATGACTCTCCTTTTTTGGCTACAGATACTTTTCATGTTTCCCGCAGTCATCGTAGTTAGTCAAATGGTTTTCTTATCATACCTGCATATTTCCTCCATTAGTTACATAAGGAGGAGTTAAATTTATATACACTGCCTTTTTTGCCGTTTGGGACAAACAATCACCCTTTCATTTACTCCAAAAAACCGCCAGCAAAATTTCTTCCAGGAATCTCATTCTATATAGTTTCTTCATCTCTTCTGCTATCCTTCGCAAAAATTTTGCCAAGATAAAAAATAATCTAATTAATTCGCGATTTATCCTCTTTCTGTAATTTTTTTATATTATCCTTATCACTTAAGAACCATTTCATTTTAGACTCATTAATCCTTATTTAATTTGTCTCAGGAAGCTCACTAAAATTATCAAGGTCGACCTATAAATATTTTGGGGGGTTTTAGCCAACAGTACTGTACCGTTGACGACGTACAAAAGGGCGTGAACATTCGCATCGCCATTCATAACACTTTCGTTATCTATACTTTAATGAATTTCACATTTTTCCATTATGATAATGCGTAACAATGGTGATATTCCAGATCTGTATCACGTCATGCTTTACTTTAGGCTAATTAATTATATTAGCATTAACACTTCCATTATGTTTTTATGATCTACGTTTCACATTGATTCAAAACCTCTTATTTTGAATTGACTTAAAAGACCCCATTTTCTCTCAACACTTTCCAAAGCTTTTCTCTATCACTCAAACTGTCTCATTCGTTCTCCAAAAGGAATGCATATTTAACATCCAGACATTATTTTGCTCATCCATGCATTTCTCAAGAAATTACTAAAAAGCAAACCAATGATCTTTCTAGTCCCTACCAGGCAAACTCACATCACACTTTTTGAAATATGTTCATTCTTACCTTAATGACACTCATATGCCGTACTCTTTCAATTAATACTTTACCCAACACTTGTCTTGGTACCTCGACTGCAATGTTTTTATCGTCCAAAGTTTTTATACGCTTACTCTTATTCCCGTTCAATTTATACAAATTTTTTGAAATTTCAACTGAAATCCACTAATTTAATAAAACTAAAGTTTTCTAACATGCGTAATTAATTGACTTTGCCAGTTTAATTAAAATATTGGCCGTTAATTCATTCATTAAAATGACGACTTTTGAGTAACATCCTCCGGAACCTCTTTTAAATATGCCATCTGCACCTGCAGATATTCCATTTTTCAAACGTCTTATATCTGTCACCGTATCAACTCTTCTGCTTAAATTTTCAGCAACTAATAAATTTGGATAACATTGATCTCTACTAGATCCGTATTCTTGATATAGATCATTCCTCATTTATTAATTGTAGTTAAGTAAGGCTGATGAAGTGCGTTTAGTTCATTATATTTTATGCTCAAAATATCACCAACACATAGAAACGTAGTCATTGGTCTCGAAGTCAAAACACATAGGACAGCAGATTTCATTTTTGAAGAACTATATGGAGGTCGGAGGTGGGTTAATAATTTTATTTGGAATTAAATTGAACTTTTAAAGGAATATGGTGTTTAATAATCTATTCGATTTCATTAATTTACAGTCAGGCACAAAGTAAAAAGTGTTGAACTTTCAAAACCATAGGTATGTTTCTTTTAACAACAAATAACCGAAATTAGAAATATCTTTTCATCATGCTGTTTAAATAAGTAAACATTAACATAATCTTAGATTGTTTATTTCTTTGCAATTTTACTTCAATCATTAGTATGAAAATCTCTTCATATTAGAATTTAGTTTGGAGCGTAATCAATGCCATTACGTCTGGTTTTTGAATACATAATATTCTGGATGTTTTTGTGATAAACAGCCGCAACTCTGTCAAATTTCAATCCAACATATTATTTTCTTTGGAAAAACAACACTTTAAGTTCTATTAGATCAAGTTCAAGTTACAATTTTTTTCAGTTTTCTATATATTATGTATATATGTGGCAAATGTCTCTAATAATTACACACATTGGTCCATTTAGGATATTCAGTTTTGTTTTTCCAATATGAATTTGTTATTCAGTTTCTTTTAAAACTTATTTTGTAAATCTTATAAATGATACTATACATGGGGGTCTGCCCACATGTGACTATTTATTTTAATAAATATTTACAATTGTAAACACCGAAAGCCACCACGCCTCGCTTTCTCTTTGCTTTCAAGGAATCCTTCGGTTCGTGTCTCAATCCAGAAGTATTTTTATCATTTAGTTGCAACAAACTACTTCATATGTATTTGATATTCTCGTATCACCTTTTTGCCAGCTGAAATCTTTGCAGAAATCATTCTTTATTTTAGAGTGATGCATACGGACTCCAAAATATTTTCTATCTGCAAAGTATCACACCCATAAATAATGAAAATAAATTATGCAAATAATTTAACTCATCAATTAATAATTTTTCCTGATTTCATCGAAGCCGTGTTTAGACCTACTCATTCTATGCGCAGAAATTGTAATGAAAATTTGAACATGGGACGAGAATAACTTTACTTTCTTTACTTACTTTCGAAATTTCTCATTCGTCTTCATCTTTTTTAGTATTAAATATAGTATAAGTTAAGTTGAAACATCTCTTCGTTTACCCTAAAATTTCAACCTACTCGTCATAATATAAAAATTAAATAATGATCCTCCAACTAAGGCTTTAATCACTTCGGCTTAGAAATCAAGTGATCCAGATATAGAGCCAGTAGATTCTTGTACAATAGTTTTCCTCGACATTCTAGGGGGCAAGTAACACACGGTTAAAATAGCTTCATTTTATCTGTCAAATAGATTATGCTGTTGTCACCACTTGCAGTGAATAAGCGTGTTTGCAAATATAAAAATTACAAGTAAAATATTTAGAACTCGTCCTTTTTTGTTGAAAGAAAGTTTATCTTCATTGAGATTTCTTTCTGTAACGATTACCCAAAACTCTTTCTTAGATTACTTAAATCATTTGAAGTTTCCTCTCAAAGCACTAGCTCGCGGTGAAATGTACTTCCCCAAGTGAAATTCTCCCAACACAGTTGAAAAATACGGTCAATTTTTACCTCATTGAAAGGAATTACAATTCACTAAAAATTAAGGATGCAAATTACTCTAGCGATAGATAGACAATGTGGTACACTTTTTGCTAAATTTAATTCCTCTTCATAATTCTGTAATTTTTGAATTTGGTCTGATCAAACATCTTCTCTTCGAGTATGGTCAAGCATCACTGTTTACGTTATTTTGAATATGTTTTGCTTACGTTGCAATTGTAAAAAGGTTATTTTTTATGTCTTTTAAGCCAAATGCCACACGTGAGTAGGGAGCTCGAGAGTACTGACCCAGTGGGAAACTTGTTCAGCTCCTGATTTGAGGATTCCAGGTTCATGTGCGAGTGAATTTTACCGATACCCTCATCTGAACAGAATTTAGTGTTTTTATGGATGCCCTTCCTGTAAAACGGCAAGAGAGGCGTGGAAAGGGATTGCCGCTCTACCCTGACTGTGTGAATTTGAAATGCCCTGGGGCTTTGTACCAGTTGAGCTCTACCCTCACCCATTTAATCGACCTTCGGATCGACGATTGTGATTTAAGTGGTATTGCCCTTAAGCCATGGCAGGCGTTGTGGAAAAGTTTTGGGGTGAAATTCCTATAAAAATCATAAAAATAATGGATATTTAAATGCTGGAAGGTAGGTATAAATTCGTATTAAGCAATTTCAAGGTACTTAAGAAGAATGAAATATGTAAAATATTGACACTTTTTCACCACGGTTTATTTAGTTCATCCTTATTTTCAACAATTATCTTGCACAAAACAAATATATCAGAAATATAGCTCAAAAATATTTATGAAAATGCCTCTAAAATCGTTTAAATTGCGCATTATCAGAAAAGTAAATTGGAAGAATGTAAATATATTTGCAATTATTTATGGTCGTGTAATGAAAAACACTTTTAAACGTAGTACCTCGCTTAGATTATGACTTTTTCCACGCTAATCGCAGTCCAAATAATAACTCAACTCCAGTTTTACTGCCTAGTCCGAAAACATGAGTCTTGGAATGCAAAATCGTTTGAGTGAAAGAAAAAGGGTTATTGAAAATGGGGATTATCAGTCAAGGAGTAGTCTAACTTCGAAGATGGTTACCCCTCTTAATCCTGGCGACGTCAGAAATATTTAAACTTAAATAAATACCATATTCTGATTTCTTCCAAACGGGACGGCAAAAAATTACCCCAATAACCGAAATACGCTGATTGGTGAGAATGAAGTTTCACCGTACATCAAGGAAATCCAACCGGCATCAATGCTATCGTACCTGTGGGTGAGGATAAAGCAAATGGAATCGACCGTATTACTGTAATGTTATGACCATGGCTAATAACTTCTGTGTTTGTAAAAGATGCAACCTTGTATTTTTAAAAAAATATGACGAGATAGCATCCCACCCGGTAAATATTCCAGAGGCAAAATGCCTAAACAATCGGATCCCTGGGCGCGGACTATTAGAACATCAATCAAGGCTGATATATGTAGGCTTTAGTGATAGAACGTAATATTGGTAGGAGTGACTCGGCAGATGGCAAACACAAAAATGCATGAATAATGTAAAAATGTATTCATTAATTAATTATCTGGTTAGGTAGGGGCAGACATAGAAATCGGGGAAATAGACGGTAAGACAACTACCGGAGTCAGATATAGGGCGTGATACCTCAAGGCATGATCAGGTGTACACATCGTACTGAGGAGAATGAGCGAAAAAAGTAAAGAGGTTTTGACTGTATAAATGGAGATTGCTCATCCTGGAGATAAAGGGAGAACCTTCAGACTCAGCAACAGTATAGTTCTATTAATCGACGCCCAGCCATGGAGAAGAGGAGATACGAGTGAAAAGGCTGGGTTGAATAATCAGTTATCGCAGTTAGAGGAAAAAAAGAACGTGATAATTATGGATGACTGGAATACAACACTTAGAGAGGGCAAATAAAACAAATTTGGAATGAAAAAATGAAAGAAAAGGAAGAAAGGCTAGCGGATTTGTACAAAAAAAAAGAATATGGCTTCGTTGAAGACACTATTCGAACAGCCTCGACGCCGAAGATGCAAATGGAAGATATAGCGTCTATTGGCTAAAATATAATCAATATTCCTGCGAGGAAGAGCAAAAAGAAACAAGTGAAGTTCTTTTAAAGATATCCTGACGCGGATAGAATTACTAGTGAACACAAACTATTTGCCGTGGATATTTAAGTGTGATAAAAAGACGAAAGGATAAAACACACAAATAATGACCGAACACGAATGCTGTGTAGTATAAAGGTACAAGAAAAAGTTACCGCCGCCAATTATTTAAAAAATTAAGATAAGGAAAGTATCAAGCAAAGTAGAAAGATGGAATAACGTAAAGACTACATTTACAGAATTATCAGAAGTGCAACTCGTAAGAGAACAGACCCCAGGCGATCGAGGATTCCATGATTATTTTTTACTGGAAGTTGTCCACCGGGTAAGGATAGGTTTGACGGGGCATGGAACTCACCACTCTACTCATACAGGTAGGCTCTAAATAATCGGACAATAAACATCATGAAACCCTATAATAACAATTAAGTTGACTCATTCTTTAGCTCTGGATAATTTATAATTCCTCTGATTCAATTCAAAATGTCGCTTGTGAGAAAATTATAGAAAAATGATAAAAAATACATTAGAACCCATTTAACGAATAATAGGAAACCCTACCAGTCCAAAACTTAAGTAGCTAGGCTATGCGAATCTGTGAATCCCCATGAAAAGTGTTTTGAAAATTTTTGCCAAGAAATTGACAACAAAATGAAAAAGAGAAACGTAGAAAGAGCATACTTGGGCTAATTTGATTGAAGAGAATCGAAAAGCAAATGTATTAGAGATTTGAATGGGAATATGCTAATACAAAAGTAAGACCGAGGAAACGGATGGAAGGAGGACATCAGTGAAGGGTTCAAGGACCGAAGCTCCTGAAAGATGGCTTTGAGAATGAGGTGAACGATGACGTTCGGTGGTCAGATATACTTGGGATTGAATCTGTCTGAGGTGTAAAAGAAATAACGACAACAAGAGAGGCATGAAAACGAAAATATCGCAATAGAAATTAACGTCGCGCTTTGAGTAAAACTCGAAGAAAACCTACTTGGATTATTGAAAGGCAGGCATGTGAATGTAAGACTGCCGACGGCTACTGAAAAAGTAAAATGTAGGAAAAATTAGGGACACTGAGTCTAGCTCTAGGAAGCATTGAGTCTAGCTTCACACACACTCAAAATAATGACGTGAATAAACAGCCAAAGAATAGAGGGGAAATTTGAAAATGACAATCTTAAAATCAAATAGTGTTCAGGAATAAAAGAAGAACGAGGAAGGACATTTTATGCTTAAGGAGTCAAGCAGAAAATATAACTCATTTCAACTAGATATTTTAAGCGATTTTCCAGAACTTAGCGAAGAACTTTGATTGCGGAAGCAGTAAAAATGCGTTAAATTTGCCATTATTTCTACTGGTTAGTTAGGTTTCGCTTGGACGCAAAGACCAAATAATTCTCTTGTCTCTCCTAAAAAACACAACCCTAAAACACACTCTGCAACGACCCCTCTTTATCCCCGCATGCTTTCTCCCTTAATTCCGTCCAGTATCCCTAATCTATTCCTACCCCTTCCTCTTTTTCCTAACATTCTCCCCTCTGTCAAATTCTTCAAAATCCCACTGCCGATCAATATGTCTTCATCCATTTTTCCTGCCTTTTTATGATTTCTCCCAACAATTCCCTCTCTTCCCCCACCATACCGAGCACTTCTTCGTTTGTTTTCCTTCCTGTCCACTTCACCTTCTCCATCCTAGCCTACCTTAATAAATATTTAGTTAAGTTTATAAGAGCAGAAACATAAACTAGCTACTGTACAAATATACAAATGCAAGTGGGCAAACACGAATTATTATGAACAGAGAAGAGATTAGCTTGCTCCATTCTATGACATCACAGCAGTAACGGAGAATACAGAACACCTGAAGGTGCCATCGAAGCCGAATGGACCAAGTACCTAAGGGATACGGCATAAATAAAACTAAAATATATAAGTGACAGAGAAACTGCAGAAATACGTTTCTAGAAGGAAAAAATGAAAAAGGTGGAAGCTTTTCATCAATATTTGATTTGAAATAACATGGAGTGGGAGTTCAACGGATATCAAATGAAGATTATCTAAAACCAGGACAGGTTTATCAGTAAGTGACAACGACTATACTCGAAGATAAAAAAGAAGTCATTATGTTAAATGGTTCGTATGGCACTAGAAGACATATACCTCCCTTGGTCCATGCTTCGCAGATATGGACCGACAGAAGATTAAACAGTCAAGATAGATAAGAGCCTTCGAAATATGGTACTAAAGGCTGACGTTGAATATCAAGTGGTCAGATAAAGTGAGAAACGAGGAATTTAGATAGAAGGTGAAAAGGAACTACAGAACATGATAAGGAAAAGAAGACCCAGATAGACTGGACACCTTGAGACAAAATGGATTTGTTACATCCTCTATGGAAATTAAGCCCCATTGGAAGGCCGAAGGACAGACAAGTGGGCTAAGCAAAGAGGGATGAGGGACAGAAGAACTATTATGGCCAAAGGCAGAATTGAATAAGAAATAATGGAGGGCTACAGTAAGTTTTATCATCAAATTGCAATATTAATGATGGTGGGAAATATTTAAATGAAAATCCAAATATTTTAGACTTTTGCGAACATTTTTATTTTGAAGAACACATAAGTCCATTATATCTAATATTTGGCTATTGTATATTTATAGAGAGAGATGATGTAGAAGCACTCACGAGAGCCAATAAAAAGTTTGGACGGCACATTAGAACACAAAAGTAAAATAGTAGTATAAAAAGTAAATATATATACATATAGAAATATATATATATATATGTGGATTTGTTATATATATTGCACGAGGGCATGAGTAATGCATGCCCTCGACATCGTGCAAAAATATATATATACATTTATATATATTCATGTGTGTGTATATACATAGACAGCGTCCTTAAAATCAAGGCAAACTCGAAACTTTTTTGTAAATGATATATTTGAAACAAATTGGGGTTATTATCTCCAACTGTTCATTCTAAATGCTTTATAATAAAATTTTTTAATTTTAACAAATTTTATTGAAAATTTTTGAGTGTTTAAAAAATGTTAATTACTCAAAACTAATGCTCTTTGGTGATAGTAATTTAAATTTAAATTGCTAGTCGATGCATACGCAAATACATACGAGGATATGAATGTATATCAAGTAGGTGAATTCATGTATTTTTGACAGACTATTAAAACATTATATTAGTCTAAATGTATCATTTAATAAAATACTTTTAGCAAACTGCATGAAAAAGGAATACATATATAGGTTGCGTTTAGGATCTTCCTGGCTTCATTACCACGGAGAACGTCTCAGAAATAAGCATTCAAATTCAATTACGATGAATTATTACGGGGTTATCTCGTTACAAACCATGCAGTCGTTATATCCGTCCTTCTAGATCTAAATAGACACACATCCAGATCTGTCCAAGTGCTATCCATACATAACCAAATTATTCAACAATGTGAGCCATTAGACTCGTGTTGAAGCGGACTTAGTGCATTTGAGTTCAAAAACGGGTTGCAGTTTCCCAAAAGTTATTTCTTACACGGTTTAATGGGAGCGGTCTTTTCTTTAGTAGCCCCCCCCCCCGAAACCCTCCCTTCCTCTGGATGAGTCAAGCCCAATTTTATTATTTTTCCTTCCTAATCTCCCACCGTTTTTATTCTACCGCTTTTTTTATATTGAGACCATCCGCTCACACCCCCACCTCACTTTTATTGCCCCCCCCTTCTCATCCACCCCTTTTCCCAAGACGCAACCCTTATCTGACCTTCCCATCACCCTCCATCCCCCACCGATGTGCCGTCTTCTCTTCGACCACCTCTCCTCACCCGCCCTCCGGCATACCTCTATTTTAATCCTCCCTCTCCCCAAGTCCTCCACACCTCTCCGCGCCGTAGTTTTCCCCATTTTTCTTCCCCTCCCCCCCTCAAACGATTCTCTCTTCTCCTTGGCAAATATCTTCCCCGCTATCTATTTCTTTTCAAACTGTGGCATCCGACAGAGAGGGATAGGGTGAGGCCTGGGTGGATGGTAGCCGGTGAAAAAGAAATTAGAAAATATTGAACGGGGAAAAAAAGGATGAAAAACGGAGGGTAGACAGACAGGGAGAAAGAGAGAGAGAGAATTTCCCATTTCACACCCTTTAACAGGAGTGTAAGGGAGAGTCCGGCGGTGAGGGGAGGTGGGAGTGCGCGTAGAGAGAGAGAGGTTGGACGGGAGGAAAGGTGGAGGTGGGATAGAGATAGATAGGGCTCAGGAGGATGGATGGATGAGAGTGGGAGGGAGGATGAGAGTAGGGTGAGCGCGATGGAAGGGGGAGACTTGAAAAGAACCGGTAGAGAGAGAAGTTAGGAAGAGATGAGGAGATGGAGGAGGAGTAGGGAGGGAATAAACCGAATGCGTGTCTGTGCCCATCGTCACACATTCCTCGGCGCTGCTCGAACATAGGAAGGAAAAAAGAACAAAGGGTCGCAACGACCATGATGATAATAATAATAAAAACGGCCGGGAGAATGGGCGGGTGGTGAGGGAGGAGGGGGGGCTGCGCTCCTCCTCCCCACACCCCCAGGGGGTGTGGGGAGGGGGGCGGCGGAGCAGGGTGGATTCATTTTTCCCATCCCCCGGGAGGGAGGAGTGTGGGGGAGATTTCTCCTCTCCCGCCTTGATGCCGGCGCGGTGGCCGAGCGGTAGCATATCGCTCGGGGGCACGGGCCGTAAGTTATGAACCGGCAATCACCCCGCACCGAACACACCGCGGCGAAAAACCCTTCCTCTCCCCACCACCGCTCACTCTCTCCCGCCCTCGAGACTGCTTCTTCCTCCGCTTATGTAAATTCCTTCCCTTGGGCCAGCCGCCCCCCGTCCACCCGGAGAGAGGGGGTGGGTGTAAGGGGAGGGTGGGGGGAGGGTTATAGGGAGCGTTCCCTATCTAACCCCCTCCTTTACCGCCATTCCTTCCTTCTCTCCTCTTCCCATCCTTCCGTCTCTTCAACCTCACTCTCCAATCCTCCAGTCCGCTTTCGCGTTCCCTCACCCCGTGTTCCTCTTTCACCCCTTTCGTCTTCTCTTTCAACACCTAGCTCTCCCGTGGTCCTCCTCGGTCTGTATCGATGCTTAACATCTCTCATGTATATTCAAGTCCGATGCCGTTCGCGGCTTGTGCGAAGGGAGAGAGAAACTAGAGCAAGTGGTTCCGTCCCCCCCATCTATGCCGTCGATATGAGTTCAGGAAAGGCGTTAATCGACGAATGATTCGAGGAAATGGGATTTTATGGGAAAGGGAGAACTACTGTGCCGTAAGAACCTGCGAACAGGAGTACTTGTGTGTATTTTTGCGTGGATGATGACACTTCGGGCGTGTATGTCGAGGCCTCACAGAAAAAGAGACGAGAGGTTACAAGGATTCTCAAACAAACAGAGGCGGAATACGTCAACTAAAATCAAGTAAATTATGAGATTAACACGGATACGGAAGTAAAAATTAATTTTTTTAAGCCATCTATAAAATTCAAAGAAGGCATAATAGTAGTACTCAAATGATATGTTGACCGCTATGGATTTGCGAAGGACGTGTAATGTGTGTATAAAAGAATATAATATAATCAGATGAGGCCAAATGAACAGATTCAAACGCGTAGTCAGGGGATCAAAGATTTCAGTGCCATAGAATGAAAACCTTGATTGCTGGAACGTTGAGTGCGTTCTCCAGCATTTGGGTTTGAAACATTATAATTTTTTTTAAGTGCTCAGTCTTCAAATATAAGAAATGCAGATTATTCGTTTGTTTGCATGAAAATAAAGCGTAAACTTAGAAAACTATAGCTGAATTTGCTCTGTCCTTACTTTTGATATAAAAGATTTTGCTCACATATTTTTAGAGTAACATTTTCTCCTCCTTTTCATTTCTCCAGTGATTCGACGAAGGTATTAACCACTCCAAAGAAATAAGTAATTGTCAAAATTTATATATTTTGAGCCAACAGGGAAATAGTTTTAAGGAAGTCAATGAATCCTTTAAGGAGTCTTTGCTCATAAAATGTCTTGAGACAAGTGTCGCTCTTGAGACTAGTGTAGCTCTATTTCCTGCCCACTTTATCTCAGATCACCGTAAGGGCTTTTCACATTATTCTATCGATCTTTACATAATTTTTATAGCGCTGATGTTTGCTTGTAATTATGTGCCCAATTTATTTATTTTACTTTACCTTTAGCAAATTTTAAAGCTTTTATTTTTATACCTAGAGAAACTATGATATAAAAATTGAACATCTAATTTGTGTACATTTCGGCGCGAATTATACGTGCTTTATTTTTTGAAAAAATAAAGAGTGCTTAAAATGACTAAACATCTCTAATCAGTCTTTTTGAACTTTGAATTCCAAAGAGATTTATATTTATATTTTTATATTTAAGAGATTATTATTTTTATTTATAGTATTATAAGGAATCCCTTTAAATATGAGATAGCAGAAACCAGGTCGAATTTTAATGGTAAAAGTTATTGTAACTTTAGCTGCTCTCGTGCACTCGGCTTGCGCTCATCCATTCTTTGATGCAGTGGTCGACAATCGGCCACTTTAAATGTACTCTTTGCTCTACTCTTGGAAGCGGAGAGCAAGCCCACCATCAAACTTAACTCATGCATCACGTTCTATTGTATCCCTCCTTCGCACCCCGTACTTTTCATAGCTTTTCCTTCTCCGAGACTTCGTCTCTCTCTCCTCTGGCGTTTGCTCCTTCCGACGGCAGGCACTAACATTCTAAAAGCACTCCTGTGAGCGCTTCCGTACCCGCCAATGCTTTAATGCATGCCTCTGACGCACGCACTTCTCTCATATCTTTAGGATATATTTTTTTTTCGACATGAGGGTTTCTTTTTATACAAGTCTCATTCTTCCTATCTTGGTGTCGGCAATTTTATTCTCTCCGTCGTGTTTCTTTATAAGAAAAAATCTGGTGGTAAAACCACCGAGACATCAAGACGCGTTGAAGATGAACTATCAGTTGCCTAGCAAAGTACCTGTAGGTGCATATAAGGCTCATCTGACCGGAAAAGCGAGGTAAGCAACTCCACCATCGGCTAACGGTCATATCGAATTATGTGCTTCTCAACCGAAGGTATACTTAGATTCATGAGTTACTGCTACAACGATACTGTCACGCCTTCACTATGTCCGTTCGTGGATAAACGACCGTCGCCAGCCTTGTAATAACTCGGTTAACTGGGTGCAGTAACTCAGTATCAGTGTAATATAATGCTATACCGCTTGAATTAAAATATACCAAATACATTTTTATTAATATATAACGAATAGCTTATTTCCAAATCATCAATGAAGGTGCTAGCGATTCATTTCTGAATTTGTCATAATTGTATCATTTTCTACCGACTTATGATGGGGGCGAGTTACACTTAAGAATTTTTCATTCTCATTTTAAAGTAGCATGAAGTGCATGTAATTTCAACGTCTGTCACATTGGGTCACTGTTAATTTGTGAATTATTGATATAAGTAAATTACCCTTAAAAATGAGAGACCCTTTCGAATGCAGTGGTAAATTAGTAGCTTGAATAAAGGATGTATCCGGTTTGTCCACAACTTTGATTAATTATCACTTTTAAACGGTAAATCGTGTAATGATTAATTTAGTCTCTGGTCTTATCTCTAGAGGTAAACAGTTTTTTAGAATGATTACTTTTGAAGCACTGTTTTTGTTAATGTAAGTTATTGCTTTCACTTAAAAATAAAATCTTGAACTAAATTTACACAAAATTAAAATTTTTATACATAAATATACTAAATATTTAAATTTGAAATTTGTTGTCATCATTGGTTATTTGCACATGAAAGTGGGCATACTTCTAAAATAGGTAATACTTTTGGGCCATGAGTCTAGCTTAAAAAACATTTTTATTTTATTTATATTCCACACTATTGTATTAAGTAATCAGTAAAAGAAATTTTTAGTGTTTGGACGGTTTAAGTTTGTTGGATTTTAATGCAATTTCATTGACTTCATTTGTATCAACTAATGCTTACTATTTTGTATATTTTCACCAAAAATGATGCCTTTTAAATGATCTTAGATGTTCTTTTTTCATCCAATTGTTTCAATTTATTACTATTCTTTTTTAAAACTGATAATATATACTATACATACCTCTTACTTTGTGTCTTAACTCACCATGTAACAAGTTTCAGTGGAATCCGGCCCATATATCTGTTACTCGAGGCATTAATTTTTAGTACTTCGGTTGAATCTTCAGCAATTCGACCTCATTTTTCATATTAACCCTCTCGGGCAATGCTTCCTTCTTTTTCTGAGGATTATTGATTGCGCACCCCTAATAATCGAGTATTTCATTTACTCGTCCGGTATGTGGCTGTGTTCACTCATTAAGTTTTTTTGTCCGTATGGAATAGAAAACTGAAAACTGACCGGACAAGATTGATTTATCAAAAGGAAAACCTTAGTCGTAATTTATTTTTCCTTTGTCTTACACAATAAAATATAAATAGATGTTTTTCTGTTTACTACCGTGGTGTGTGTTACCAATTCCCGGAAAATACCAGTTCCTTCTCACGCCGGCTTTCCGATCGTGATTCGCGGTTGCACTAATTCTTTATTTCATACTTTTTCTCAGCATCGGGTCGTTCCCCACTAAGGGATGTTTTTTATTGCTCCTCCGTTTCTTCCTCTCAGCTCTTCATCTTTCTTCTCTCCGTACTTCATTCTCCTCCTTCTCATTCTTCATATTCCTCCTCACCGACCTCTCCTCCCCCCCCATGCCCCTTCCACCCAACCCACCTGTCCCTCCTTTCTACCTCCTCCTCCCCATATAAACTCCTCCACACCCGTCATTATTTCATCCGAACGCCCAACCTCCATCCAGTCCTTATCCCAACCCTCGATTCCTTACCACGATTCAACCCACCCTTCCTCTCCACTCGTCCCCCCAACCTCCGGATCCATTCCTGCCCACCCTACGTCATCCAACCTTTTCCTCGCCGCCACCCTCTGCGTGCCTCTGCTACTTTCCAAACGGAAGCTCTCATTCTTTATGGAGCACGTGGATTAGTTCACCGCTTTTTAAGAGCCTCGGCTTAAGCAGTAGCAATACTTGTGGCGATCAGAGCGTCCGTAGCGACTTTAAAGCACTTAGAACTTCAGTGGAAAGCACTAGGGCGTACGTGATATGCTTTTGTTAAACGAATCATATTAGTGTAAGCTCTGTGCTTTGTTCATGCAAAATATTTAATAAACACTATCCTTTCTTGAAAAACTCAATTTTCCCTTTGTTTAGGTCATTCGTTTCGAAATATAAGAGATTATTGGAGCAATAGGGAGCATAAACCAGGAAAATCGGTGACCGATGTATTCGTAAAGAATCTTAAACTTAGGAAATACTGACAAGAAGGCTAACTACGAGAAGATACAAGAGTATGGCCGCTAAGCCTGATCTCCGATTATTCCTCTTTTTGTTGTTTTTGGGTAGTCTTCGCTTGTTTGATTTGCACCATCTTGTTTAACCCTTTGTTCCAAGTTCGCCATCGATTTCTGGCCCAACTGCTTATACCCGGTAGTTGACACCTCATTTTGCTTCATAAAAAAGGGAGTCTACTGTAAATGATGCCTTTATTATGAGCCGAAATAGATGTTTTATAATCAGATAGAGATACGTATCGATCAGGTTATTTCACCCTTAAATTCATATGGAAATAAAATAGCTATATAAATAGTTGTTTTAATATAGATATTAATTAATTGCAACAATTACAGAGTGTAAAAATCATTCGCCTTGACTGGGATTTTTATTCGTTTAATTTAAATTCTATTTAGATTCAATTTAATTTTTAAATAGCTAAAGTACGGGTTAAATGAATTAAATTAAGAATTGCTAAAGTTAGTGATTTTTTCTTCCAGTCAAACGAATATTTATTTCAGATATTTTTATAATTTGTTCATTATAAGAATCCAACTTTTGTGTCATTTAGTTTTTGCAAAATAAAATTAGTGAATATTTTTGAAAGGATGCATCGGCGATTTAATTTTCTTTCAGTAATCATAAATTTCATTCTTAATGATAAGAATGCCACAGTTATGTATCAAGAGGTCGGTTTGAGGCTAGAACGAAGCAAGTACTGAGCCCAACGGCGTGTGAAATTTACACGTTAGTGAAAGGGGGTCAGTTTCTTTCCCTGTGCCGCCTATGGTTTCCGCGATGTTCTGGTATCAGAAAAATCACACTGCTTGGGTGTACCATTTTGTAAGCTGTTTCCATCCACACCTATCTTAACCGGTAGAAAACCAATTGTAGATACCAATTCCATTAATATAGATAATTATTTTCTATTACTTCGGGTATATATTTTTTTATAAACCCGGTATATTATATATATATATATATATATATATATATATATATATATATATATATATATATATATATATATATATATATATATATAAATTCACTGATAAGTCATAACAAACACAGAAACCAAAACACAAAAGAGGAAAAACTCACTGGTTCTCGAATTTTCGGTGGTCCCACCACCTAAAATATATATATATATATATATATATATATATAGTTCGTTTAAGTGACTAATAAATGCGCATACATGATTCAATTTATTTCCAAACTTTTATCAAATAACTATGCTACGATTAGCACAATGTTATTTTGCAGATTTTGTCACCCTAATGTAGACGATCACCAACTTTTTATTCATCCTTTGACATTCCAAGTGAGATCAAGGCCGAAATTGTTTAGAAGACATTAATTAATATTAGATATACAAGAAAAGTGGGCTTGATGGAACTGCGTCCCATTCCTTTCGGAACCTCAATATACACTTGGTTTCGTGGATAAATAGATGATAAGAAAGAATTCCACGACTAGAAAAGCTGATAAGCAGTGACTCATCTTGAAAATGAAGCAAGTGTGCTGAAACCTGCGCAAAGAGTTTATCTTATTTTTTTTTTTAGTGATGTACAGATTATACAGATCATACCTGTATACATAGACTTTGAGATAATAATTGACAACACAGTTTCAGCATCTTGGACGTGAAACAAAATTACCTAAAATTAATAAAATACGATTACTAATGGAGATATCATTTATACTCTATTTTTTTAAGTGTATGACCACATGGCTGTTTTCGTTGTAAAAACGGAAGACTTCCCTATGATAAAGTTGTGGTAGGACTTATGTGTTTAATTTTTGCACTGTAAATACGAAGTTACGTCTTCGTATTACCATAACTCTAAATAAAGTGTGTTTCAGAAAAATTTAAATTGTGATTATAAATATTATTATTATTATTAAAATGTACATGTGCAAATAGACAAATGTCAGGTGGCACACAAGTCCCAAGTGTTACAATAAACTTGCCTTGGAAAAATCACATGGTTTCTGAAATACAATCAACATCACACTCCTTCGAGCTATGGGCATATTAGATTGTGTTTTATCCCGATAGCATGGTAGGCAGCTACTATGGAATAATAAATTCTAAATTTAGCAACTAACAAGCAACCAAACCAGGTAACTAAAAGGACATTGTTTCTGTTTTTAAAATTTCCTACTTAAAAATATCCTGCAATCAGATAAATATGACTAAATGTCGCTTTGGTTCGTTTTGAATGTAGGAATGACTTTTTCATATCTATTTCCAGTTCATTCATTCACTGCATGCTCTTTCTTTTCATAGGTCCGATCATTCCTGAGCAATTTATACATGTTCATAACCTGTGTTTATAGTGGAGTGAAACGAAGGATTCTATTTTTTTCGTCCAGAAATGACTCGACGAATAGGAGTCATGTCGTCCAGGCGATGTGTTATGTTAGATCAGTAATTAATCTATTCGAGTTTCAGTTGGCAAGGTTACCAGTGTTTTCAGTTGCAGTGGTGATCACTAATCTGCAAGTGATACCGAACCTAATGTATCTTTTATTCAAATCTCGCAATTTATCCCGACTGACACTATCTTTTCGTCTCTCTTGCGCTCGAATATTGCAACAAAGATCAGAATGCGATCATTAACAGGCATTGGGTAGACATATAGTGTCCAGCGTCCAACAATAGATTTTATTGGTGGAGTTCCCGCCTCACTATTGATCCAACCTCATTGACGTTGCTTTACCATTCTAATGCGAAGTGAGGCAATTCATTGTAACGCTTTTAAATTGGGACTGAGATATACATTGTTGATTAAATTGCGCACTGGATTAACGCTAACGTCAACTAAAAATTAATGTTTACGGCTTCCCAGAGTTTCCCGTTTCTGCGTACATACGAGTAACTACTCGTATATGCTAACAATTAACAGAAGTTGCTACATATACAGTGTAATATACATACTCAACGCGCTCAGCATTGAGTCACTTTTCGAATGAGTAACTTCTTGTTCTTCAGGGAATATTTTTGGAAATTGAAATGTTAAAAATGACGAAATTGAGAAGGAAATGTTAAACGATATTTTTCGCATTTTCTATTTTATAGTTAGAAAATTTTGTTTGTAAAATGCCTGATTATTTTATACATTAAGGCCTAAGCATATACCTTGATATAAAAATCATTAACTTAACTTTTAATTCACGCATAAATGTCTTTAGTGATTAACAATAAGAATAAATTTAATCATGTGCTGAATAATTATTACATAATTGTGATTGCTTGCACAGTGGAAAATCACTCGCTCAGCCTGGGATTTTTCCACTGACAATGAAATAAATGTCTCCCTTTTAATTGAGCGTTAGCGGATGACTCTGCTAAAGCTATCATAGTGGAATTGCCGGTGGTTTAATTGAATTGTTATAAGAATGTAGCCTGATCCAGCTAACTCCTGCTGATCATTAAATATTAAACGATCGTTTACAACATTCGTAGCTAGTAACGCACGTTTAGTTTCTTTTGTCTCCCCGCTTCATTATCATCACCAATAGTCTCTCCGAATGATCACAACTCATGACCTTCACATTCTGAAATGTCTCATTTATGCCCTTCATTGGCGTTCTTCTCCAGTCCTTATTATTGGTAACCTTTATTCTGCTATTTTCTGGATAAGACATCATTCTTTAAAACGCTGCCTATTCATTTCCCTGTAACTTTTATACATCGAGAATATATGAATATTCATTAACAAAGGTAGACATTGGCACGTTTTTATCCCTAGATTTTCAACTTTCTTATATGGCGGTGACTATTAGACTACAGGTCTCGCTCAAAGCCTTTACAGGAAACCCCATTAGTCCTTTCAAAAGACTCGATTGGAGCAGGAATACCCAGAACGATCACCTTAGAAGAAACGCAATTGGACAGTGAGGATAAACAGCTTCTTTTGACCCGAAGGGCCGGGGGGGACAAAAGCCAAGGAGCAATCGTCTTGTGGGCCGGCAGATTGCGTTGGGTGGAGCTTTGGTTTCGGTGAAGGAGTTGCTAAGGAGCAGAGGGAAGTTGGGTTTGGATGATAGGGGCGTAGGGGTGGGACGGTCGTAGCGGAGGGTGTCCCTTAAGAGGTGGGAAGGGTCAGATGGAATCGGCCCCATGACTCCTCTTGTGTCCTGGCCTGTGACACCCAAGGAGCGACAATGGGGAGTTAGGGGGTTGGGATATCTTACGACTCAGAGTGACTTGCTCTCGGATCGGGGATGAGAGGAGGGAGTTGAGTGTTAGGGGTTAGGACAAGGGCAGAGCATGATCCCCCCTCGTAAAAGATTGGGGAATCGATGAGAATCAAAGCTTTTAAGGGCGTGTCTACGTATATATGTTGAGAATCGGGAGGCTGTGTGTGTGCGTTGAGGGGCGGGGGTAATAGACGAAGGGCAGCTTAGGTTGACCAGTTGTCCCTCACCCACTACCAGGCCCTATGGACTGGTATGGAGGGTAAGGTCTCATTTCAAGAGGGAGAGTATCGGGATGTTATTAAAATGCGTTTTTTTCAAACAAGTCTCAACTGTGCGATGAAAGAACAGAGACAGAGTAAAAAGTGTAACCAATCGCAGAGAAGTTGTATAAGAATTGAGCTCTATAAACATACACTGGTATAATAAAATGCAATGACATTGAAATTTCATTGGTGAAGAAGTTGCACATGCGTAACATGGAATTGAAAAGAATGTGTGTATGATTGAATGAATAGCGTTGGTAAAGGATAATTTAGTACGGATATAACCGATTGATCATTGCTACAAATAATTGACAGGTAACTCACTATTATTAAACTGAATCGGGGAACAAAAATATATGATATGAACATCGATATTTGTTTTGAACTTTTTTCCCCAGAGAAACCTCAGACGCTGTCAACTTGGTTGTCTGGGACTATAATGCGTGATTTTTCTAAGTGTATAACTCACGTAACTTGATAAAGTGACTGAAGGTAAATTTTGAAAAGATAAATTTCTTATGAAACATATCTATTATCATGAACGAGTGGAGATTATAAAAACTTTTGATTTTGAACTCAGTGGCTCGAATAAATCGCAGAAAAAACTAGTCATGTTCAACTCGGTTTCAAAATCAACGGTGGTAATTAGCACTAATTAAACAGAGAAAAAGCAGTGTTTCACACTGAATGGTACTTATGAACGACACTGGGGTGTTGCAAACGCTATTTCTGAAGCCGAAATCATGAAATTGCTGCGCCTTGAGAGAAAATGTTTCCTCTTAGTGCAACCAACGTCTGATGGCATACTTGGCGAGAGAGGAAGGCAGAAGGGCAAAGGATGGAAGAGTTACCGATTTGGGTGAAGGAAGGTTGAACCGATCAGGGCGGGAATCCTGAGAAGGGGCGGTGGAGGGGACTCTAGACGAAGGAATGGAGGAGGAATGCGTGATTTGTGGTCTGCGAGCCGTGGTAATGGCACGCAAGAGTTGCATGCGTGGAGATTAATTTAAGTTCCTGGCTGGCAGGCTTTGTCGTGGGCCTAATGGATGGTTGCGATTGGGCGTAGCGAAGCGCACTCAGGGTTTTCCCTCGCTTGCCTCAACTCCGTTTGTTTACTTCTCGCGGAATGTAAAAGAGTGATCGATTGGCGGGCGCGATAGGAAAAGGTACACAAAGGCGCGTATTTCACGGTCTCATTGGCGAGAGGAACAGACGAGTTCCGATGAGGGAAAGGAAAGGGGTCCATTATCGCCCTTAACGTTTTAATGCTGTCGCTTGGGAGCTCCCTAACGCCCACAGCGGAAAACACGCAACCTACATTGCTCCCCGTTGGTTTTTGACTGACCTCACTTGTCAGGCATCGATTTTTAAGGGTGAAAGGATACCCCAATAGAATGGTGACCTAATTTTGGCATCGATAAGGTGGAAAGGAGTAAAAACAGGGTGAATAAAGTTGGCATGGAATGGTATAAAACTTGGTCCAGTGGCAGGATGAGGGTGTATATATCTTTACGCCAATTAATTATCTTTCGGTTGTAATGACAAACAATTTAGGTACCACAAGTTTCGGAATAAATTACTCAAAGCCTTTTCATGTGAATCCGACGCACTTTATCTGCTAAATCAAAAGCATTGAGCAGAAAGTGGATTTGAGTCATCGATATATTTACAGGTGATTCCGGGAAGGGACACCTAGCAATTCTGAGAAAAATATTTCCTGAAGGTAAGCCGAATGAACTGAATAGAGCTAAAAAAAGCTATCGCTACTTGATAGTTTCAACGCCGGGGAATCACCACTTTAATAACCAACTTTGGCGCGTAATTACAGGATGCCATAGATGAATAAAAGTCGACCTTCTCTGTTTTAAGGACGGTCAGTCGATACATTCCAAGAGTCAAAATTATCCGACAGTTGTGTTGGAGACCTTCCCTTTCATATACTCTGGAATGTATGGCATGACAGCAACAATGATTCACAGCTCCTACCGTTTAGAAATAATTGAATGTTGCCAGAGAACATCTTTTATGATGCTCGATTGCAATATTATATCCCTTCTAGATAATCAGCTCCACCTGCACAGAGTGCAACGCTGTTATAATTAATCACCTCATTAACAGTCAGAAGTGATATTTATTTTTTCATTTTTTTAAAGCTCCTTCTATGGGACCTCTTCGATTCTATATTTTTTTGCAACCAATCCAGGGAAAGGGGATACAGTTTGTTAGCTTACTGCCTTAACTATTAACGCACATATTGTTTGATTCCCAATAATATTTGGCTATCCTCCTTGACAGCTGAGTAGAATAATGGCAACAAGACATAATTGGAATCACGGTATAATAATGAAAACTTTGGAATGCATTCAAAAGTTTCACAACTTGTCGGAAATTACCGTAAGCATTCAATACCATATTTAATTATTTTTCCAGTCACGGAACCTGACATCACCTTGACCAGATGGAATACTTGTATATGAATTTGAACATCAAAGGACATTTAATCTTGTTCTCATCTATTTATTCATCTCATCCGAGGAGTAAATATTCGTCGACACTTTAAAAATATAAATTAGCAATGAATAGGGATCAAAATTCAAAACTCACGATGTTTGCATCAACATTTTCAAGTATTTCGTTTTTATCATAGTTTATGATGATTTAATATTTGAAAGCGTAATATTTAATGCTTCTTGGTAGCTTTTAGAATTCAAAGCGAAGTCTTACACTCAAGACAGTCTAGGAAATACTAGTAGTAATGGCGCCAGCCTATGCATCAAAACTTAAACGAACATCAAGATTATAATCATTACGTGGGACGAGTGGTATGAAATAACAGTGCTTTGAAAGGCCACAATTTCCTTTATTTAGCAACTGGCCAGATGGGCCCAGTGAAAAGCCACCATTCCCAAAAAAAAATAATGGATGCGAAATAAATATCCGCTCGGGCCATCATTATTCGCCTGAGCGATGGTAGCGAACGCGGGCGGGTGGACAATTATTTTAACGCGGACGAAATCGTTACTCGGGTACCCGTGAGCAGGGGTGCATGGTCGGGTCTCCTCCGTCAATGGGACCGCCGCCTTCCCCGTGGGCGGGAGGGGGGACCCGGATTTGGGGCCGGTGGTCCTCCGTGGTGGGTGCCCACCTTTTAATTTCGGGTCCTGTGGAGGTTAGTTAGGGTGGCCGGTCGGGGGATGCTCTTCTCTCTTCACGGCCGGGCCTGTCGGAGGGAGGGGACGCGGGCCAACTGGGATGGGGGAGGGGTTAGGAGTGGGTGGGTTTGGTGGCGAGGGGGCGTGTCCGGGCCAGGGGATTGGAATGGTTCGGGCCGGGATGGAATTCGAAGTATTTGGGAGGGAGGGGAGGAGGACGGAGGGAGGTTTGGGAGGTAAAAGAGGTGGCAGAAGTGGTTAATAAGACCGATGGCCTCGTAAAATTTTAAAGCGATTTGATGAGGTGTATAACTTAGTGGGGAAATTGGTGTTGTCCGAGGAAAAGAATGCGAGGGACTCTTTCAGGGATCGAACCTTGAATTTCTGCTCGTGTTCGATTGGTCAGGATTCCCCCCCACATTGCCTAGGAAAGTGTTTTTCGTCCGTCTGGGAACGGAATCCAAGAACAAACCGCTCAGGTAAAAAAAAAACCTTTCTTCAGTCGAGAATGCAACCTAAGTCATCAGTTCAATTTGCTCCTTGGACACTCTATTCGATGAACTACCGAACCATCAATTTTTCTGCTGATGAGTCGATAAACTATGGCTCCTGCTGTTGTAGCCGATCAATAACTATTCCCTCATAACCCAGGCAAGTTTTAGGTCAGGGACTTTTCAGTATGTATAATGATTGATTAAAGTCTTTACTGCATTCCAATATTGATGCATCGTTATCAATTTTCAACCCTTAAAAATTCTTGATTACGTGCAAAAATATTTATGGAATCTGAGATATTTGGTTTGAGTGGAACCAAATCTGCGAGCTCTTAATGCCAATGTTAACCATTTGATTGGGCCCCCTCTTACCTGTAAAGAATAATTATTCGACATTCTTTCCTCTGTAACCAGCAGGCTTGTCTCGATGCTCCATTTTCTATAAAAAATGGCTAAAATTTTAAAGATATTTTCATTCTAATAATAATTTAAAATATTATAATTTATAATTCAATAGTGATTATTTCATTAAGGTATTCCATACTCAAAGTAAATTTATTCATCTCCTGGCATTCGTATGGTCTTTTAAGTATCATCTCTATGGTTATGAATAGACCATCAAACAAGATTATTACCGTACGGTAGCATACGATGAGGGTATAAGCATTGCTTCTTATCTGCCTAATCATTAGGCAATTTTGCGTAGAACGTAATTTAATTCTGAGTGGCCAACAAGCTTACCAATCCTCTAATTACAAGCATATTACTGATAATGTTTGCATTGTATTAAATTTGTAGTTAAAATGAATGCGATCTTCACATATTTTATTATGGACGACAAAAGGAAGTAGGATAGTATAATTAGGAGAGGTGCTCAAGTTAGCAGGTGGATTTGGGAAATATATTCTGGAGTGTGACCAAATTTGTTAATCATGAAAATAAAATTGGATTAAATCCGATATTAACGCTAACATTATGCGAAAGGTATCCGAAACATCCGAGATGTTATAATTGCATTTAATTAAAAGAATGCAAATGAAGACGATCAATATTTTCGTTTCGTGTCCCACAAAAATTATAATAATTTGTGCTTTCAAAAAATCCTTTGATTTTGTTCCGGAAAATATGAATCCTCCGGGACAATAGAGTGCGTCCTAAAGAGCGGGATAAATATTGTCAAATCTGGTCGTAAAGGTGGGTTATGATTCATCTCTAATGTTTCCACATTAAATTTTGAGTATTTTTCGCGCTGGGTGCTAACATCGAGCGAGCGAGTGGCTCAGTCAAGTGGTTCGAACGATTAACCACTTACCGGAGGGTTCCGGGTTTAAATCCCTGCTCATGTATAGAGACTAAGCTCTTCTAATATCTTAGCAGTTTTAAGATTTGCTAGAACTTCGCGAGAAACCGAATGGAAACGAAGGAAGGGCAACGGACCCCATATCCTGAAAGTCTGAATTTCTCTTCCTCTAGAGCTCAGGTCAGAGTGATCACTGACAATCATTGCCAGTCAAATATAAACTTCAGTTTAATTATTTTGAATAAAATCGTGAAATAACCTGGTTAGCTGTTACCATATGTCACTTATTTTTTCCGTCAGCTATTATCTGTAAAAATTATAAGTAATAACTTAACGCGGATGTATTAGCTGTTTACACTTTCTTCTGTAAGAGTTGATCCAACCTTATTTTTTGCCAATTTTTTTTGGCCTTTATTCATCTAAAAATTTCCCCTGTATAAGCAGTAGAAGGAAATATATTTTGTCATCCTAAAACCGAGTTTTAACGTCGGAAAGGAACAGGATTTAGCTTGAGAAACGTCATGGATGGTTAGGCTGTGAATGAGATGCGCCCAAATGTCAAATTTAAAGGATGAATTTTAAGATGAAATTTTGTGTGTTTATCATTCATAGACTTTTTAACGTGGCATCTTGCTGAATGACATTTTATGTGACGCTGTTTATTACGGGCAACTTTCCAAAATTCTCACACTCTGAATTTGATGCGCTTAGCGTTTTATCTTTAATAGGACGATTTTGATTTAGAAAATGGTGTTTTATGTCGTATTAGTGAACAGAAATGGCGCGTTGGGTCCATGAGCAGAACGTTCGACTGCAGATAGAAGTATCCTTACTTCAGATCCAAGTGCTGTAATTGGACACCGCGAGCCGTATTCGCTAATTCTGTTGGATTAATTCGTCCTGGGAAACCACAGGTAATATAGGGAAGAGAATGGGTCCCCACTGCCTGAAATCCTTAAATACTACTCGCTGACTACCTGTCGAGTTCTGACCCCACTTACAAAACTGGCTCTTTGAGCTAAATGCTGCATTTTTGGTGTTATCAGCATGCCAGAAAATGCTTATAAATATAATTTAATAGTATTACACATGAATAAATTTTACTAAAATGACAGCAACATAATGAAACAGAGCAGAGGATACTAAATCTGACCTCCAAGCCCTTCCTAATTGTAGTATGCTCTTTCAAGGTAGTATCGCGAATGCATCCTTGCACAAATGACACATGCCTTAATAAGGGTTTACAGGGTCCGTCCGGAAAATAAGTGTAATAAGCTCATTGTCTTTTTTGACAAAAGGGGAGTCGTCCACTACGAATTTGTACCTGAACGACAAACTGTAAATGCTGCATTTTACGTCCAAGTGCTCGACAGGCTTCGAAAACGAGTCGCCCGCGTCCGGCCAGCGATCAAAAACATCTGGCGGCTGCGTCACGACAATGCGACGTCTCACACAGCGCTTGTCGTGTCGGACTTCTTGGCCAAGCATGGCGTGGCAACGCTGCCGCACCCGCCCTACAGCCCGGACTTGGCACCACCGGACTTCTTCCTGTTCCCGAAGATAAAGAGGAGTTTGAAAGGAACGCGATATGGGACTTTGGACGCCGTCAAAGAGGCCGTGACGACGTGTCTTCGAGAGGTTCCCGATGATGCCTTCGCGGGAGCGTTCCAGGAATGGGAACGCCGCTGGAACAAGTGTATCGACTCACAAGGGTTCTATTTTGAGAAATATTAGCTTAAGATATGTAAAAGTGTAATAAATTTTTTTTCCTCAGCTCAGTACACTTATTTTCCGGACGAGCCATGTATTTGTTTAGGTTAGGGGACATTAAATATTATATTTCAAATTTTGAGGAATGAATATCATTAGAATCAATTTTCACGCGGCGAATTGATGAAAATTCAGCAAATAGAAAATTTTTTACAGCGAACTGTCCACTCGCTTCTCTGATTCGTTAACTATTTCTCTTTCTTTTCGTATTACCTCATATCCATAAAGAAATTATGGTAACATTATATAATGGCAGTAATCATGAGTAACTCAAGAAATAAACTTGTCAAAGTACGAACAAAGATAAATCTAAAAAACATAAGACTTTGTTATTATCACCCAATCTTGAAAAATTACCAAATAAGTTTTTGATAATTAATCACTACGCAAAATTTTAATTATTAAACAACAGATTGGGCAAAGGTAAAAAGTGATGTTAGGCTTAGAGAAGTACGCTAGATATCTACATACGACTCAAGGTTTCCCTCACTAAACCAGAATTGTCCCGGCCCTTTCTTCTTACAGCAACCTCTGCCTCCACATTTTACGCCCTCACACCATTTCTGGAGCGCCGCATCCGTCTCCGCCCTCTCCTCATGTCTCCAATCTGATGCCTGACGGACACACCGCCTACCTTCATCTGTCTCGTCTCATTCCCCTCTTAAGAAACACGATACGCCACCACCCTATGAAATTTCTCCTGAAATTTTAATTAGACCATTTGACCTGGAATTCTCTCTGTCCAAATAAGGCTGAAAACTGATGTGTTGTCTAGGAAAAAAAAAGTTATTAAGTGGTTTTCTTTGAAGGATATTATGTGAAACACACTAGCCGTCCGTGGATATAGTCATAACAACAAGAGTTCTCTTTAAGTGGCCTTGCTTTTTATCCGGTATTTAGTAATTTAAGTTCAGAGTCTAATGCCGTTATTAAAAGTGGTACATTTTAATTTAAATGGAATCAGGGATTGAATCATATTGTACCATCTAATCCAACTGTGAACATTAGAGAAAAATAGCCAGACTAACGCGGGAATATTTTTTTAAACCACAATAGGTGGTGACAATATTAATAATTTTGTTTCTAAAATACTGCGCTGAACACTGAGTTTCATGATGTTAACGGCTTGAAATATTACTGCGTGAATGTTGTAAAATTCCATGTAGAGTGCATTTTATATCCTCCATTAGTCAGTGCTTAACACATTCGTCGTGATATTAAAGCAGTTGGGAGTAGCCGAGGACACATATAACTAGACGATAAAAGTACCTGAGTTGTTTGCCAAAGCGGGAGCGGGGCGTTAGTCTTGCTGAAAAGCCGAACACAGTGAGCTTAACCTTCACGTTCGACCGCACTTGTCGAGCCTTTTTCGGTCTTTTCGGCGAGCCAGAATGCCTCCACTGGGATGATTGAGCCTTAGTTTCGACGTCATATCCATAGACCCATGTTTCGTCACCTGTTAGAATACGTACGTTTCAGTAATTCTGCATCGTCGTTTACTTCTTTCAGTGACTCCTGAGCAACTTCCATTCGCCGCTGTTTTTGTTCAAAATTCAACAATTTTGGAACGTATTTTGCTGCCGCGCGTTTCATATCCAAAAAATTGGAAAAAATTTCATGACATGATTCAATCGACATACCAACATCATCAGCGACCTCTCTAATTGTGATTCGGCAATCGTTCATAACAATTTCTTTCACTTTTTCCACGTTTTCATCGATTATTGATGTGCTGGGGCGTCCAGGGCGTTCGTCATCTTCAAGGTCTTCACGGCTTTTTTGGAGACGCTTATACTACTCGCAAACTCTTTATTTACTCATAGCAAACTCACCATAGGCCTTTGTTAATATTTCACACACTTCGTTACACTTTATTTTATTTTTTACGCAAAATTTGATACAAATTCTTTTAACAAACGAAAATCGCCGAGCTCATAAAACTTATCAGCAACCTATGTGTCTCAGGCTTCTCAGGTACGAGTAGGCAGATTTAGAGTGTGGATGAGCAGTGCTAGGAAGAAAGGTAAGACGGGAATATATAATAAATATATCCGTAGTCGACTGAAAAGTGGAGGAAATAGTCAAAGAAACATGGGAAGACCTAGAGGTAGGAATGAAAATCGGCAGGTAACTTATAAAATGTATTAGACCTGCTGGTGATCAAGTTTTAGTTTGCCAGTCAATCAAGGGGTTTCAAGAATTGCTTAGTGAATTTGAAATTCAGTGCGAGAAGAAGGCTAGTTAAATTTTAAAATAGGAGTTTATAAACTAGAGCATGTTGAACAGCTTAAGTACCTTGAAAATGATTTGGATCAAAATGGTCAAAGTAGTCGGGACATAAGGAGAAGAATTTGGGTTAGAGAGACTGGGAAGAAGATTAAGAAAGAGGAGATTGAGTTAGGCAAAGAAGCATTAACGGAGAGGGGGTATTCGCGACAGGGAAGTTGGATAAAGATCTTAATGAACGGCTGGTCAAAACTTTGATATGAAGGGTGGTTTTTCACGGCGCGTAAACATTGTCACTGAAGCGAGGTGAGAGGCGTAGAGTGGAGGCTTTTGAAATGTGGGTGTGGAGAAGAATGAAAAAAATGAAGTGGACAGAAAGGAAAACAATCGAGGAATAGCTATACAAAGTTGGAAAGATATTGGTGGGAGAAATCCAAAGGAGACAGAAAAATGGAGGCAAAACTTATTGATTGGCAATGGGATGTTGAAGACTGAGATAGAGGAGAGAACGTTAGGCAAGAAGGAAATAAGGAACAGGAATAGGATAGGCATGTTGGATGGAGTGAAGGGATGGAAGAAGTATGAGGAATTAAAGAGGGACTTACTGTAGTATCCAATTTCAGGTTATACTTCTTGTTAGGAGAGGCAAGTCAATGTACTATTGTGCAGTTTTACAGGTTGTATATCGTACATCCGAAATCGGTATAATATCAATAATAATAACAATGTTGGCATATTAAAAAACCCATGTTGTCATGAGCTGTGACCGATAAGTCCGCTTATACTTATTGCTTCTGTTGAAAATTTCCACCCGAAATTCTGAGATGATTTTTCATTTTATATGCTCCCTAGCGTTTGACTTCGGCATCCTGTTTTCAAGATTCATGACATTAACCAAAGGTCTTGAACCGACGTCTATCACCTAGCCTCTATGATCAAGTTTCCGCGCCTTACCAAATCATGCTCTATATAAAGGTTTTAGTATTTTCTAAACCTTCTGGCCTAACGTGCTTCATCAATTCTCTCCTCCTTGTGAAGCTCTTTTGCCTAACGCAATTATTCTTATGCTTCTAACGCTTTGAGTATTTTGATTTAAAATACTTCTAAGATATGAAAACTGTTGCATCCGCTCAAGCTAGGACCGTCCTCTTTCTCGAACACCGAATACTTTCTTTTCTGTTTACGTTCATTACCATCCCACATCTATTTGTCCTTATTTTCTAATGCAATCAGAAATTTTTTTAGTACTTTTGCTACCTGGCCAACTAAAGTTTGATGATTGGCAAATTTAACTTGATTAACCAATTCCCCTAAGATCCGAACTCTTACCTTAGTTCTTACCATTTCCTCCGCATATACTTCGATGATCACGAGATATAATGAGCATCTGTTTTCCACCCTTCCTCTCATGGCCATCCCAACTCTTGATTCACCAACGCGCCTGAGCAATCTAGTACTAGTACAGGTTGCGGACATAACTTGACAGAACGACTTCTTGGAATCTACAAAGCAAACAAATATTGTCTATTTATATTCTATATTTATTTTTATCAGATACTTCATTATGGACTGCTTTTATTTTTGTCTTGGGGTTATCAATACAGGCAAGCACACCATCACGTCAAGGTTGTTTTGCATGAGGAGAGATATATCATCCAACTGGATAAATATAGGAAATAAGCTCGTTAAGTAATGGCACAAACATTAATATGCAGGAACACCAGTATATTTATTGTTAAAATACTTTGTTTGAATAATCTCTTTTTGAAATTAACTTCATCTAATCCGAAGGACGGCCAATGGAGTGAATATATTCTATTTCAGTATCCAGTCTTATATTTGGCAAATTAATGTCACATTTGCTATAATATTAAATTTAACTAATCTTTTGATCTGCCGAAGTAACTTCAAAAATACAATACGAGAATTCGCATCCTTACAAAATTCGAAAAAAAATTCAACCCAAATAGTCTCAAAATGCAAATAGGTATATTCAATAACATTTTTTTTTCTGAACCTGGCCAACCTGGTGAAGAGCGACTCATAGAGATTCTAGGTGTTGATCAGCAATCAGAAATCTCTGTAGAGTAAATCACAGCAGCATTACGAAAAATAGGGTTACGAAATAAAAACTTTTGCAGATGCAAAATGGTGGAAAACTGGTTACTTTTGTTGGTATTCTTCCGTTCATGCCAGGTTTTAAATCTTTCTTCGATTTCCCGTTCTTCTTTTCTATTTTCATTCCTTCCAACATGACTATCTTTTTTACAAAATTTCACGCTTGCCCTACGTTATTCCCTCCATCAAAGTCTTCAACATCCTACCACCAATCGAATGCTCTGCAACCATGCTTTGTTCTTTTTTGGACGAACTTTGAGGAAGTCACAAATTTGGAATATTATTTTTTTTTACCGTTGGACTGATGAATACTCAGTATGAATAAGGATGATTATCACTTAAAGTTAGAGCAATAAGACGATTTAGTATGGCCAAATTTTGGTTCTATTTGATATGTACATCTATGCTGTGTTTTGTTTGGAGTCTCAAGTTATTTATGTGATAGTTGTACCCATTCCAAAACCTACCTTAACCGGTAGATTATCCTATAACAGTACATCTATGCATACCTGCAATTTTTTCCTAGGCATTCAATTAATTGTTTTATTGCATTTGGGGCAATGTCCGTCCGCCTCAACCTGAGGAAGGGGAGCGGGAGGAGGGTATGATAAAGAGGGAGGTGGAAAATCTGTAAAGGATTAAGAGGACGCTTTTGTGAGGATGAAGAAGGGGCATGATGAGGATGATGAAGGGGCGAAGTGCCGGAGTGTTGTGTTTTAGGTTTTGTGTGAACTTAGTAGGGGGAAGGAGGAAGGGTGGGGGTATGTGTTTGGTAGGGGGGAGAGAAGAGGGAGAGATAGGCATGCACTTGCGGAGAGGATTAATGGGGTGAGCAGGGTGAAGTACGTGAAAAGGGATGTGCAATGTTAAGATGGTTAGATGATGGTTGGAATACAGTTGAGTACTGGAAAAGAGTTGGGTATCATTTGATTGGGAGTGGCAAGAACACGGGGTCTCAATAAGAATGATCCTAATTAGGTTGATTAGAACAGTTAGACATTGTTATTGAAAATGAATTGATCCTAAAATATAAGAATTTGTTTGTATTAGGTGCATAAAATTGTGCCCTTTATTTTGTAATAAGAAGTTATGGATTAATTTAATATGTCGGACTCGGATATAATCCATTATGGTACGCGTAAACCTTAAATAGTAATTGGAGACTATTTTCTTCTGAACTACATGAGTATGTTTCAATACTTTTTTGTATGATGAATAAAGTATTTGTTAAGTTTAGGGGTGGTATGTTTTATCATGGATATAATTTATGCTTGATATTTTTAGAAACTTTCTCCAGCATTATGTGTTTTAATTAGGTTAGTTATATTCAAAAGAAAACTAATATTCAGGTAACGTGCTGAAATTGGTGAACTAAAGAATCAGTGTAGTTAATTTAGTACTGGCTAGTGTCATTAATTTGTCTCATCAATAGTAAACGTTTATGTCCTAAGAATGACATAGAGTAATCCAAAAACATTCTAATTGGGAGTAATTTGTTCACTACCAGGCTATGAATGTTAACGTTTTAAGTTTGCTACAATTTTTGACTCAAAAACATTAATAGGGTAAGTATCAGATTTTTCCGGATCCAAGAAGCCGTTTTCAAAAAATGGATGTTACTAATTATTTGTATTTGTTCACTACCAGGCTATGATGACTTTTATTTATAAAACAAGAACAAAGACATCATCACTTAAAATATATTGACATCATTTAAATAATTTACTAAAAAATAATTCATTTGTCTACCTTAAAGGAACAGCTCATTTGGAAAATAGAACATTTGGAGCTTTGGAAAAATGATTTAGCTGGCTTTGCTCTGACCCTCAAATGTCACGTAAGAAACGTGATCTGCATGGCAATGGATGATATATGAGAAATGTGTGCCACATTGTGCGAAAATATTCCATCGATAGTCATTTAGAATCTAAAAAACGAACGTGAAGTATCAACTTTGGCAAAGGCCTTGTCATATCCAATCATATTTAATTTTTATTCATTTTGATTTTCTAACTTTTTGAATAGTAATTTAAATATCAACGTCTTTTCTGACCTGCAAGTTTACCCCTTCGAAATATTTAATATAAAAACCATAAGCACAGTAAAGAACCTGAATTGTTGGTTCCGTAAGGTAATAGTAGAATTCATTCAATACTATGTAAGACAGACGGCGTGTAAAATTCATCCATCAGGGCAGGGGGGGCAGTTCCTTTTCCTCTCCAGGCTATGGTTTCCGAGGAAGATATTGATCTGATACTGGAAAAATTACACAGCTTGGGTGGAGCTGAGGTTGCTTAGAGAGGCTTGACAGGGATTCAAACCCGGGCCATCCGATCATCAGTTCAACGCTCTACGCCTGGACTGCAGGTGAACGTTTGTAGCTAAAGCTACTACTGTTCTTTGATATGAAATAAAAACGTTGTCGTGGACCGTGGGAATGAAATAACGTTGCCTTTTGAGCTATAGCAGCGTGGATATTACGTAGTAGAGAGGTAGCCAACCATTTAATTGCGTCAATAGACTACAGATGTTTATAATAGAACTTTGACTGAACAGTCAGGAATCTGAAGTGATCGAAGATTTGGTTTCAATCACGCTCTACCTTTTTTTTCGAGTGGGATCGGGAGTGGACTCCATTTAAATTTCAATACTCACTCGCTCAACAATGAGGCACCTTGAGATACACGCTTCGGGAATTTTTGAGGGATAATAAAAGCCAGGATCAACATGCTAGTATCCTGAATTTCGCTTCCTGGTCTGAGGTTTTTCTTTGCTTTCGCAGGCCACACCCAGCCTAATTAGGAAATCATTAAAACAAACTGGTTCTTTTTCGCATGGGGCCGTGGTGTCTTTGGTTTCGTGAGAAACTTCGGCGTGGGAAAAGGGCGGTTCTGGTCAGGGCCAATCACGCTTCTCGCTTATGCACCTACCAAAGTACCCCTTCCCCATGGCAAATTCCTCCCACGATAATGGGACCTACCTCATTCTCAACCTTAGCATTTGAAACTCAAAAGAAAAAGCCACTTTGTAGGGAGGCTCTAGAGCAGGTAGCATCATAGGAAGAGTGGGAGAAAAGTGAAGATCGAATATATATATATATATATACATATATATATATATATATAAATAAATATTATATATTATATATAACTCTGTTCCTGTTATATATATATACATATATATATACATATATATATGTATATATATATATATATATATATATATATATATAACTTTTGGACGGCACAATAGAACACAGAATAAAACAGATAACACGTAAAAGGACACTCACACTGTAGATGATTTAAGCTTTCGGCCCACTCCGAGGCCTTCTTCAGGTCAGACTGAGGCTCAGTCTGACCTGAAGAAGGCCTCGGAGTGGGCCGAAAGCTTAAATCATCTACAGAGTGAGTGTCCTTTTACGTGTTATCTGTTTTATTCTGTGTTCTATTGTGCCGTCCAAAAGTTATATTGCTCTCGTGAGTACCTCCGCATCATCGATATATATATATATATATATATATATATATATATATATATATATATATATATATATATATATGGATGATTTCTTCGAAGTAACACGGAAGTGTTGAACAAAAAACTTGGACAGTAACACACAGCACAAGAACACATAAAAAGAACACTCACAATAATATCTTGATAATTTCGACGGACTCGAGCTCCGTCTTCTTCGGAAGATAAGATATGACTGATTTTATGTATATATATATATGTGTATATATATATATATATGTATGTATATATATATATATATATATATATATATATATTCACTTTCTTGGAAAAGCCACGAACGTGCACAATAAAATTCACTAAATAGTCATAGCAAACACAGAAACTAAAACATATTAAAGAGGGACTCACTAATTCTCGAATTTTCGGTGGTTCTGTTCCTAATTCCTCTTGAGAAAGGTGGTTCCACCACTACCGCACACCATTGCATCTAGGTCGTTGGCTAACACGACTCTGTCTTCATGACTTCGGATGTCCCCATAAATTACTGCATCATCGGCGAAAAGACGGAGCTTGCTATTAACTACGGTACTGAGGTCATTTATGTAAATAAGGAGAAGGAGGGGACCTATGACACTTCCTTGTGGTACACCCGACGTGACCTTGACAGTATCGGATGATAAACCGTCCAGGACGACTGTTTGGACACGATCACTTAAAAATTGTTTAATCCAGTTTATAATACTTTCGTGTATTCCATAGGTTTCCAGTAATTTGCAATGAGGGACTTTATTAAAGCTTTCTTAAAATCTAGGAATATCGCATCAACTGGAATATTACTTTCACCGGAGTTCAATACATCATGTACAAAAAGTGCGAGTTGAGTTTCGCAGGATCTACCCTTACGGAAGCCGTGTTGGTTATTAATTAATAAATCCTGGCTATCGAGGTGCCTCATCATGGAACTAACAATGATGTGTTCAAGAATCTTACCGGAAATGGAAGTCAGCGATATTGGCCTATAATTACTGGGGTCCTCCCAGACTCCGTTTTTAAATATGGGTGTTACCGAAGCTACCTTCCAGCCATTTGGCACGCTTTCTTCTGCTAATGATTTCTTAAATATTATATCTAGATATGGGGCAATTTCAGCCGACAGTTCTTAATACACGCGCGCCGGTATCTCATCAGGTCCCGGAGATTTGTTGGGGTCTATGTTTTTAAGGAGCAATTCTATTCCGCGGGTTGAAATATTGATTGCTTCCATTGACTGCTGAAATATTTTCGGAAGGTTCTCGGGTGTATTTTGTGAGGATATGTTGAAAACACTCTGAAAGAATGAGTTTAATATGTTGGCTTTATCTAAACTACTCGTTACTATATCCCCCTTTTCGGTATTCAATGAGTTTACGGTGGACTTTTTTCCCTGCACTTCCCTGACGTAGGACCAAAACATCTTTGGGTTATCGTTCAAATGTTCGCCTAATTTTTTCCTTTTGAATTCCGCTAGCGCCTTTCGGAAGGCCTTCTTGGCAGTGGACCTAGATGCTTTGTAGTTCTCTATGGTTTCGTTGATTTTATCAGGGGAGGAATCTTTAACTGCGTTTTTCATTCTGGCATGGCACATTCTTTGCCGCCTAAGAGATTTCCGTACTTCTGAGTTGTACCATCGGGGATCCTTATTCTTTTTAATATATTTACTAGGTATAAACCTCTGTATTGCTGAACGTGTTATCCTAAGAAAATTATTCCAAGTATCCTCGACACTACTAGTTATGCATAATTCGTCAAATATAAAAAAAGAACTTTTTAATTCACTTTTTAAGCCAGGTTTTTAGCACTAAGTGATCTTGGCACCCGGTGGGATTCGATAGGAGGAATGGTGCGTATCACCATTCCTCCATTCGGATTCAAGCACTCCCCTCCTTCGCGCGATTAACAATCATAACGTAATCGAACCTTTACCATCCCCCCACATTGAACTATAGGAACCGTTAACGGGAATAGGATAAGGAAACCATGGGTAACGGATGAGATAGATGATTGCAAAGATGGATGAGAGAAGAAGATGGAAAAATGAAACACAGAGTTAGGCAAAATGAAGTACAAAGAGTTAAACAATAAATTGAGAAGGGCCACAAATAAATCACACGAAGAATGGTGGAAAACGACATTCGAGGATATTGAAAGTTTGCAGAGGAAGGGTTAAATTGGTGCGCTATACAGCAAGGTTAAGTTATTATCGGGAAGTAAGATCTGTGCTAACAGTTAAAGATAAGTGGAGTAAGATAATAATTGAACCAGATAAAATCGAAGAGAGATGGAAGGAATATATAGAAACACTGTACGGTAGAGAACTTAGACCGACAAGGTTAGACACAGACACAGAAAAAGAACATGACGTAGATAAAGAGAGCTTAGGTCCAGGAATACTCGACGATGAAATAGAAAGGGCATTAAAGGAGATGAAAGCAAATAAGGCCGTGGGGGTAGACAACATTCTTGTGGAACTGTTGAAATGTTTAGGAAAATGTGGGTGAAGACTATATGGACTGATTCGTAGTATCTTTGGGGAAGAAATCTGGCCAAAAGATTTTGTGAAATCAGTGTTAGTTCCTATTTCGAAAAAGGTAAAGGCTACATCATGTGAGGATTGCAGAACAATAAGCTTGATATCCCACGCAGCTAAAGTTATTCTCAGGATCATCAACAAAAGTATAGAGAGTAAGGCAAATGATTACTTAGGGGATGATCAGTTTGGGTTTAGGAAGGGGAGAGGTACGCGTGATGCCATTGCAGTAATGAGATCACTAGTCGAGAGGAATATAGAATACAATCAGGACGTTTTTGCCTGTTTTGTAGATTTCGAAAAAGCGTTTGATAGAGTGAATTGGGAAAAATTAATGCGTGTATTGCAGAAAATAGGAATGGATTGGAGGGACAGGAGACTGATCCGCAACCTGTACATGTCTCAGACTGCTCAGGTGCTAGTGGCGAACGGAGAGTCCGAATGGACGGTGTTAGGAAGGGGTGTAAGGCAGGGTTGCCCATTGTCATCGGTGCTGTTCAACGTATATGTGGAGGAAATGATTAAAGAGGCATGGGGAGAACTGGAGGTGGGAATGAAAGTCGGAGGGGAATTCGTAAAATCGATTAGGATCGCTGATGACCAAGCATTAGTTGCTCAGTCAGCCAAGGGGTTGCAAGCATTGCTGAGTGAATTGGAGGTTCAGTGCGAAAGATTTGGGATGAAAATCAATATTAATAAATCAAAGGTTATTCGATTTTCCAGAAAGAAAAAGGCTAAGCTAAACATTAAAATAGGAGAGGAAAAATAGAGCAGGTAGAACAGTTTACTTATCTCGGAAGTGTTTTGGACCAACACGGTCAATATAGTAGGGACGTAAGTAGAAGAATAGCGCTTGGCAAGGAGGCTTTCTCAAGGAGGAGGGAGTTGATGACGGGGACGTTGAGTAAAAATGTTAAGACAAGACTCGTAAAAACTCTGATATGGAGCGTAGCTATGTATGGTGCGGAAACGTGGTCACTGAAGCAGGAGGATAGACGTAGACTGGAGGCTTTTGAAATATGGGTTTGGAGAAGAATGGAGAAGGTGTAATGGACTGAAAGGAAAACAAATGAGGAAGTACTAGAGATGGTGGGTGAGGAGAAGGGTTCGTTGAGATAAATCCTATGGGGGCAGGAAAAATGGATGAAAGGCGTATTGAGCGGTAGTGGGATTTTAAACAAGGTAATAGAGGGGAGAAGGTTAGGCAAACGAGGAAAGGGCAGGAACAGGATAGGAATGTTGGACGGGATGAAGGAAGGAAAGAAGTACACAGAGATGAAGAGGGACCTGATTTAGAGTAGGTTGCTGGGTTGGGTTTTGTTTGGAGTTACAAAATATTTAGTTGATAGTTGTGTCTATCCAAAAACCTACCTTAACCGGTAGATTACCTAATAATAACATATGTAACACAAAAAAGAAACCTTATACATATATCTGTGTACGTGTATATGAAATCTGTCACATAGGGCTTTAATACAACTACTCATTATTTCATTCTAAGCTATACCGGAATCGTTTCGTTCTGCGTACCAGACTGGAAACTGGAATTAGTTAAATTTGCGCGTCAGTCGGAATCAGTTCGATGTAGTTACTCTCATTTCTAGATCTCTTTAACACTTTTTAGGGTAACATAGTGGGAGAGCTGCCATAAGAATTCACATAAAATTAATTCATTGAAAACAGATCCCCTCTCTATGCATGTATAGGTATTGATTGGTCGTTTGAATGCATCGGTGTACTTCTGTATTTCGAAGCCTCATCTCACCGTAAGGTATCTAAATTTCGGCCCGCGACCTTTTCCGGGTTCACTCCACTGACTCATCCCCATTGTCAATTCCCCTTTTGCAACTTATTCACCCTCTCCCACCGCCAACTCCCTCGCCGTAAATCCCTCCCACGCCCACAGTGCTGTATGCATCAGCCCCCCTTATTGGTATTCCGCTTCCACTCCATCCCCCACACTCCTCCTTTACGGCACGCCTATTTTTACGACTCAGCCTCTACAGCTTCCATCGCGTCCTTGCCCCGCTAGGGAGGTAAGGACGGATGGAAAAAAAGGGGAGCAGCTCCCCCCCCCTGGCATTCCCGTCAGCCCACCCTCCACACTCCGTGTGCCGGTACATTTGCATTTCCTGCCTACCCCTCCCCCTCCCCTCCTTCACATTCAAGTGGCCAAGTGCAGCTTTCTCGCACCATCGCCGCTAAGACGCACGAAAACTACAACAATGGGCTCTCTCTCGCTCTCTCCACAAACCGTGGCCACAATTGCGCCGCTCTGAAACAACTTTCCGTCATCCACTTTCTTTGTTTTATTTCGCGGATCTTTTCACGGTTAGGGGTTTCGTTAGAATATTCTACATGGACGAGTCGGGACGGCAAAGTACTTCAACAATTATCGGTCAACGTTGAGCCTCAACTTAGTTCTCCAATGCTATCGGGAACTCTGCCCACATTTCAGGTTTTTTTTTACCATCCCTTTTACTTGTTGCTCTAAGATTTCGTTGTCACTCGTTCAATGGTTATTTACAAATGCAACAAAGTACAAAATTTAAAAAATTTCTATAGATTTCATTCACGCTATATTGCTTACGTTTTTAAGTAATATTCGAGTTCAACGCGGTGAAGCGATGTTTAACAAATTATTCAAGGATTGGAAGATCATAGTGAGCGAATCTGATGGGAATGATCGGTTATATATGTTAGTGTACTTGTCCGTTTTGTTATTATAAAATCATGAGGTAACTTGATTTGTGTGATAAACATTTCGCACATTCTAACCTACGGGGAATCGGAAAACTTTTCTGTCATAACTCACGTAAGACCGGCATTAACGAGTACCATGCAAAACAATATTATTTAATACATAAAGCTAAATATGAAGATATGAAACAGCAGTTATTCTTACCAATTGGGGTAGCATTGCTGAAACCTGTAATGTTCAAAGCTGCATTAAAAATAAATGGCTTTTAACACTGGTTAATATAGGTACACCATTATGCAAGAAATTTTATTAGAATAAATTTAAATAATTTATAATTTGTCATGGATTTTTATTAATTTCGGTTACTTCATAGCAGGATCAAAGAATCCGTGTACAAGAATTGTTCTTCATAAGAGAAAAAAATACGTTGGCTCCTTTAATGGTTCCCTGCTGGGTTTTCTCTTTTCTTGCGCGGCAGACTTCCTATCGTGAAAATTAATGCAACTCCATATGGTTTCTTTTATTCTGGATTTACATATTACTCCCGAACGGAATTAATTACCGATTTATTTACACCTTAAAAGTGTTCTGAAAACTGTGTAGAAACTTTCTCAACTTGGTGGGATGATTGATAAAAAAGAAACTGTGGTTGATAAATATATGCATGTTTTCACACTGAGTCATTTAATTATACACCTAGTTTTGCAAATTAATATTTTCTCACGGTTTTATGCCAATTCCGTTGGCCCCGAAAGCTGTGTCATGCAAACGAGTACATATGCAAATTTAATTTTTCAGGATTCTTTGTGGGCCAGTTGCCTTCCTGTGAAATATTCTCCATGACATATTATAAAATGCATTTGCTTCCGCTTTTCAAACAGCAGTCAGTGATGTGAGAAGGTGTTCTCTTGTCTTTTAAACATTAGACATATTTGTGTCTGTAAAAAAATATAAATATCAATTGAATCACTCATTGAACTTATTAGTATAAATAAGAACATTTATAACATTTTAAAAATAAACTACGTATGTACAGCTGCATCACCAAATCCATGCAGAACACCTTCATCCGTGCCCACATTTATTTTAAAAATACTCACGAGCGTCTTTTTTGGTAGCTGATAAATAATGTATACAAATGACACTAGCTTTGTTTAAGGGTGTATTAATAAAATGGAATTGGAATATTATGGAATAATAAGTATGTTGGACGGAAAGAAGGCAGTATGTGGAGTTGAAGACTGTTTATTGAATTACAGATTTTAGAGTATTAATTATTGTTAGGAGGGTTGTAGAGTTTCACTAATGTTAAGTATTGGATGCATCATAACCTAACGTTGACTCTTTGACTACTTTTAATTATAATAGTAATAAGTGTATGTAATTATTATGAATTATCAGTGAAAGTTTCAGGCAATGTAGCTCAACAGCTATTAAGTGCATAAATGTTCTCACGTTTATAGCAGTTTTGCAGCCGGCACGAAACAAAGAATACCTATTTAACGGTTTTTCTTTGCTCGCGCAAAGTCTCTATTTCACATTTCGCTGAGCGCACAGAAATTTAATGCAAGCGAAATCCGTTTTAGGTTGATTCTCTTCGGGTTGGTAGAAAGCTTAAAGGTTAAAGCATGGTGCGATCAGCCATTGCATTATCTGCCATTCGTCCAAAGAGGGCGAGGAATCCGGCAAATTTACCGGCAAACCAGCTTAATTGATAAGTAATGCGAAAATAATATTTGCAAGAATGATTTGTATTTTTATCGATCGAGGAAAGAAAATTGGAATCGTCAACATTCTCACGCATGTTTTCGGGCTCTGATCAGAGTTGAATGAACAAAAGCAATTTTAATTACAAAAATTATATTTCATCAGATATTATAATTCACACAACTGTCAAAAAATAGATAAGGACTTTAAAACATTGACGCTTAATATTTTGCGCTACCACCCAGAAACTCGGAAAATATTGATGTTAGCCGCGAACAATTGCGGCATTCAACTCCTCTGTAATCTTGTGCATTAAAGCGACTTGCACAAAGTACCAAGGAAAATTTAATTCGTATGATATTTATTATTTACATCTCCTTTCAGCTGCAGCATCTTTAACTTTTCCATCAGAGCAGCAAAACAAAAAGTTCACCTTAGACATGCCCATTTCCGTGTTATCTTAGAATACACAAAAAATATGGGCATTTCTCAATTGACTATTCTTCTCCCTTCCATTAATTAGCATAAGCACTCGATTTTCTCTTCGTCGTGATTCTTGTTCTAGAGGCGTTCAACTTATTCGTGTTTCCAACATTTTTTTTACCCCATACTCACTTTCCATAATCCGTCAATTTCTGCGAAACCTCCTCCTTTTTACTTCCGTGTCTCTCCCCCTCATCGTCCATCCCTTCCTGCCTACCTCCGTTCACTTAACGACGCATCGCCGCGTCATCTTTCACCCCTACTCCCTTCCTTATCGTCCTTTCACCCTTCTCCTCCTCCTCTATGTCCCTCCGCGTGAGCTTGGCGTCCGCCTCTCACCTCCCCGCCCGTCTCTTGCATAATCTCATCAAGTATTCCCTTCATCTTCATATTATTTCGCTCTTAAATGTCCCCTTTTACCATATCCCTACTTCCAAGTCCTGTCGCTCGCCTACCTTACCCTTGAACATACCCTCCCTCTCTCTTTCCTCTTCCCTATAAACTTCCCTTTGCGTGCCCTCCATATTTTCCTCCGCCCTGTCTGCACGAAAGAAAGAACACTCTCCGCGCTATGTAGTATACCGCTTTCGGATTGCGTTCGCATTACTGTCAAAGGTTTGAGCTCATCGTACTATGCTCTTTTTATTTAAACAAAAATGCTTTTTACAGACATGTTTCCTAACTGAAAACCTATTCAACGTTGGGCTCCATCTCCCATTTGACCGAATGTTGACCTTATTACTAAAGTATTTTTCTTAGTTTTGTTGGAGAGGCGACCGACAGCTAAGGTCATTTGCGCCATTAGAGATGGGTGGAAAAGGAAGGGTGGAGAGAAACGCGGAGTCGGCATTAACCTACTCTTGTCGAAAGGAGCCAAGGGGTCCGCGGTTTAACGTCCCATCCGACGGACGTGGTACTCACTCAAAGTGCTCTCCACTAAGCGCCTCAAGTAGGGATCGGGATACCACTGAAAAATATTTGTTGTCTCCAGGATTTGAACCCGGACCTTCGCGGTGGGAAGCCTGTACGTTAGCCTCCGCAACATCCCGATCCCCGTAAAGTACTTAATTTCTCTCGAAAAGATTTTACGTATTGACTCCTCAGGCAGAGCTACTTTGATCTTTAACTCCAATTACTCTCTTGCAACTACAGAAAATAAATATTCCAATCCTTAATATTTTATAACATTCCGTATTTAATGCTACATTTATCTTTATAGTATGCCAAAAATTCTAAAGGCAATCGCAAACTAAATTCAAATAATTATACCGTTCATAAACATGATGTAATTTTTGAAGAAGTTTAACATATCTTTTTCTGACGGTTTTTGGGGAGGAATATTTTGGTACTACTCGGACCTTCCTTTTCTACTGAAAGTCGTCCAGTCATTCTCTCCTTTGTTCTAAGAATATATTAAGTTGATTTAAATAGAGCCTTTATACAAGACGCTCGTACAGTGTGTTGGAGGGGACGTGATACTACTGAAGGAATTTTGGCCCTATTCTACGATGACTCGGACGTTGTCACGTTATTTTATCCCATCGCTCTCATCTTTTCAAGTTAGATTTTTCATTGGTTTTATCTATTCAAATCGTATGGTCGTAAATATTCGTAATCAAGCTAAAAATTTTTACGACTTTTATTTTCCTGTCATCAAAAAACTTTTCCATTCACTAAGTGGTATGGGTTACAATAATCGTTTTACTGTAATTGTCTCATCTACATAATACCTTCAACCGTTTCCTATATGCATTAGCTTTGATTTTGGTCAGTCTCCGCTAAACCAATCAATTGCAAGAGGACAACCGGAGACGACGGCACAACAGTTCTGCCGCCATGTATTTTGCAACTGCACTAATTCACCCCTGAAATTAATGTTTATGATCCATCCGCGCCCCCACCCTCAGGAATTAAGCTCTACTACATTTTATTTAAATATTTCGGTACCGTACCGAATTGCATTAATAAGTTATTCATCGCGTCCGGCAGGGGAAAATATGAACCGTCGCCGCCTACATTTGCATCGCAATTGATTCCAGGATTTGTAAAACAAATCGGTCGGTCGGATTGGCCTCCCCGTTTCACTCTTCGTGGAGGCCGGACGGCTTCACCCTCCTGGAAGGAGGGACTTCGCGTCTAGCCGAACCTCGGCTCGAAAAGAGAATGGAGCAGAAGACAACGCGGAGTGACGTGAGAGTCGAACACCTCCTCAAACATCGAAATCTCAACCGCGAACTACCGACATCAACCACGGCACTGGTAGTTACAGCACTCATCCCCCATTCAATTTTTCCACCCCGTACTCCCACCCACCCCTCTCCCCCAATTCTGCTCTACCTCTACTGCGACCTCTATCGAGTCTATATGTATGTATTCCTGACGTCATGTTGCCGGGAGTGCGATCGATCTAAGGATGAAATATTAATACAATTGCATGACCATCACAATTCAAGGCATTCACATTACCATTGCTAATGCCTTATGGAGGAGACGAAGGGGAGTTTGAATGGGGCGGCATCGGAGGATGGGGAGGGTTTAGGGCGGGCCCGGAGGCACGGGAGGGAGGGTCGTAGGGATTGGGCAGGGGGTGGGTGGTACAGAGATGGGTGAGGGAGTGGGGGAGTGAAAGGGGGAGTGATGACAGAAGGGTGTATGCGTGTGAATGTGGATAAAGGTGATGGGGGAGGGGGGTAGGGTGTAAGTGGTGCTGAAAGTGAGGATGGAATAGAGGAAGAGCTTGAGATAGAGAGGACGGCAGTAGTAACTCATTCAGGCGAAATTAGGAACCTCTTCCATTCTTATCTAAAAGCACAGCGGTGAGTCAAGGGTTGATATTTCGTTTGGGAACGATGATACAGGGTACCACAACATAACTTCCTTTTTTGAAAACGTTTTGCGTTTGAATAAAGGAGGTTATGTTGCCGCACCCTGTACATACATACAGAACCTACCACCAAGGACTTTTGCAGATAAAAACGTTAATATTTACTGTCTACATGGTTATCTTTAGGTGAATTTCCTAACATCAACTCCGTATGTTCAAAACATATTTTTTATGCTATCTTAGCTCATAGCTAAACTTGGATTTGTAAACGTATACAATTTTCTTTTCTACAAAGTTCTTCACCTATATTTGTGCCTTGTAGCCCATGAGATGGAATTGGACTTATTTCAGATGATTACAAAAATATCAGCTCGATACCTCGTAAAGTTTTACAACTCGCTCCATGGGCAGATAAAAACATCAAGGAGACATTGTGTGATTTTAAATTTGCACTTTGAATCAATCCATTACATTTATAAATATATTGAAAAACAATGGGAAATCTTTGGGAGTAAGGGGGCTGCGATCAGGACGAAACTGGGAACCTCCGGAGGACACTCCCCCTCTATTTAACCCTTTCGAACGAGGAAGCGTTGGGAAGATGAGGAGGAGGAAGGGGGAGAGCAAGGGAGTTGGAGGTTGGGGAAGGAAGTAAGGAAGTGAGGCGGGAGGGTGGAGGAGGAGTTCTTTGGGCGTGGGTGGGAGAGAGCGGGTGGGGGACCGGAGAAGGGGGGTGGACGAGGGGGTCGGCGGCGGGCGAGGGCCGGGGGAGTGGAGGGATAGTGAGGCAGGCAGGCCCCAACCGTATCTCATTCATACTTTTGCATAAAGAGCAGGTTCCGAGGGAGAGGGCGGGGAGCGCTGGGGAAACCGGGCTTAGCATGCAAAGACCGTAGACACAACGCTATTTCGCCTGAGCCTCCCTCCTTCCTCCTCTCTCTCTCTCTCCAGGCCGGAGGGAAGGGAGGTCGGGAATGGAGGGTGGGAAGAGGGGGAGGGAGAGGGAAGAAGAGTGGAGGGGGATTGGGGGGCCGGGGGGGGGGGGAGAGGAGGGGGGGCCGCACCAACTCCCGGCATTAGCGGTAGGGATGCCCGGTAGTCATCGCCGTCTGCTGAACCGGGTTAGGAGCATCTTCACCCGACTCCCGTCCACGCTCGAAAGCCCCCAATACCCGAAAAAACGTGCTCCCAAGAGAACAATCACGCGTGACGCAACCGCGGTCGCGTCTCGTGGAGGTGGTGGCAGGTTCCGTCGAGGGATTTCGCCCGTCCAGCGGTGCCAAAGGTGTGCGTACACGCCCCTCCTCCCTCACGACGTCCCCCCCCCCCCCACTTCCAGCCTCACGCTTCCGTCTCGTGTATTTAATTTATTTATTTCATTTTCCGTCCTCCTACGCATTAATTCTCGAACACATCGAGTACATATCCTTCCACACCCCTCCATCCACCCTCTCCCCAACCCCTCTCCTCAGGTCTACCATCTTCGCCTCACCCCCTCCACGATTCCCGTCTCACCTCCAGAAATGTGTTTTACCGCGTGGGATGTACGCTATTTGAACGGTATCCCGCCCCAAAACGACTAAGGCCACTCCCCCCACCCCCCCGTACTCTATTGTTTATCTCCGTTCGCGATGTGCCTGGCGGCGGCGATCGGCGCCGATTTCACCCGACGGTGTGGGAGTCGTGCACGGACGACGACGAGAAGGCGTGTCATCCATTTAACGTTGGGTTTGGAAAGGTTTGGAAGGTTTCTCGGGATATTCGTTGTGTGGCGTCGTCCGTGGTTGTGGTCTTCGGCCTGCACACCCTCTGCAACCCCCACCCCCCTTTCCTTCCGTAAGCGCTCGACGCGTGGAGGTCTTTGTTTTGTTTTTTTCCGCGCCACGCCAGTCATCCGCTGCCCACCGTGGTGACCACACGTGTCAGTGAGTGCGATTGTGGGGAAGGAAGTGCACCGAAGGAAGAAGTGGTGTCTGGTGCCTTTGCAGATGTCGTTTTCCCTCCGTGCTGATGTCGCCCGTCGCTCCCTCCTCCACCAACCCAATGGGAGATGAGAGTAGGGAAGAGGAATGGAGGAGGAGGGGAAGGAATTCTGGACGAAAGAAAGGAACGGTGGAGGTGGTTGAAACTGCACCACGCCTTCTGAAGAACCGCCGCAGCCAGAGACTGGAACGGAAAGGGGCGTCGTCTTTTCCTCAAGAGGTAAGCGGAAAAAAATAATTGAAATAAACAAGGCCGCGAGAGAAGTGAGACGGGAGGGGAAGAAGAGGGTGGGAGGAGGGTGGCGGGATTCGCGGAGTGTGGACCGACCGAGGACTGTGTGGATGCTGCGTTCACCGGGGGGGTAGGAGGAGGGAAGGAAGGTGGCAGGCGGGGGGTGGGGACGAGTTGGTCGGGCACTGTGCCGATTTCCAATTGAGCGCGTTGGTGGGAAGGTCTCGAACTCAATCTCGCTCCATCTCGCACATCCTCATTCCCTTCCATTTTTATTCGTCCACGTCACTCTGGACAGACCACGCACCTGTTAGGGAGGAGGGGGCGCTGCTTTCGGGTGTCGTGAGGATGATGGAGATGGACGGGATTTTGAGGATGGTGACGCCTTTTTCCTGGCATGCTTGCCAAACCTCTCTCATTCAAGCTGCATTTCCGGATGGAAACGAGCGATCGTCGCGGATCCGGAAATGCATTTAATACTTTCCTCTTATTGGGTTTGACATTGTTTACGTTTAAAATCTTAGGCACCGGAAAATCCAATTGAATTCAATTGGCTATTATTCATGCTCTTTTTATTTTTTAGAACAATAATGGAATCAATTTGGTTTCCAAATAGAGTTTGTATCTATCCAAATATTATTTAGCTTTTCGTTTGGTTACATATAAGTATTGTGTCTATTCCATTTTCCTTCAGCTACCTTGGCATTTGGAGGGTCTGGCCACCGTAGTAGAATGGATGGTAAACATGATTATTTTGCATTGAAATGCATTTCAAAAGGTCTAACCGTCAAGATATTCATAATTTGTCAAACATTTCATAATTAATTATTGCCTCCTGAAATTAGCTGATCATCGGATATATTTAATTCAATAATATAAGAAGCTTTGCATTCTCTTTGTCTTTATTTTCTTAATGATTATTCATCTAAATTCTACATTTACGGCTCTCTGACAACGTTCTAATTAATTCAATGAAAGCTCGACTCGATTCGACCAGTCGAATTTCATATTCAGGTATTCTGTCATTAAGCCCTTTGCTGTGCCCCCATTCCTGGCTCATTCCACTTACCCATCATTTTAAGTTCGGTAATACCCTCTGCATTCTATTGAACCCAATTTTAGTACCTGCCATTTGAATTCTCAGGTATAGCATACGGATTCCTCACTGTTGAGGTGCTTCCTGACTATACATCTTTGTGGTAACCTGTGTTAGAACAAGGAATTGAAATGAGAATTTTTTCAATATGTATAATTAGTCTACTAATATTAGCTTTAAATTTTTTAAATATTTGGTGAATAATTTATAATTTTCCTTGAACCAAATAATGCCACTTAATCTCCTTCAAAATGGGTTAATTGCATAAAGTAATATCACCACAGAAAGTTTCTGTAGCGATAAATTTTCTACACCGCATAGATATCTTTCTTAAATCCTTTCGATTGGACAAAAACAGTTCTTAATTATTAAAATAATCGTATAGTGATCACCATTCTCTGTTGAAGTCTGTTGTTGAAAACAGGGATTTTATATGGGCTCCGGGTAAAAATATATTGCGAGGTCTCTCATTAATTTCAATCGTTTTTTGTGAATTTGTGAATCTTATGAATAGTGTATAAACGCAGGGGTGGGGTCTGATTTCCGCTGCCTCATCCGAATTCGTCCATCGTCTCCACACACTTCTTCAGCCGCTTCCCTCCCTCCCTCTCCATTCTCTCTGTCCCTCCTCCTCCTCCGCCGCTGTTTCCCGCAACCCTCCCACCCCACCCACCCAGCTCTCCACGCCAATATCCCTCCACCCACCCCCTCCGCCCTGTTCTGCAATTCCGATTCACACCGCCGTCCTCTCCCTCGCCATGCTACTCATTCCCCTCCCCCTGTCACACAGACCCCGTTCGCTATCCTCACCCTTTCTTCCCACTCCCCACACTTTGTAATCCCCTCCATGTCCCTCTGGCACCCTAACTGCCCCCTCAAACCCCCGCGGGGAACTTTCTCTGCATAGCACTACTACCCTGCCTCGTACCTCACTCACTCCCTCCCCACCCACCTAACCGCCGCTCATGCGACGGATAGTCACCCCTCGCAACCCGGGCGTCGAAATATCTCTGTCAAATGGCAGCGGCGCACGTCCGAATTTTGCGGTCAAAAGCTGAACGGTTAAAATATTGCTGTCGTTAAACATCGCACCCTGTTTGCCCTCTGGTCAGGTGGTGAGGTGAAGCTATTGTTTAATAATCCCTTCCGCTTTTGATCCCTTTGCGTTTGTACCTCGGTTAATTTCAAGGTAAAGTAAGCGGATAAACAACGTAATTCTTGGAAAAAGGCGTGTATCTGAATAATACGTCTTGCCACACGAATACAATTTATGGTTTGACCCAATTTTATGGGTACACACACAGTACCTTGAGTTTGTTGGCAGCGGTTCAAAATTCTTTCCACGCTCGGGTGATCCCTGGCTGTGCCAATGCTGCAAACCAGTGTGGTGGCCAGTGGATGGGCTGGCTGGCATTGTCATCTTTCTGGTTAGGGTTTTTTCCTAAAAAATCGAATTCGCCCGAGTGATCACCGTCGGAAAGGGTTCATCAAATCATTTTCATGAAATTTCCTCGGCCTCCAGATGCTCCATGATTATTTATGCCGTGCAGAAAGTTAGGCTTCCAATTGCTCATTCAAAGTTATCGTAATTCATTGCAGTCCTATTTGCCGAAGGCATGGAAAAATCTTTGCATGGCGGAGGGTAATTTGTAACAAGTCCACATGTAAATGAAACTTCCTCCCTAGAATGATGGAAAGAATTATAGTATCTCACTATTTATTTCCGTGTGTATTAACCAACTCTTTATCAGCTCATATTTCCGTTATTATGAATAAATGTTTTGCTGCATTACATTAGTAATGAACTTATCTTCTTTCACGATAGCTGGTACCTGCCATTTCCATAGAATTGCTACTTTTACCATACTTTTTAATAAATATCTAACAACTATAGATATTTTAGAAATAATATTTTTACAATTTTATGCTCACTGCGTATTATTTTTGGGAAAGTTGAGGGTTAGTCTCTCTTCTAAGTTCTTTTAGACGGAATTTTATTATTTGTCTGCTTTTCCGTTAATTCTGAATTTCTTATTGCATTTCCCTCACTGTACTCTTCACCGTACGATTGCGAGCAGCTTAAAATATAAAAGCATTTTTACTGTGTGTCGTACATATTTCGGAAGAACGAGGCAAACCCTGGATGACCTTGGGACCAAATTTTTTTTCGTGCATTGGTTTGAAATTTATTACGTTCTCAATTCATTCAGATTCTGACTTGTGAATTATTTTTCGGCGCAGGTTAATTCTTGCTGAAAATCAACAGGAGACAATCCAAATGGTTCTCACCCCCCCCCCTCCTACTTCCTTTACTTAGTTAGATTGGTCTCGAGCAAAGTCCCATGGAACGCGACATTATATGCATCTGTGACTCATTTGTAGTCCACGTGGCCACCCTAAACCGCAGACACCCTTCCAGTAGCCATCAACCATCAACAGCTCTTCCGATCAGGCTTCGTCTCTCTACTTTCATCCTCCCTAATCGTTCCCCCCCTCACAGCACATCGCCGCTGCGTAACAGATCGAACTCCCATATCATGCGTCATGACATATCCTATATCAAGTGCCGTTGTGGTCATCAGACCTGAGATTCTACAAAATCCATTATATTTCATCCCCAAAGTAACCATTTAAAATAATCTCGCCGCATAGATTATTGCATTTGATAAACAAATCCATCATATTTATATTTTATCAGGGCCGCGGAAACGCCTCCAGGTATATTTTCAAAATTACTCTCGCATAATTTGCATGGAGATAATTAAAGAAATCTTCGTTGATTTAGCTGTAGAAAATTATGCCCAAAAAATACAGGATCTGGTGCAAGGGCTAATTTACCCGTGAAAATATGCTTAAAATAAAATTTGTGTTTTATTATGCAAGCTCTCAAATTCCTCTCAACAAAATTTATTGGCATTTCTAGGAATTGAATATTTTGCATTTTAAAAATATTACCTTCCACTTCAAAGTTTAATCAAGTTAATTCCACAAGGTCTCACGTGTTTTATAGAAAATTTATAAAATGTAATATATTATGAACTATTCATAAATTTATTTTAACAATATAATCTTTTTCGGGAGAATAAATGAAAATTAGTTCACATTACAATAATTCAGTCTAGACCCAATGATCACTCCCAAATAATTGTATATGCTTGATAAGTGAGAACAAATGCTCATCTTTCCTCTCAATTTGCGATTTCATATCGTGAAAGATTCTTGTAAAAGCTTATTCTAATTTTTATATTTTATAGACTTTAAATACATATGGTTCCATAATGAACTCATTTTTAGGTCCACAGTGTTTTCTCCATTGTATTTATTTCAAAATATTAATTCTCATAATGTAATTTAATAATAATATGATCTTCACTTTTAGTACCTTTTTCAAGTTCGTACAATTATTAAGGTACTTAACTTTTTATGAAATCTCCAGAGTACTTACCAATTACAGGTTTTGTTATAATTTATTTAATTTTTTCGATGTACGTTTAATTTTTACGTGACTATTTTCATTGGATTCAGTTATTATAGCTCTCATTTCATGGAAGTTAGTTTGTTTGTAAAGGAATGAGTTACGCTTCCCTGTGTAAGTACGTTTACGGAGAGAAGCGTACTTCCTCTCTCTAAGGACGATTTTCTATATTCTTTACACAATAATCGACTTCCCTTCAACGTTGCCATCACTAAAAGATTTCCGCTGTTAACAACCGCTCGCCCTCACGCATTTTTAGTGTCAATAGCATTTATATTTTTAAAGCTTGCTCGAACATAGATTACTAGATGCCATTTCTAAAATTATGATGAATGCGATATGTAATATCGAGTTAAGAATGTTTGGTGATCGCACTAGAGTTACGAAATTTCTATAGTGAGCACGTATTGCCCATTCCCCGAGGCGTCCCTCTTCCTGTTCCCATTCTCATATGATATAATGATGGTAAACTTAGTTCTGGGATTACATCTGAATATGTCCTAGAGTACAAACTTTTACCATCAAATATTGGCAAATAGTGTGGAAATTTTACTAGGTTAGTCATGAAAATAAGTAGCGTCCATTGTCGTCTCATTTCTTTCTTGAGCCCTAATGGGCGTCAAAAACAAAGAGAAAATTTTACTAATATATGAACTCTCTTCACACGAAATGCATGAATTTAAAGTTATTTTATTCACCTAAACCCCACCCAATTCATTTGGCAGATGAAAGAATCGGTATATCTCACCATTGGTACTCAAAAGTGGTGAAAATTAATGTTGACAGTTGTTAAAAGCTTCAAGCTTCTCGCCACCGTTATCAATTTGCCACTTGAAAAATGCTGCAGAGGTTGAATACCCCTGATTTAGTCTGGGGTGCTCGCCACTCTAGGGGGTGCAAGGTGCATAACAGTTGAAATTGGTGCGTGTTAGGGAACCCCCTATAAAGAAAGACCTTATCACTATTGACATTACATATGAAGCCATTTGGTGCATAGCAACGTCTTAAATACTGACTTCACAAAGTAAACATTCGGTTTTGACATGGATTTGGAGCTTCCAATAAAAATCTCATGTAACGGGTGGTAATTGTTACTTTTAGGACACGGAATAAGGTTGTACAGTAACTTCACTTTATAGTTTTTCGTGTTCCAGATCCTTTGTTTAGTGACTTAGGGAAAGTTGATATTCTGATGAGTGGAGAAAATGGAGGTAGGGGAAGACGAAGGGAGTATGGAATATTATTTAGGAAAAAGGGACAAGCCGTATGTGGGATACACTCAGAAGGAACTAATTTATTTAAGGTTGTGGCAGAAAGAGTGGCGAAATCGCTATGAGGGAGTGATGGAATAGGTATTTTGGACGGATCTGGTAGGAGACAATTAGGTGATGAGGTGAAGAATGAAATTCTCTAAGACCAACAGTGGTTTGTGGCGAGTTAAACAGGTCCTCAATGAGTTCAGAGCGATTCGAATTTGGTTTATGGCTGTCCAAGGTACATGCCTCGGCGGATATAAGCATTCCATTGTATTACTATCGTGAAATTTTCACCGCTAACCTTTTCCTGAATTCTTGAACTAAAATTATATGGTTGTTGGGGGAATATTTTCTATCCCGTAGTTAATTGATTTGAAGAGTTCTTCACTTTAGTGTTGGGCTAATTTTACATAAAATCCTGCTACGCGATAGTCACAAAAATTTAATTCGGCTATCATCCCTAGGATATTCCATTCCTATTTATTCCATGGATATATTATAACATAAAAAATACATGTATATCTACATGCATTTTTAATGTTATGATATAACATTACATGTGCGAGATTTATATTCATGGTAACATGCAGCAATAATTTTCTTGGCTCCTCCTTTCAAGTTTTACGACTGATTTTGAAACATCCCTACTAAATGTGTCGTAGTGTAGTAAATCTATAATATGTTTTGATACCTTTATTTACGATTTTTATAACCAAATTTGGATGTCATTTTCATCATAAATTATTTCGAGATTAGAAAAGTTTGTGAGCAAATATCCCCTTTTTTCATTAATTTACAACGTCAAGCAATTTCTCCTTACCCCTATTACCTCCACTTAACCTCCTTTCCCGTCACATTCTCTACCTCAGATTTCCCACTCTTCCTCCACTGTTCCTCTCCCACTCAACATGTTCCACTCCATGCGATTGACCCGGCGCATTTGGCAACTCTGACCTTTCGAGCTCTCGGCGAAGACACGGAATTTCCATTAAACTCATGCCGCCTGCCTTTTAACATTGGGCGGAAGAAAAGCCGCTACGTGGATAGAAGTACACAAATCGTCTATATATATATATATATATATATATTAATAAATAAATAAATATATATATATACATATATATATATATTAATAAATAAATAAATATATATATATATATATATATATACACACACATATATAACTCCGTTTAAGTATAATCTTTTGAAGACTATGTTCCCTTTTCGATGGTCCGAACATTGCCAAAAATCTGGTCACTGACTATAAAATCTAATAATTCATTCCCTTGCCTGTTTTTTGCGTAATAGTGCCAAAGGGAACTAATATCTCTGTATTGCCGTCTTTGCAATACGCATTTAATATGTTGTTGGAAGGAATTGAGTTCCCGATGTTGGTAACCAAAATTAAACTTTATTTAACGGATTTATTATTTTATCCCTCACTGATATATTTATAGGACTAAGCCAAGATTTATGAAATGGGTTAAAATCTTGAAATATATGGTTTCAAAATATGAAAGAGATGGGTGGTTACGAAGTTGACCGGAATGAAAGAAGTGGAAGAAAAACATGATCAGGTAATCATTGTTCATAATACAGGGTGTTGTACAACTTGTTCCCATTTTATCGTAAAATAAGGGCGTAATTAGAGCGAAGTAATATTTGAATCCCTTAAATAGGAGTTCAATAAAAAATGTAAATAAATAAGGAAATCACTCGATATGTGTAGTTCAATGTTTTTAGCAAGAGTACCCCGAGAATCTACGAATTGGTGGTTTTTGTCCATGTTCTTTTTTTTACCACGAAGTATCACTTTCTGCATTTTATTTTGGAGTGACATCATGAAATATTTTACCTATAAATGCCGAAACAGGTGACATTTTAAAATTTTATACTCGAAATATTTAAGTCAATATTATGGGTTCGTTCTAAAGGATTTCGTGAAAATAGAATCCAGCCACTATTTCTCTGCATCACTGTAGGAACTAATGATACAAATATGCACACACTTTACATGAGCAAGTAAAATTGGTCACTTTCTAAAAATAATCCTACCATGTTTTACAATCACACTTGCTATTATCAGGACGTAGTTAAGGTAATACGGAAAAATGGACAGACAAAGCTTCTAATGCAGTATCAAAGGCAGTAACATTTGAATTATGTATTTGGTATTTTCTCGAGGATTAATTTGTAACCTACGTCACTAGGAAATCATATAACATTCCTGGATCCAAAAATGCTAAACTACAATTACCCTCGTAGATTTTCACCACCAATTTTTTTATGATTATTTTCATTATAATTTTATTTTTATTACTCTGTTACTACTTATGGTGATAATAGAGCAGGAAGGGATATTAAATACAAATAAATTTGGTAATAAATTAGGAAGAAGTAAAGTGGAAAGTATAAAATGCACTGTAGCAGTGAAATTAATTCATTGCAATATTACTGGCTTTAATATAAACGATCTAATGCCTGACTATGCATATCTAGGACGCTGGATGTTGTACATCTCTTACAAATCGTTTGTAAGAGACGCAACACCCTGGGTCCTAGCTTCTTCCCGGCTTACCTAAAATTCTTCCATCAAGCCTTGTAATAGAATGCTTCACTATAACTTCGCGATTCAACGCTTCTTTCTGCTTTGAATTTCCCCAACCGCGGGCCCTTCCAGCCTTTCCACCTCATTTGCATTCCCCTTTATTCAACTCTTTTCCCAGAGTATTCTCAATGCCTATATTTCAAAAACCTTTCAAACTTTGCCCTACCTTATTCCGAAGTTCTTTTCTAGGTCGTCCAACTTCATATTCCTTGTCAACATTTTTACTATTTTTCATTCTGTCCAACTCCTGGTTCCAATCATCCACGATCATCTTTTCGTAAATCCTTCTTTTTCCCCTACAACACTGATTCTATATGCTGATTTCTCATCTTTCTTGAGATATTTCATCTTTCAGGAAAACGCTCGATTTTTTTAAACTACTCGCATCCTACTTTTACATAATATTTTTAACATTTACTTTTACTCTCTTTAGTCCAGAAGTAATACCGTTTTTATCACAAATAATTATATATAATGGGATGAGAATCGATATAAATAAAATAAGGTCATGCGGTTTTCCAGAGAGAGATTCCTTATTTTTATTTAAGCTTAACATCAAAATAGGAGGGAAAACATTAGAGCAGGTGGAACAATTTACGTATATCGGGAGTATTTTGGACCAAAATGATCAAAGTAGTAAGGATGTAATTAAAAGAACTGCACTAGAGAAAGAGGCTTTCACAAGAGGAGGGAATTGATGTCAGGGACTTAAAGTAAGGATGTTAAGAAAATACTGTTCAAACCTTTGATATGTATATGCATAGTTAAGTATGGCGTGGAAACATGGCCTCTGAAACAGGATAATAGACGTAGATTGGAGGCATGTGAAATGTTGGTGTGGAGGAGGATGGAGAAGGTGAAGTGGACCGAAAGGAAAACAAACAAGAAAGTGATAGTAGGCTAAGCTGGGAGGAGAGGAGATTGTTGATAGGTTCCCCAAGGAGGCAGGAAATGAACATGCAGAGCATTGGCAATGGAATGTTTAAGAGTGTTGAGAAAGGAGGACGTTAGAAAGCGAGAAAGGGTAGGAAAAGACATGTTGAACAGAATGAAGGAGGTAAGAAATATGCGGAGTTGAAGAAGAGTTTTTCGTATGTAATTTCAAAATTCATTAGAGAATTAATGGGGAAGGATGAGACCTGATGAACCATAAGTTTAATCTTAAAAATAGCTAAGCATCAAAAGCATCTTCACCTCATACCATATAAATTTTTATGTATGCATCACTTGATGTGGTGATGCTTCAAGGGAAGGTTTGTATGCGTGGGAATACACTCCAGAGATGTTGCTTGTCCTTAATTTTATTTGATGTTTAGGAATAAATTCATCGTCACCTACATGAATAATATTTCTCGGTGCTGTACTGTCAAAGCCAATAAAGGAAATTACTTTAGAGCAAAGGGTAATAATAATGGAATTACAGTTCAAACAATACAATCTGTAATGAAATTCTTAATTCATTTTGTAATTTCCAAATTAAAAACCTTTCGATGAGTTTTTGCTGTCAGGTATAATGGTGGACATGAATGTATCATGATGAAAATTTGCTAAGCATCTACTTAAAACGGCGGTCACATTTTTCTTATTCATAACACTAAAATACAGGTGTAGAGAAGGATGGAGGAGGCGAAGTGGACAGAAAGGAAAAAAATGAGAAAGTGCTAGGTATGGTGAGCGAGGGGTGGGGATTGTTGGAAGAAATCATCAGTCGGACAGTAAAAATGGATAAAGGGCGTGTATAAATCGGCAGTGAGATGTTGAAGACTGTACGTAATAGAAGGGAGAATATTAGGCAAACGAGGAAAGGGCAGGAATATAATAGGGATTATGGACGGGATGAAGGGAGGAAGGCAGTAAACAGAGATGAAGAGGGCTTGTTGCAGAGAGATAAGTTGAGTTGTGCTTTTTTAGGAGAAACAAGGTATTTTATATTGTAATAATTATATACGTACGTCAGTGAATGGATCTGCTTTACAGCCTGTCAATATTTTATTTGATGATAAAAGCGTCTTAGGAAATATGAGTCTTTCTGATTTGGAGACATTTCAACTAACATATAAATTTTGCATCGACTCATTTGGACTTTTCTCAAGATATATTTTCTCTAGACGTGGGTTAACAGAATTTAAAGATGATGGATAACCTTATCACGAAAATCATCGACCTCCTCGTTTTCTTGTTTCCATAAAAATTACCAATACCTGTTTCAATTGCACTGTGTTAAAAGCTTCGAATAGAGGAGACAAAGAAAAACGTAGTATACTCAACACCTATGCATTTCCCTACTGACACGAATGAATCATAAGTAACTTCATGAAATAACTGCCATGCCTTGCTCTGATTTTTTCTTATTCCCATCGATGTACGCTACTGAAAAGACTAACGAAGATTCTCAACTGCCACTTTTGAATTAACGTTCAAATAATTTCTCGAATTCTTACATCCATCTTAATATCTATCCATGTTTACTTTATCCATGTGTTAGAATTCTATTCCAAGTCAACTCACTTGCTCTAGTTCAATACTTATACCATTGAAAAATCGTAAATCATGTACCCAATCTATTTTGGGGAGCACATAGACACACCGGAATTTTTTATTTGCACAAGTTTTCCATTGAACGCTATTTTATACGTAAAAGCTCAAAAATTACTTTGAAAAATATCAAAAATGATTCATCCGATTTATGTGCGATTCAAGGATATCTAAATGGTTTGAAAAAATAGTGGGATCATGATTTTAGGACAACTTCATTACCATCACTGGCTTCTGCTATAATGGTACTATGTAGTAATTTAGTCACGAAAATTTCCGGGACAGTCGGTGGACCGCGATGAAATGCGCGAGTCGTGGAAAAATTATTTACGTTGGAGCACAAAAGCTGATAGACATCGGGTCTACGATAGTTGCTCATCGCTCTTGGATGCCGGGGTGGCCAGCAGTGGAATACCAGACCAAAAGTAGGGCCAGTCAAAATGAAATTGAATACAGACGATGAAATAAAGCCTCTTGGAAAGCATACCCAGTAGAAGCTACCGCTCACTGACAAGGCTGTGCCTTTTATTCGACCATTGCAAAGTCGAGAATTTAGACTTCTATCATTGACATTTTTTCTGGCATTACTGTGCATGTTTCGTATCATCGAAAGCGATCTACATGTGCACATTCATTTGGGATGCGATTGACCACTGTAATCATGAAGGTATACATGAGCTTTATTAATGAATCTACGGACACCATTCATTTCGTGCCCTGTAGAAGTCCATTTATTTTCCTTGTTTGCTAAATTCACGATCGATTTGTTAAATTAACAATAAGACATGTGGATTCTCTCTACCTTGTCAATGAACCATTTTTCTTTTGTTAATAAACCGTTTTAAATATAAATGAATCAGTTTGTTTTTGTATGAGAACAATCAAATTACATCCTATACTGTGAATTACTACAGATCTACTTCAAAAGGAGCTCCCAATCCTCAAGGGCAAGTTAACGAGAATCTCGGCGCGAAAGCTCTCGCATATAAACATCAAAGATTCTAATTTTCGTCTTTTTCTGAGTATCGATGGCCAAGATGAAAAAATACGTGCGACAAGTGATTACGGAGCGTAAAGGAGTGACTGAATCTAATTCCTCCTTGGCCTACGTTACATGTTCCGTAGTTAGTATTTTTCAACGCGGCCCTATTCTAACAAATACGATGGAATTGCCCAGGTATTTTAAACTACAAAGGCGAACCAATGAGTAAGTGATCAATAAAGATACGTGGCAGTTAAGTTTCCCAAAGATAGGATCAAAGAATCGGTTTTATCATTGTAATTTAATTCTGTGTATGTATTTTAAGTGTTTCATTTTGCTTGACGAAAAAGAGTTTACCTCCTCGTATCTGTTGATGCCGGCTATGCACTTCTTAGGAGTATGATGATTTTGTAAATTAATTCCTGAAGGAGAAATTCAAGGAAACTCGCGGCTATATTTTGGTACAATTTTTAATTGAATTGAATTTTCGGTGGCATGTGGAATTTTACTTCCAAATGGCACCAGGAGTGCTTCTGAAGGTCATTTTGTTTGTGGTCTACAAGCATGTGTCCGTTTGCTTTCAGCCCACCCTCGTATGAGATTTCCTGAGAGGAGAAAAGTTAATTAAAATAAAATATGCCGATTATTTATTTCACTATTGGATAGATAACCGTTGTGGTCCACTAAGGACTTTGTTTTTATTATTGAATAGGAGTTAAATATTAAAAATAATATAAACACATTTGATATATAATAGTTCTTGAGGGTGTATAATTATATTTGGTGGCCACATTTGCCGTTCCTTGAAGAACCAACCATTTCCGAAGGTAAGAATTATCACTCATTAGGTGATTAAGCTAATGGTTACTCATACAAAGTATGTTTATTGATATCAATGTTTTCAATGTACGGCAAAACTGATGCACTCGTGTCTTATGATGAATTCTATTTGACTTCCAAGGTACTTTTTTTTTTAGTTTTTCCCTGAAAGACTGAATTGGTGGCGGAAATAATAGAAAAGTTTTTTTTCCCCCCTGTCCAGAAATGCATGCATAGAATGTCTGAAGCGCATTTTTCAGGGCACCTAATGCGTCGCGGAAATCGTTAACTTTTACTTCCCGTTCTCTCCCTCGTCCTTTTCCGTCCTGGAACTTCGACCTGAAATCTCCCCTTGCTCGCTTTGCCTCCCTCTTTCCTTCCCATACTTCTCTTACGACATCCCCCATTGGAGTCTTCCCACTCCCTACCCTTCCTTCCCCCCGGAGCGACCGTCCTCCTCGCCGGGGGGTTTTCAATATCGTGGGACGCAGGCGTGCCGTGAGGCGCCATCTGCACATCTGCCCACGGCCGGCGTCGCGTCGTGTGCGTGTGTGTGTGTGTGCGGTGGGGGCGTATGTGCTCGCGTCACGATGGACGCAAAAGATTGGAAGTTGGTCGCCGACCGGAGGCGCAGAGCCGCCCCACCCTGGATTGTCTCCGGAGTAACTGGAAATGGGGGGATGGGGTAGGATTTGGGTGGGTTGAGGGACGGAGTGAAGGGTTGGAGATTGTGGGAGTGATGGATAAAGTAAATAGGACGAGGCGAGCTGGATGAGGATGGGGAAGAGATTCTGCGACGCCAAAATTAATGTATGAGGTACGATGTTCTAGGGTGTTTTTGAGGCTGGGCCGTCGAGCAAACGAGGTAGTTCGTCGGACTTTCTTCAATCACGCCATGGGTCCTCTTGACAGCCGTGATTATCGTTAAAAAAAATAGGATTTTTTAAATTTAAAGTTTAGAATATTATTCATCCATTGATATTTGTAGACCAGTGTTAACTGCTGAGACTATTAATGTCATCACTTAACGCTCTGCTTCCAGAAGTAGTTGATCAGATAGATGGAAATGTTATGAGAAATTTCATGACCAATTGTTAAAGAAATAAGGCGTTTCATTGTTCTCGCTTATTCCTACGTTTCGTGCATGTAGTGAGTTTTCTCTTATCTTCTACAAATACAAGGTTTTACCACCAAAAGGGTTTTGCTAATCAGCATCTGTCAATGAATTTTTTTGTTTTATTTTCGTCATAAAAGTTTTCTTACTGTACCTTTTTTCTACAGTATGCAATACGAGTATTTCTTGTATTCCACTAACAAGACCTAAGATGTTGCTTCCAATTGAAAGAATCGGTAAAAATTTAGAAATAAAGTCCTTCGTTCCCTTACGGATTTCAATTAGCCATGAAAGAGCTTTTTAATTTTTTAAAATTGTTTCTCTACCTAGATATAATATCGATAAAAACGTTCATTGTAGAAAAAAATATTTTTATATTATTATTAGGTAATCTACCGGTTAAGGTATGTTTTCGGATGGATATAACTATCAAATAAATATTTTGTGACTCCTAATAAAATCTACTCTACATCAGGTCCCTCTTCATCAATATATATATATTTATGATATGTATATATATTTATATAAATATATATATATATATTTTTTTTTTAATCGTTTTTCCAGCAGGAGCAATATAAATTCGTGAATGCTTAGCAGTAATATATCCTTGTTTCAATAGAAATTTGTTTTTCTTTGCCGCTCTCATATCCATTACATTAAATAAAAAATATATCAAAGCTTAATATCAAAACATAATGTCGTTATTTAGAAAACATAAAAAATGTCTTTTTTTGCCGATGCTAACTATTTAAAGTAAAATTTGTTGTCTCCGGCGTAACTTTATGGAATTTACATAACATACTGAAATGAAATGAAAATTGACTTCGTAATTCCACACATTTTAAAAGTGTGTGGAATTACAAAGTCGATAATTTTCGATCAATTATATCGATTAAACTTACGAAAATCAATCAGTGTTTCACCTCTGATGTTCAATCTGACATTTCATGATTGCACTATATTTTCTTTCTCCAGCGATCACTCCATTTCTTTCACTCCAGCTATTAGCAGTCTAGTGATATCGTTCTTTAACTGCCTTGAGTATTCCATATTAATTACTGATAAAAATCATATTGGTGTTATAGGTATCTATTTCTTTGTAGCATGTTCATTCCTTTGTACTTATGAAATGTGGGTGCGATCAATGAGTATCTCTCATTTTTCGTGTAGAGATACATGGATGACTTGAGGACCTTGAGAATGAGTCCAGAAAATAGGCACATTCAAAAACTGCCGATATAGGGAGGATAGAGTGAGAGAAATGTTGAGGAAAGTTCAAGTATTGATTTAAAGGGAGGAAGTAAGGTTTTGGTGTGATATGCCCACATCCGCGGCTGGGAATCAAGGAGAGAATAGCGAAGGTCTGAGTATAGAAGAGGCGGTGATCGGAAAGATGAGAGGGAGGGTGAAGGGGTGTCGGGTGATCGTGGAGATGGGAAGAGGGATGCTATGCAGGGATCATGGGGTGGCTGGAGGCAGGGTCGTAAACGCCATTTTAGGATGAATAAGCGGAAGATGGAGGGCGCCGCGGGATGGAGATTGAGTGGCGGAGACTTTTGGAGGAGGGAACGAACGATTTGGACGTCACTGCTTGACGCTTGCGAAAGTTACTTCTCATGAGCTACGAATACTACGTTTATTGCACATTGGGGGCTAAGAGATCTCTTCAATCATTCACTCAGATAAAATTTTTATTTCTTTCATAGCGTCTAAATTTTTATCTTCCTGAGGATTAGCTTTAATGGCTTGATTTGGAAATATATTTCTATTCCACTAGACACCTAAAATCACAGGATTGCTCTTGCTAAGTGAATACAAAGTTAAAAATTGTATCTTTCGCACAGTTGACGCTTCCAAAGTGAATCTTAACGCAACAGCTCAATAGTTTTATCGAACCCTAGGGTTGGTCCGAATTTCTATGCATCACGAGTTCTAAAAATACATTTTTTTTTCTCCAGTTGATAGATGATACAAAGATGATTTGAATAGTTTTCGTGAAATAGTTAACCAGTATCATTTAGGAAGTAAATAAACCTGGTGGATGCTATTAACTGATAACACAAATTTACAGCCATAAATAATCTCCATCAGAAAGGTGTGTCGAGAAGATTTGTTGAACGAATCCAAAGTGGCCGAAGCAATTTTCGCGACAGTAAGTTAGTACAGTCACAGTTTGTTGTGCACCATAGTTTAACTGTTAATAAACATGCCACCTTAACCAAGACTCAGTCAAGGAAATAGTGCGGGCCAGCACTAGGCTTTTATCCCTAAATTCCTCACTGTTTCATTGAACTCGTGAATCAACTTGAAGTATTTAAAGTGACTGTCAATCTCGACTTATTTTGCGAGGTACATCAGCCATGGTTAGGTTAACGAACGTGGACCGAAATTATTCATAAATCCTTCTTCCTAAAATAGTCCTTAGAGGACATTCAACACGGATGAGAGATGAAAAAACTAAAAAAAAACCTTGGTATTTTAGGCACAGTATAGTGTCGGATTTTATGGTTGGTCTAAATTCTCCCAAGTCGAACTGTGTGAAATATTGCCGGCGGAACTCAGCAGGCGAGAATGAGACATCAATTCCAGCAAAAAGCGGAGTGAGTACGGGTGGGGGTATATGTTCCGCTCACTCGTGTTTCGGCGTCGGTCGAATAGAGCTCTGGATCGTCGCGGTAAGGTGCCAGGGAGCGGGAGATTTCGCTAGAAAGATGCGGCGGACAGCAAGAAAGGACGTTTCGACGGAGTTTGCTTGCGTCTGAGGTCCACAGCGAGCGCGCAGCGGTTCCCTCTCTCCCTCCTCCTCTCCCAGGGTTGCAGCCGCAGGAGGGTCGGGGGTGGGTGGGAGGGGACGAAGGAATTGGCGAGAGAGGCTTGAGGGAAGTGGCAGGAGAGTCGGGAGTGGAGGGGTGTGGACAGGGTAAAAGGGGGTCGGTTCTTCGGAGTAGAGCGAAGGGGCGAGGAGAATGTGTGGGTGTTGGGGGGGGGAGTGTTTGGTAGGGATACGCAGTGTCGCTGACTCAAGATCGATAAATGCAAATGAGCGGGAGAGAATGAAGACGAGGAAGATGAGAGAAGGGAGAGAGAGAGGGTGGGTGGAGGCGGGCGCGGGGGTGGGTTGGGAGGGGGGAACTGAAGGAATAATGTGCAGGGGACGGATACGGCGTCTCGCATCTCTCCACAACCCCTCGATATCTTCTCCACGGGACGACGACGAAGGGACCCCTCCTCAAACCCACCGCAGCACACCTCCCTCCCCCCGCCGCTCGCATCCCACCCACCTCCCCGCGTCACCCTGGCTCCTACCAACAAACCCACCAAAATCAAGCCACACCTTCCTCTCTCCCTTGTAGCCTCCACTCCACCTAGCTCCCGCGGCTGTTGTGTGCGGACGTATTCCACCTCCCACTCTTTCCCTCGCCCTCCAGAAAAGCTCCGCGCGCTCCCATCCTCTCTCTCGCTCCAAGGTCCCTGCTCGACCGCTCCTCCTCCCTCTCCTCGGGAGTGGTTGAGCGCGGGGTGCCGCGGCGCCCGTCCTCGGGAGTGCGGGGCAGTGATTCCCGAAATTGTGTGCCACATCGCGTTAGCGATCCAGCCGCAACACCCGAGTGTCCCGTCGCAACTGTCGGTACGCCGATGCCTTCCCGAAATTGCGTCGCGGCGAGCGGTAGCGTGAAAATCAAGTATCATGTTATTTAAATGAGAAATATTTGAAAGCAAACATCGGCTGTTAGATAACGACTCAATTTTTATGTGTTTTTTTCTATTATTTTTATCATTACTGAACACTGACATGACTGTTTCGTAAATTTGAAAGACCCTGAGCATATTCGCACATGTATTTTCTTATGTTTTATGATTGGCATATAGATCTCAGAAACGCTGATATAAAGAAGATGGGTATAAGTAATAATGAAATTTAGGAAAATAAGGAAATATATGCTGTCCAAAAATGTGTAATATCATTTTTATCTCATGTTTTGCTTTCGATCTAAATAAAACTGCACACGAAACAACCTGTTTTGGTCTTGGTTAGTACATTGGCGCACCGACATAATGCCTGCATAACAAAATTACATTTCTGAATGGATACGGATTGATGTAGAAATTAGACTTTCTTGATATCTTCCGGTGGTGGCAAATTACCTACACTACCGAATGGGTCTGCAAAATAAGATAACTTTATCAATGTCCGTGAAATACTCTTAGTTATTATTTTGGATGAAGAAATAATATTCTAATTATTAGTAGCTGAGTTGTTTTAATTATCCGTTGGCATTATGCATTGGAGAGGAATGCAAAATGAATGTAAAAAAATTAAATTCGAGTCACTCCTTAAAGAAACAAAATCATTGTAGTTATTAACGTATTTTGATTACATATGTACATTGAATTCAACAGAAACAAACTACAATTTGTGCCTGTCCTTAAAACCTTTAAATCATTACTAAGCATACCATTTCCTTCTATGAATTTGGTATTCAATGATTGCCGTGGGTAATTTGAGGCCAACCATAAGTATGATTACGCGTTATTTAAAATATATTGGAGTTTATTTTTATCAAATTGGTATATTTTTGGCTGAATTATTTTTTCTTGTGTTCAAAGGAAGAAAAATATTTTTTGATGAGTTTTTGAGATGAGGAAGAATAGGTATTAATAATGATTTTAAATTCAGGGGAACAAAATGGAAATATTTAGAAATATAATAAACTGAATTCATTAATTGTATCTCGTATTAAATCCATAATTGTATAAATCAAGGACTGAAACCATTTTATTTAACCATATCATAGATCAAACGTGGTCGCTGAAACAGGAGGATAGACGTAGATTGGAGGATTTTGAAATGTGGGTGTGGAGAAGAATGGAGAAGGTGAAATGGACCGAAAGGAAAACAAATGAGGAAGTACTGGAGATGGTGGGTGAGGAGAGGGGTTTGTTGAGAGAAATCCTATGGAGGCAGGAAAAATGGTTGAAAGGCGTATTGTGCGGCAGTGGAATGTTGAAGACTGTAATAGAGGGGAGAATGTTGGGCAAACGAGGAAAGGGCAGGAACAGGATAGGGATGTTAGACGGGATGAAGGGAGGAAGGAAGTACACAGAGATGAAGAGGAACCTGATGTAGAGTGGGTTGCTGGATTGGGTTTTGTTTGGAGTTGCAAAGTATATGTTTGATAGTTGTGTACATCCAGGAACCTACCTTGACCGGTGGATTACCTTATAACAATAATTATAGATCACTCCCGATCCAACTGTGCTGTTTTGTATTCTTTACCGCAACTGCACCTTTATTTGACTTTTTAATGCAAAAACTATCAATCGGCTTCGATTAATTCCCCTAATGGTCAATATTTGCCTAATGTCCAGCAGTATCTCTTGCGTCATCAGTATTTAGTTTTCATATGTTTTATTTACAATTTTACAACATATTATTACTATACTTTTACTTTGAGCAAAAATAGTTTCAACGTAAAATTCCAGCATGCCCGGATTCCTTATTCTACTAGTACTGTCTCGATGCAAAAGCGTGTATGACTAAATAGTAACTAGTCCAATTTTAACCGCAGGGGGATGATGTTATCATATGTTCTCGTGTCGGTGGTTTGGATAATTCACGTTCCAGTGTGTTTCCATTCAGCTATTCCGTGTCAGCGGTTTAATTATTTTCTCGCTAATCCTGTGGAGTTTCACGCTTTTGTGCTTTTCAATCTTTTATTCCCATCGGAGTTTTGTCAGTCACGCGTCGGCTCCTTCATTTTTGTCCCGCCTTCCTTCCGGCCCCCCATGCTCCTCTTCCCCTTCCCTCCTCCCTCTTCCCCAGATCCAAAAATCCATGCACCCCAAACCACTTTGCACCCACACGTCCCATCCAACCCACACCATCCCCAAACCTCTCTCCTCACCCAAGCTCCGTCCCCTTTGCCAATAACCCCTCACTCATATCTCACTTCGACCCACGGAATATCTCTCCTTCTCCCACCCTCCTCGCCTCTTATTTTGAATGCACCCTCCTTTCATACAACCCATCCGCCCTGTGCATCCTCGATACGCTCCCCTCCTACCCTTACCCCGTCATTCCATCCCTCTCTATTCAACCCCTCCTCTCTTCTTTCTTTTCTAGCCTTCACCAAACGCAATCCTTATTTTCACCATGCTACTTAATATCCCGTTTTTTCTTCCACACATATAACACTTTTACTTTTTTCTGTTTTCATCAAAGTTTGCCAAATATCATATAGGTTTAATAATGTATTTATCATTTTCCTGTCAGAAGTTTTGCCATAAGGCAGTCTCGTGGGGAGAACCTTGGGGTACTGGCCCAAGGGTCTTTTTCAATCCTGAGCTACCCTTATGGGCGTCCCAGGTCCAGATAAACTGCGTGATTTTTCTTCCGCCAGGTCCTACCTTGGAAACTGCAGGTCGCACGGGAAAATGTAGTGACCTCTTTACCCTGATATGTAAATTTCAGTCGCCGCATATACCTTAGTGCGAGGGAAAATCCAGCCACACCTATCAAACCAACCTTCGGGTTAATTGCTGTGGTGGCCTAGCTTCTTTTAGTTGAAGGCCACGTGCTGTAAGTAAAATCAGTAGGAAGAACAAATTTATTTTCATTGTTTAAAATGAGAGGCATGAAACATAGCATATATTATTTTGAATGGAAATTGGTAGATATGTCGCACACGAAACACCCGAATATTTGCCAAATTGCCTTTCAGAAAATGTCACAAGTCGTGTACCGCTTTTGTGACCACAAAGTAACAGGACTTTTACTTACCGAAATTAAGGTATCATGCATACATAGTAATTATGTTAATTATTATGAATTGTTCAACACAATTCAAATGCGTATTTTTTATTTGGAATTATATTTCTTTGTGGCTGAATTATTTTTCTGAAGTAATAATTTCTTACCGGATATATTCACTCAATTTTGCTAATTTTCCTTCATTATAAATTTTGGAACAATGAATGTATCCTCCCATTTATATTCTAAAACGACTCACAACAATATATATTATGTTTTATTGAAATATTTTATTCCATTACCTCAAAAAATGTTTTAATTAGCAAGTTCGAAGCGAAAATTTTCCTGTAGGTTTTTGAATACTGCCTAACATCTTCGTCGTGATGAATCATAATGCTATTTATATCAATATAACGCACCAATAACGTGATCCTACGATAAGTGAGATAAACACACGTTCACACACGTTTACTCATGAGGAAGGAAGTTACGATGTATTCCATCATGGATATCTTTCTAATTGCGATCTTGTGTATTCATTAAACAAAGAAATTAAAGCCGTTCTCCAAAATATCTCAAAAAAAAGTTGCACTGGGAGCATATAAAACCGTGATGCGCGACTAACCCTAAAACAATTTTGTATTTTGTTGCTTTGTATCGTTGTATTTAGATGAAGGCGTGGCATGCTAGCCTGGCAAAACTCAATGCTGATTAATAGTTTTTGCTGATTATTTTACTATTAGATATCAAAGATTATGCGTGACGAAGTGTGTAGGGTTAGAGAAGAAAAATAAATTGATAAATTAAAATAGTGAAAAGACAAGGAACATTTATCCATTAGTTCGATGTTAACGAATTACTCTTGGGGGAAAAGGCGTTGACCCTAGTCCTTGGTTCAAGCATAGAGCAAGCTTGGTTTCAGGCACTAGAGGTGTCAAATTTCGCTTTGAAAATGTTAACAATACTATTTAGTTACATAGAATACATTTATCATATACTATAATTGGCACTATAAATTTACTGAAAATTAGTCAAAATCGAATCATAAAAGACAAGGGATATTAGAAACCTCAGGGGCAGCATAAAATATATGAAAAAAAAGTAGGAATGCGAATAACTCGAAAGTAATCGAGGACCGAGCAGCATAAGTGATATCTTTTGTAAGAAGTTAATAAAGTGAAGTAATATTCCTCCAACCTAAAACCAATGCAAACATTGTTTTCCTTAATTAGCTAAAAAAAGGGAAAAAGAAAAGGCTACTTGAGTATTTAGTGTGATTGTTGCTTGCTCGTGATTCTTTCTTTTCTTGCGTTATCTCGGTCGTGAGGTTAATGCCCTCGCAAATCACTCTGAAAAAGCTATTCCCCACATTTGAACGCAATTGGCAAAATATTTACGAATTTAAAAAGTTTATTCCTTTTCCACGCAATATCAGGCCGTTTTTAATTAGGGAACGAAAGTAATGAGGAGTGTGTGTGTGTAAAAATTGTGTCGGTGGTGCCTAACGATAGTGATGGTCATGAACGAGAATTATTCACAATTCAAAATGTAATTACGCTGCTCAAGATCAAGAACGACTGGATTAGGACATTGATGCTCATCATTCACACACATCTTACCCTCATTCTTTACGCCTTTAGAGCTTTGGGGAAAAAATTAGGCGTTTTGAAAAGTACGAAGGCAATTAGAGCACATTTGGAGTTCGAAAGTGTTCTCTTATATAACACGCCAATTTAGGTTGTTTATAGTCTTGATGGTTGGCGGAGATTAAGAGTTTAGCAGTTCTTATCCCCTGGGTTCATAAAAATATCTAGATTGACCGGTAAATTACAGTTAATGAAATACAATTCAAGGGATGACCGAAGTGGCTACAACGATCGCGAATATTAATATTAAATCTTCTTTTACTATATCAAAGAGTGGGACCGATTCCAACGCTGTTCCTGGGTGTCATCCTCGCTCCCTCCGATCTTTCTCGTCTCCATCCCGTTCTTCCCTTCTTGTGGTTTGGTGGTATGTTGGTGCACCGATCTCTGGGGTCAGTCGGCAAAATAACACTACACACCGCCTTCTCTCTCTCTCCACTTCGATCTCCGTCCCCGCAGTGATCGTCCTTTTTATTCCCTCCTTGAGAAACGCTGCCTCCTCTTCCGTCGTCCCCCTCCGTCGGATATAAAAGGGTGCTCGTCGAATGTGGGGAGGAGGAGTGGAGGGAGACCATGAGTGTGTGGGGAGGGGTTGTGGAGCGGGAGGGTAAGTGGGGTTGTGGAGCGGGAGGGTAAGTGGGGTTGTGTGGAGGGGCGGGTGGACGGGGGAATGGCTTCGATCGAGTGCCAAATGGAACGGACCCATTCCAAAAATCTCGCTCGCCCGATTCCGGCTCAATTTTTATTCTTCTCGTTCCTTCGCCTCGTGAAAGCGGGCGGAGGGTTTAGGGCCTTAAATAAGGGCGCCGTCCGCCCCAACCGGGACTGGAACCTGGTCCCCCTCGGAAGTTTCACCGGCGGAAAGCGGGTTTACGGGTGGAGTCAGGAAGGTTAATGGCCTCAAATTTTGCCAAATGTAATTAATTATGGAGTTTATGGAGGTAAATCCAATTCCTCGTCAAATGTCTTTTTTTTCCCTTTCTCTCTCCTGCTACTTTACGTAAACTGCTTCTGGATTCTACCAGGGAGAGAATCCATCCGCCACATTGCGAATTTTTGTTTTTTTTTTTCGTTGTGGTGGTTATCTTGAAAGATAAACTCACAAAGAGAATTTTTTTCAAGTGAGCACTACTTATTTCAAATACAGATATTTTCGTCTTCAAGTTTCTTAACATTGTGCAATTATAAGTATTTTGAGCGAATATAATTTCAAAGTAATTGCCAATTAAATCACCAAAATCATTTTCACGTGAATAAATGGATGATTTTATAAATAATTATTACAGGGCCACGTATAGGTAGGGATGGGTAACATTCATCTTGGCCTTAATTTGTATCAATTCATCGACTTATCGCACGATTCTTTCGAAATATACACCCCTTGTGACATTTTAAAATTTCGAAGAGAGTATTATTGCAATCCCAATAACATAGTGGCGTGATAAGAATGGTATTTCTGTTTCCTCGAAGTTACATGGCTGGAGAAATTAATGTGTCTTTCATTGTGTTCCACAATGGCAGTTTTTCTAAAGCAATCTTCAAAGAGATTATTTTCCTTTTTGGAGAAAACCAAAGATATAAGTTGCACAACCATCACATATTTCTTACTCGTCCAAATTTCTTAAGATTTTTTATTTATTTATACACCTTGCAATCCGCCGCTAGGGTATGTGGCATGGGGTGATAACACACCAAACTAATTTTGACCCATATTTAACCTACATTTTTTAACACTTAAATGATTCCACGGCGGTCGGACAATGTTAAAGATAATTAATATTAAAGATATTTTTAATAATGGAAAAATTCTAAATTCTAACACATGGTTTGATAGTAGGGATGTATTGTTAGAAATACAATACTTCTTCATGTTAAATTAATAAACTACTTTTAGTTAACCAAAAAGATGTTCTACAGATAAGAAAAAATTAATGATAAAACCAAAGTTTTACTGTTACCGTCTAGTGAGAGTCTACGCGGAATTAATTCTGAGAAATTAGTGTGAAAAAGTTAACTAAATATCAACGAGGCCTGTCCAGAAAGTAACCTCCGTTTTCGTGTAGCGTGAGAAGTATTGGAGGGAGCCGAAATGTCGCTGTTTGGACGCACACAGTAGGTCAGTACTCATCGAGCTGCAGTGGTTCGAAGGCCGCGCCATTTTCATTTGTTTACAATAGGGAATAAAAATGAACTACACAATTAAAATCTCCTCCAAATGTAAAGTCCATACAGTGATAAGGTTTTTACTGATAAAAAAATTCAAAGCTGCTGACATTCATCGGGAAATTTATGCTCTGCACGGGCCATATGTGATGAGTGACTAGAGTTGTGCGTCAGTATTATCGATCTTTTTTGAAGTGAACATAAAAGCTCATAATGATGACAGAAATGGCCTCCCGTCTGTGGTGAACAATGAACTGCACCTGAAATTGGTAAAAAATTTCGTGAAAACCGGTGTTTTACAATATCTGAAATCTTCAGAAAGCTTTCCACATATTTCTACGGCTCTGTTGAATGAAAACACGACTGCAAAGTTGGATTACTACATGTATTGTTCTCGTGCCGACGAGGAAATTCAATATGCCGTCATTGGTTGGCTGCGATCTCAGGCGGCGTAATTTTACATGATTTATACAAAAAGAATCGGGAAAAGTTTCGGAAAAAAATATATATTTCAGATATTTCTACAATGCCTTAAAATTCCTCAAATGACATCCCTTGAGCGTCGACACACATTTCCTAGCGATTTTCCTACCGCTCGAAAGCTCCCTAATAGACGGATTCCGGAAGGTCTTCAAGGGTAGGCGTGCAAAGCTTCTTTGACGGCACTCATACTTTAACCATCCCATGGTGGTGTCCTGTGAGGGAGGATTTCACTTTTGGGAATAGAAAATAGTCTGCTGCTGCCAAGTCGGGACTGTAAGGGGGTTGGGGAATCGTCGCGATGCCGACGCAGAAGGTCTTTGCAAGCATACCCTCGACTCTGCTTTTGGCGTCCGTCAAGACCTAAGGGACGAGTTTAACGCAGATCTTTCGCTAAATCGCTAAAATTTTCAGTGATGATGGTGTCATCTAATCAATGCCAATGCGATCTGCGATCATGCGCAAAGTTAGGTCTGAATTCAGCACTTCACGCACGTTGGGAATAAATTTGGCACCGATACTTTTTATACAAGCCTTCTATGCACAGAATTTGTGGACCAGCTGATGAAAACAGTGTTATTACTACTGATACTTTTTACTCAAACTTTGTCGAGTTTTTAATTTAGTCGCCGTTTAACTACGTCGTAATTTGTCTAAATTTACTTCAATTCTGGTCGCAAAGCTACTGATTATCTTTCACTCTACAAAGCTACCGATTATCTATTCAGTGTTTCTCCCGTGACGGTTGGAAGAAAATAGAAATTGACGAATTCATTTAATACGAGGAATTGGCGATCCCGAATAGAACCCATTTAAGCAGAAAGAGAATGGAGCGAGATGACTTTTAACATATGCAGCCAACAAAGTTGTTCCTTTTAGTCCAGAGATACGACAAATGCTCAACTCTGTTTGGCAAATGTGTTTAAAATTAGTAGAGATATGTAGTTTTGTGATAGAATGATAAATTTTCTGTATCTATTTCATGTTATATTTTGAAGCATAACGGAGTTCAATTTCTGGACAGCTCTTTTAAATCTACCAGAAATTTTCAAAAATGTAGTCGTTAGTAATTACTGTTTTCCTATTGTTAGTTTCTTCTTATTACGATAAAGTTTGATTACAAAGTTGGAGATTTGAATTTTTAAATTGCCCTATTGTAGCCAATTCATATACATGGTTGGTGTTAATCAAAAATTGAAGTGTTTGGACAAATACTATTTGGGACTGGAAGAACAAATAAGAAGATTTGAACAATCTAATTGTGTCCAAGTATGAAAGGAGGGTAAAATAATAATCAGTAACTATACTATTCGACGTCAGTCAACTGTCATGGCAGATCTGATATCATTCTCTTCACTTCTTTTATTCTCTTTCTCGAAAGTCGTTTCATAAACTTCCTTCAGGAACATTTTCAGACCACGTACTAGAGCAGTGGAATTAACGAAGCCTATATTCTTCAGAAACATGATAATCGAAACAGGAGGCTGGACTTAGATTTTAGATATGAGTGTGGAGCAGACTGGAAGAAAATAAAATCGACGCAAAGGAAAACAAACGAAGTTTAAGACGTTGTAGGCGAAGAAAGAAGGCTCTTGAGTGAGAAGTTCGAAGAAGGCAAGACAAGTGGGTGCAAAAGAGATACTAAGAGGAGATAGAGGGTAGAGAATGCTGGAAAAGCGAGCTAGAGGGATAGATAGATAGATAAAGGACTTTATTTGTGCGAAATTGAGACCTAATGGTCCCTTCTTCCATTTAACTCATATGAGGGAGGGAAAGAAAAAAAATTTGGATGAAATTAAGGAATGTAGAAAGACTGCAGAGTGAAGGATCTAAAGATATTTGGTGTTATAATGGTTAAGGCTTAGGGAGTACGGTAGTACGTAGTCCATCAGAAACCTACCCTAATCCGGTAGATTAATATTGAAAAAAAACTAAATCACAGATCTTTCGGGTCTGGTATTGTTAAGATTAAGGGCTTGTGTCGAGGGAAAACACGACGTTCTTGAAGTGTTTTCCCCCGTTGGTATTAAATGCTGGTATTTAATGTCCTCGACCGATGGCGTTCGGGATCTCTCTCGTTGGCCTTTCAATCGTAATTTCGTCGCCCGAGGAGTGAGCATGCGACCCTACTCGGGTTCTCTCTGTCCCACGACTACGCCACGCCCCCCGCCTCCCTCCCCCGCATCAACCACCTCGCTCGCTATCCTCCATCTTGTAATCCGAACACATTTCCCGGCCTTCCTCTTCATAATCCCTTTCCGTTTTCGCCGTCTCAACAATCTCACCTCCCACCCCCTCACCCCACCACCCCCTTACACCTAGACGGCGGCCCCACCCACGCTTCTCATCCCACGCTCTCCCCTTTCGAATGTCCTCCGGTCTCCACGCAACCCTTCCGACCGCCTCCGACACCCTCTGTCGCCTCCCCACTTTCTCTCCTTCCCTCTCTCACTCGTACACTCCCCCCCCGAGAGAACTCCTTCCCATTTCATCAATCTCCCCTCATCTTCCAGTCTCCCCCGTACAAGGATGCCAGACATCCCTCATAGGGCGAGTCTTTCACTCGACATTCGCACTGTTCCGAGAAAATCATTTCTCAAGTAAGGGTTTCGCTGTCTTTCTATCAAATAATATCACTGATGATGATCTTGTGTATAGTGGCAACGAAAGGTCTTTACGGCATTACGGGGGAAACTTGTGTGATTTTGGAGAAGAGCTTCATGAATGGAGAAGATTGTTGGCAAGTGAAAGATTGTTTCCAAATAATTTTCCACGACCTCTCTGGAGATATATATTTTTTGGATAAATTTAGTAGAATTCTAAGATGCAAGTCAGGCATTTGGTTAACATGGGTACTTGTTATAGTTGGAGCAACAAAAGTTTGAAGGGAAAATTATCGTTTCAAAAGTTGTGGCTTGGCATTATGTTTGTGATTTTTTTGGTCGGATAGTAGCTGATTTATCATTATTAAAATTTGCATAGTTCCTTTAGGGTTTGTTTTGGCGATGCTCAATGAACGGAAGGCAGATTCCGGAATGTATGTTATGCATATAATGTAAATGAATGGGTCTTTGTGAACAGGAGGTGTTAGGTATTATTGCATATATTTGCATAGCTACCGATTTTGAATTGCTTGTGATAGAAAGGGATGATACTTAAGGTTCTGACATTGGCCCCTTATATGATTGATAATAAAATTATAGTTATTGCATAGGGATTAAAGGTTCTTGCTAATTATCGATGTTGCCCCAATAAATAGGAAAGGCACTGTTATTAATTGAACTCGACGTTTCTAAAGTACTTGAAAGAACACTTGAGACTAGCTCAATAAAAAAAATATTTGTTGACCTAGGCTTATTCATTTCTCTTCACTCAACTCATTTTACACACCCTCAGAAACAAGTCGTAAACTTAACAAAACGAACTAGGAAACCTTGTGAAATCCATACTAATGATTGATTGTGATACCAGATTTTAGCTCTGGTCGCCAAACCACAAGGCTTGTAAATTGGGTCCTAGCTTTTGATAAACGGGTTCCTTGACTTTTTGTTACGTATACGTAAGAACTCCTCACAGAGTCGTGTAAAAAATCTGGCAACTCTGCATCCTACCCGTCCATCTCCACTTTTCCGCCTCCGTCCTCCCGACGTCCTTTCCTTATCCCTTTGCCATCCATCCTTTGCATCGCGGTGTTCCTCCCCGCGACGCCGCCGCCTCTTTTTGCTAGCCATCAACTCCCCTTTCCTTGCCCCGCGCGTAATTGACGGAGTTACACGTAGTGTATGCGCCGTAAAAGTCTCGTACTGGGGGAGCTTTGTTCAATGTTCCGTTTTGATCCTTTTTCTCGAAGTTCGTTGGGGAAGAAGAGCGTGCTCCGAGGGGCGGTTTAATGCTGAGGCAATACGTACCAAAGGTACGGCAAATTACATGCGCTCAACCGTTTCATGCGGAAATAAAAATTTGACACCGTCATGAGTGAGAATAGAATGAAAGGACTGAATTATGAAAAACGTTAGTTTTTTCAGTAAAAATGATTAAAATGCCCTTCCACATCTCAGTAGTAGTAGATAATGCATCACATCAGGCCACATGCCATTTCCTCCCCGGGGATTTGAGCTTAGAAACAAAAATTAAATGACTGGTTTATTTTTGGGCTCAAAACTTCAGTACTGTACCATATTTAAACTTCTCGATAGTCGCCATATGGCAAAAATTAGCAAGACAACGTTTTTCTTACTTATTATTTACTCCTTACAAGTTAGTTTTATTAAATATGTATGATACATTAATAAAAACCTGAGGAAACAACACATCTACTTCTTCATCGCGTTCGAAGAAATTTCATTTGACTTGCCCCTCAAGTTAGACATAATAGGGTTCGTCATTATCTCACAAGACATTTGGTCTGCTATATTATACCTATAAATTCTATATTGGTCTTTAGTAGCAATAATTTGTAGCAATAATAAAGTTACAACGTTAAAATTTTCAACAAACGAAATCCAGGTAACAACAATTTCTAATATTACGAACTTTATTGTAAGCTAAGTTTAAATGTTAACATGCATCTTCCTCGCACGTATACGGATATTACTCATGTGTGTAGTGTTTTCGTCAGATTTCTTATCATAAAAAATGTATTTCCTATGTTTCATGTTACTCGTATTTTGTATGCTCTAATCCTCTTTCCTAAAATTCTCATTTACGCCCCAATATTCCTAAGCACTCGGAATTTAGTAAAGTCAGTTCCTTATTCCCAACATTTTCAGTCTAAAGGCGGCAGTTTGTGGCGCACCTTGAAATGTATGCAACGCCCTATCTAATAATAAAAAGGTTTGCTAATGACTTGTCCTTTATGACCTATTCACCTTCTGTCTTTATCCTCCGTGCCTCACACCAGCCCGATAGTCAAAATGACTCATATCTCTCCACCATTACCTTTCCATTTTTCTAGCTTTCCATTTCACTTTACATAAACAGTACCGAGATACGTTATCCTTTATGGAAGCCTATACGCTTCATATCACCCTAGTCACATTTCCATAACAAGGAAAAAGCCGGGACTGCCGAGCGCGACATGATATCTGGAGTGGATGAAGAATTCACCTACCAGGATAGTAGGTGCAGAAGGTTGCTATGGGGGATCTCTTTTATCATAATATTTGGTTATTTAAATGGGTAATACTCTTGGAAACCCCGAGACTCGGAGCCTGAAGTCAGGGCACCTCACGTGACTAATTGTAATCTGGCGCGACATGATGGTCTTCTCAGCCAATTATTGCAATCCCAATGAGAAATATCTCTGGTAAATCTTCCCTAATGGTCAACTTGAACTGAAAAAAATCTCATTCATTCGAAATCTTTTTGGGCCAACTTTTCTACCGTCACATGGATGTATTTTGCGAATTTGTCAGTGTGTGTTGGTTGTGTTTTTTGCGACACTCATTACTCCTTTCATTTATTTCTCCATTTTTTCTTCTCGTTCACTTTCATTTTGTTGTCATTTTTAGTAATACGTACATTCATGCAAAGTGCATTTGAATTTAATCTCCCTTCTTTTAGGTCTTTTCCATTGACTTCCTTACTCTCATCTCGGTTGGTACTACTTAATATTACGAATGTTTTACTTTCTTCATCTTCATCATTATTTTCCGATACCTATTAAGTCACAGAACACACTGTCCTCCGTTCTAGGATAGAGCGAAAACCACTTCCTCAACCTCAATTCGTGGTCACGTCTTCAGGGTTCTATTTATGTGAGGTTACTCGAGCCACGTTAGTATTTCATATTCACGAACCTTATATCATACACGCTACTCCATTCATATTTTCTGTTTCTCTCTAAATCACTGGTCAAATATTGGATAGGTATATGTACGTATGGTAAACATTAAAAAAAAACTCTGGATCGTCGAAATGTGATGTTCCCTGCTTGCCATTCAATGCGCCTCAAGGGAGCGGAAATCCAGTCTCTTCAGTCCGCCGAACCGGTCGGTGGTAATCCAGTCCGCCTTCCCATTCATCAGAGAGCGCGCTCCTTTTAACACCCTCGCGCACGGTTCGTTCCCCTGCGGCCCATGTCCTAGGGAAAGGGGCGTCATTTCCACAGCCGCCAAATTCTCAAACGGCGCCCCACCGCGTATTCCGCGCCGTGTGCTCATAGGAGCGTGGGGCTTGCGCCACGAATGCCGCCCGAATGCAAATCCTAGCGCCGCGTGCCCTTTGGGCTGGGCTCGGCACGGATCCCCTCTCTATATACACCTCTTCCGTTCCCTGGAGCACCCCATTCATCTCACTCCAGCCCCGCCTCCTTCTCGATACATCAGATTCCTCTCACTTCTTTCTCCTTCTCTCCAAACACAGGTGTAAGATACCGATGAGAGATTCACCTCCAAAGGGATGGGTTATTTTCCCCCAGGAAATACCTATCTCAAGTAATTAACTCCTTGGCCTTCCAGTCGACTGATCCCCGGGCGATCTTGCAGACATGTGGTCCGTCAGTTTTTTTTGTATTGAGATACTGTGGAATTTTTCTCCAATTTAATATCTTTCCTTGCTCCGAAGAATGAATGGTCTTGTACTGCGAAGGGCTTTGCTCCGGGTGCAGCGAAATTTTTTGCGTCGAGTCGGACGATTCGATGCTCGTTCTCCGTCATCGCCTGGACGAGCGTTGGCGGAGGTAACGTGGGCAGATGAATCCGGCACGTTCGCCCGGACCGAGTTTCAAACATGCCATTCGAGCTTTTGAGCACTCACCGTTATGTCTCTCGCCGTGTGCTGTTGAACGCGGGCGACTCCCGTAGACCCATTCAGCATGCGCGAAAATTGGGCGACTGACGTGCGCGTGCATTGCACCGAATCCTCGAGACCGGATGCGCCATATTTGGTTCTGGAATTTCGATCTCCCCTCCGAGACGTCGGAGTCAAAACAGAGAAAAACCAAGGGAGCGCACAGTAGAAGTCACAACCTCGTTCCTGCATCCACTCCACTTTCCCTTCCGCTCACACAGCGAGTCCCTCCACTACCCTCCCTCGGTGGTGCAATAATTTCCTCGTAGCGCAGTATGTCGAATGGTGATGCTGGTTATGAATGGCTATTTTTTTGTAATCCCGACAAAATCCACATAGGATGGTAATTTAAAACGTTTTAATCGTTTCACATTTTTAGACGGTCTGGATATCTCGATATTTAGTCCGTCGCCAAATCTAAGGGACTTTGATTTCCCCCCTGCCACACACCTTTTTTGATGGCTCGCAGGGTATTTATGTAGATGTAAGGGTTGTGAATTTTAATGCCGCACCGGATGTGGATATTCATTTTCCACTCTGTTCCCAGTATTCCGCTTGCTTTACTATGTTGACGGATGATGAGCTTGACGATAACAAACGACAGCAAAAATCACAAGAATTGTGAATGTTGTTTTGTACCCTTTGGGAAGTTTGAATGGGCACGGGGAAATTCTTAAATTAATCAAAATATGCGCGAATTATCTGGCAAGAAAAAATCCTTTGAAGCAAATTTTAAAATAGTTTTAAAACTCACTCAACTTCTTGAAGGTAGTAATAATGCCCTAACTCTATTCATGGGATCGGTATCCGAGTCTAGAGATCATTCACTCAGGGCTACGAAATGACGTCGATAAAATATTTCGGTTGGATTATGTCTCTATTTTGAAATGAACTGGGGGCTGCTTTGATTATGATGAGGAAGGTGAAATTTAACTATATTCGTGATAATTCTTAATTAGAAATTATTTCCTTAGTGAAAATGTCGCTGAAATGCTAATTCGATCGCTTGTATGTTCCGCTGCCAAAAAATAGGTTGGAGAACACTGTTATTAACATAATATCCTCCAAGAAACAACACACGAAGGAAACGTGAAACTATGTGTAGTAATGTTTACATTGAAATAATTAATTCAGGTGATAATTTTTTCTGTTGAGGTGAGAAGTGTTTTTCTAAAGATAACCCGAAACGTGAATATCTCTTTGTTTTTTCAATTGTTAAATTCAGATTACCCAGAGTTTTAAATTGCAATGGGTAAATCCGAGAGGTTTAATAGTTTAACAATATGAAACTTGCCCAGTCATCATCCTTCGAAAAGAAATTCAGAGATACTGTCGTTACGTTAGTGCTGTACGCATCGGAATGCTGGACCATAAAAATGAAGCAAGAAAGGTCGCTCCATTATGATAAAATAAGAACGCGAAGATGGATATACGGTGTGGTATGAGAAGCAAGATTGGGTACAGAATGAAAGCATAGGAGGAAGCCTGCTCGTCACTTCTACATCGTAAGTTTGAAAAAAAAAGTTGAGACTCCAATGGCCCGAGAGAATAGTAAGAATGCCAGAAATATGGGTCAAATAGTGAGAACTCGAGCTACTATTGGATGATAGACGGAGGAAATTGGAAAGCGTTGGTTGGATTGTATCATAGGGGATCCGTAGAACTGTACAATTCCGCATCAAATAGACCACAATAAGCGATAGCGAGGAAGGAAGTCACAGAAAGTTGACCGGAGATGATTAATACATAGGAAGGGCCAAGACGCTGTATGTTGCAGTTCCTTTCCTTTAGACAAATCTTTGGAATCCGTTACTCATTTATTTTTACTGTCTCATTTCCCTGCATCTTATTCTGCTTTAATTCATCTCTTCACTCCTTCTGTACCATCTAAGAGTTCAATAGTGCTCAATGGTTCAATGGTACAAGTATGTCGAGCTTTTCATTCATTAGTTATCAGATGCAATATGAGAGTAGACTTTGATTACTTTCATTAACCTAACTCTAATTACGAGTGATTTCATAGTTTTTTAATGCTTCAGACATCTTTGTTGATCCGCCAAAAATACTTCTTCTTTCAAGCAGAAGAAAAAGATCTAGGTTCGCCACATCCAGCCAAAAACTTATCAGCGATCTAAATCACTCAACGTGCCTTCTTATTTCATGTTGAGATATTTATCTCCCATTAGCATCATAATATCAACGAGAAACTGAGCACCGTAAATGGCTAACTTTTTTAAATTTGAGTTTTAAAGTTTTATCTTCGAAGTTTTCGGAGTAGAAATTAACTTCTTCGTAATAAGTTTCTTTCATACCACAACGCAGAAATTCTAAGGAAGTGATTAAAGTATATTTTTGGCAAACTATTGGCATAAAATCTTTAACCCAGGGTCCTATTCACTTGTTAGTTCGTAACACGCTTACCTGGCGAGTATTAGCTCAGCTAATATTTTTTGTCTTGTAATCTGGTTTCCTGCAGTTAGTCTCAATGTTAACGAGGGTCACCACTGCTTTGCTATTACCAATGTCTTTGAACCTGAATGTAAATCCGTAATTTAGATAATAATTTCTGCATTTTTGGTGCTATAAGTTCAATAAATTTTGTCCTTAAATTTATAAATGCGGAATAAAGATTGTATTGAAGTACCTATTTCTAGCACCTATTGAACTTTAATAGGCAATTATTCTAACCAATCTAATCTTTCCTGGTGACAACTATATTTTTATGAGCACAATTATTTTAAAAATATCGTAAAATTTAAAATTTGATAACTGTACCATGCTATGAAGTAAAGCTTTTCTCGGAGAAAATAATTTTTATCTAGGTGCCCAAAATAAAAAAAATACATAACAGGAGTGCATCATCACACTTTAGTTTTCCCTGGGTGAAATCTTGTTGGTTAACCTTTAAATGAGGAATATTATTTCCAAGAGGTTTTCCTTTGTTAATAACTTTGTCCGTTCAGCCTTGATGACGTATTGAGCTGGAAGGCGGGTAAGAAGGCCGCCCAAAAAAAGTCGTTTGTCCGACTGTCTGCTCCTTTACTCCCCCTGCTCCCCCACCCTGCCTTCCTCTTCGCCCTCACTATTATCTCACCCTCTCCCAATCCTTCCCACTCCACACAACCCCCCTTCTCCCACTCCACCCCGCTCTCCCCTCCCCTCGGAGTCGAAAGAGCAATGAAGCCGAATTCCGCACGTCATGAGATGACTTCCCCACCTCCCCTCTCACTTAACGAGAGTCTTGCACCCCTCCCCCTTTTCCTTTCCCCCCCAATGACACCCACCCTTCCCCCGCATCCCACCCCACTTCCTCGGCAGTCCCCTCCTCACTCTCATCCATCTACAGCTCCCAATTCCCCATTTCTCATCCGCAGATGCCATACCTCCTACTCCCCATTCCCTCTCTCTCAACCTCCCTGCCTCTTTCCCTTTGGCCCTCATCCCATCCCCCGTCCCTTCTTAAACCTGTGCCCCTTCCCACCTTTTCACCTCCCCCATCCCCCTTTGCCTCACATATATCTTTGTCCCGACGCCACATCCACCCTCCCCCACGACCCCCACCGCCCCTCTCCCCTCGCCCTTCTCATTCCGTTGTCCTCCCAAACCTCACTATATTATCCCATTCATTCACCAGTCCCATCTCTCTCTCTCTTTCTCTCGCCCTCCTCTCAATCTCCCTTCCTTTTCCCCTTCCCGTACCACGCACTTCACTAATTGCAAGATGATCTACACAAGACTCTCTTGACACACAAACGCGGGTGCAATTTCGTATATCTATATGTTCGTATAGGGATACGTATGCCCACATTCCGTTCGGCCTCTTCCAGTCCGGAAACTTTTTGAGTTAATATTTCTGAAGGTCGATTGATTTTCTTTTCCTCTGCAGGGCAATTAATAACGCTAAACTTCTTTATTTCGTCATCGACTAATTATTTAGTGGTTTAAAAAAATTCGTTTTTCTTAATTAACGAGACTGAGAAGCACAGTAGCACCGTAATTCAGGTAGGATATTCTGCCTGTGTGAATCTAAATGCCGTCATTAATGTACTTTTTCTTATGGTTTTGAAATATTATCTACAAGTCATAAGACAATCTTTTATAAAGCTTATCCTTTATCGCTTGTTATAACAGAGCATCATATTTGACGAAGTTTAAGTTTTCTCTTGGCCTTTTTTCTAATAGATTAAAGCATCTATTTAAATGAAAACAAAGACATTCATAAAGCTTAAGTGTAACATAGTATACCCTGTAACTAATTTCATTGCATACCAAATGCATAGTGTTAAGACACTGACAAAGTACATTATTGAAACATGTTAAAGATTTTCAATATGCTGCCTTCCACTTATTTTAATGAATTAATATTTGACCAACTACGTACTGAAATATTTTACAGGTTAAGTTGGCAGGTTTTTGAATGACCCTTGTATTCAGCTTTGCTACACTTAGAAACCCCGCCAAATACTGAACGATATACTAAAGTACTCTAATCACGTATTACAGGGAGACGTTTTTAAAATAAATATACTTTCTACCTCCCTGCAATGTGTCCATATGCTTCCATATCCTTCTTCCACATTATTCTCTAACTTGCTTATCCAACATTCTACTTATTATCACGGTCTTCAACATTCCATCTCTAATCAAACTGTCTTGCTTACAGTTTTGCTGCCTTATAATTTCTACAGAAGACTTTCTGGCTTTATCTGTACTAGCTATTATAAGGAGTAATTGTAAGAGAAATAACTTTGGGTGTTTTTGAGTCACTTATGGATAAGTTGTGACACAAAAAATAAAAATATTTCGTAAAAAATTAATTTGAAGAGAATTGAAACCTAGATCCAATTTGGGTTAAAAACGTAGGGCAGTAAAAATTGAAATTCGAATTTTTTCAAATCGATTTATCATTAAGTCACAGTATTCTTTCTGAGCGAATTTAATTGCAGCATCATTTGTGTAAATGTGTGAGGAAACACTGCGGGAAATTATGTTGCGATAATTATTTGAAAGTATATAGTAAAGTGCACGGTAGTGCTCATCGTACTTATTCTGATTGAGATACCATTTTTACTGCAAGATTTGAGAAGAGAATGTGGGTACAAAACTTAAGCTCGGATCGTGAATCTAAGGGACGATATTTTGATTATGCATCGCTAGTTTCCTGGGAGGATGATTCCCATTTTTATATTCGTTTGGCCACTTAGAAAGTTTCAATCAGTTCTCCCTCTTGCGTATTTCTCATCGTAGCAAAAAGAATTTGTCCTAGTTACTAGCGGATGAACCATGCACGAATCTTTACCTCAACTCTTTATGCCTTCAGACTTGGAATTTGTCTTACTGTATGATCCTTCTAAAATGTCGTGTTTCAACATAGAATTCGAAGAATCATTGCTGAGAAAATTTTTTTGACATAAAATTGAAATTTTAGCAACAGTTAATTATTTATGAGAGGGAAAGAGTTCAATGAATAGAACCCATAATAGAAATCGGGGCATTCATAAACGTCACGAATAAATTTCCTTAATCAAATTTCTCAACGAGAAAGCCACACAGAAGGCCCCCAATTTATTGTTAGCAGGATCAATTTGTGCCTACAGTCCTACGTTTCTCGTCTCGATTTGGATCTAGCGAATTTTTTCCCCCGAAGTGCCTTTATCAGGAATGAGATGTTTGTCTGGGATGTTAATTCTTCCGCACGAGCCACTCCAAGTGAATTCAAGGCTGGGAGGTGGACGACGATGTACAATGGGTGAAGAATGTCAAATTGAGTATTTAAGTGATTTTTGACCAGACCACAACATTGGCTGTTTTAGCTGGTAATTTCCATTCATTTAGATTAATTACCCTAATTGTATACTAAATTTAATGATTCAATGAAAGAAGAAGTTTTCAAGTAATATGCATTAAAATTCCAACACGTTTTGCGAGTTTCACGAAGGTATGTATATCACATCATGACGAAATAAATGCGTGGTAAGTCATTTGGGTTGAAATAATGTAATTTGTCGATTTTATGATTGTTTTACATGCTGTGTGAATTTTTTAATTGCAAAATGATATTCGGTAAATCTTTGATTGAGTACTTTTTGAGGTGTTAATTTATTCCGAAATTATGTTAAACCACGTAGGTTTGGTGTGAGGTGAGGCCATGTCTTCTCTTTGTCCCTCTCTCATTGAAAAAGCTTTCTGGTTAGAGCATTATAATTACCTTATATTTTTATTTGGGCATAGATATCTCTGAACCTGTAATAGTATTATTAGGATTTACATTTATAACCTTCCCAAAGCCTTGAGTTATGAGCCACATCAACTACGCCAAAAGAGAAAATATTCCTGAAAACGAAGGGACGAAGAAGAAATGATGATTAAATTTACCAGTACAAGGGATTTGCCAGTGTTTGCAAATACAGTTTTGTATTCCACGACGAGTTGCTTGTTTTAACTCTCCGTAAGAATTAAAATAATTTTACTCAGAATTAACTTCTAGCCGACTCATTTAAAATTTAAATGCCATTGATGGTGTTCCACCAAAGTGAAATATAAGAATTGATGGATATTAATCGGTAGGCTTATTTTGCATTCATGAGTGATTAGCGAGAGCCAAATGAAACGAAATAAGAAATTACTAATCGGGAATTTGAATAAAGTTTTTAAGCAGCTGTAGGGATACTTTTGAGTGATTTCCAGCTGTTTCGCTTGGAATATTTAAGCTTAGTTTGAGGCCAAGATAAAGGCGGAAAGAGAGGAAGGTTGCGTGAAGTTATTAGCCCGGTGGCAATCTTTGTCCTAATCTCAAGAGCTAATTCTTGAGGTCATGGAGATGACTATCTCATCCGGAAAATAGACAGACGTCCTCAAAAGGTTCATCACACGACACTCTTGGTAGAAATCGGAACGCTTTTCAGATACTTTCTTCCTGACATCAAAATTTGGTCGTTGCACGGAAGGACATCACACCAAACTCCACCAAGACGTTTTCCCAATTCAAAAAGGTACTCCGTGAATCGAAGGTGATAGAAAATAATTTTAAAATCTATATTCCTGTATTCATACTTAAGTCTTTAACTATAAGGTTTGAATGCCATATTGGATTTGAGAAACATGAAACATTAGACGATGCTTTGAGAAGAGTATGCATTGTGGATATTATTAAGGAAGGGTCGCTCGCTTCAGAAAACTACCATAAGCTCTGGTGGTTCGGCCCAGAAAACCTTATGACAAGCTAAAAGTGGCTTATCTGGATTTCGAGGGCCGTACGGGCCACCATAAACGTCCCGAGAGCAAAAAAACTACTCCTTGATTCACCTTTTTTAACGGTGGGCTTTCTTCATGAAATCTTGCCAAAGCGCAGAGGTTATATCCATTTTTCTTTCTAAATTAGAGACGGCCGTGCGTATATTTATGTGGTTCCCATTCGGGGTAAGAACTGTCAAAACTTCTTGTTTTATTTAATGAAAGAAAAATCAATAGATTTAAATTTATTTAGATATATATTTAAAAACTTCATTTTTAAAATATCTTACAGTAACTGCCGGTAACTTGCAGAAAATCTTTTCATGTAACAACCTGTAGACTTTGGAACACTTTGCTTAAGGCCATTTAAGTTTTAAATCACTCATTTCATTCAAAAACAGATGCAATAAAATGGTTCTACATGGCGAAAACACTTCTCTATACTAAATATAATCTTACGCAAACATATATCATCTCAATTCTTTTACGTGCACCATTTCTGACCATCAACTTCATCTTGCTTAAAACATATGATATCTTATTTTACTTTATTATGTATGTCTGTATATTCATGTGTATTTATTGTACTGTAATACATTGGATATCTTATTACATATGTATATTACCATATTGTTTTGTATTGTACCTCGCACGGTAATTAATATATATACATATAGTATATATACAAAAATACACATACATTGCTCACTTGCAACTTTCTCCCCTCGAATATCTGCTAAGTGATGCGACTCATCAATACTTCACGACCTCTTCAAACCAACGTAAAAACTTCCATCTCATCCTCTATCCAGTGAATTCTATCCACAGCACTTGGAATACCCACCCATTTTACTCGCTCTCTCCTATTTTTCCAACAAACACTTCTCAAGTACGAACATTTCACAGCGTAACAATTCATCTTGACCAGGATTGGAACCCGGGTCCCTCAATTTCCGGTCGGATTAATAAGGCAATCAATCTGCCGAGATGGTCCTCTGACTTGGTGAATTTCTAGGGAACTAAGAATAATTTTGCGCTCGGAAATTCTCGCGTCAATGTGCAAATAAGCATATGACCCATTTAAGTTACTAAGTTGGCATTTTCTTTGGACTTTTCATCTATCCGTGCACCTATGCATTTATCGATACTTATGTCCGACATTTATGGAGGTTTATATCGTAATTTAAAAATTTATGTCGGCATCAATCGAAAGTCGTAACTTGGTTTCGACGCTTAAAAATTCTCGAATATTTTCAAACTTCATTCTAACTTTAGCTAAATAACGTGCGAAATTCTCTTCCTCCATTGCCGTCTCTATCTCCGCTACCGTCTCTCCGATTTAACGTAAGTATTCCGCTAATCGCTCAGAGCCGGAAGTAAGTCTTTCGCTTTTGTACCTGAGAGGAGCCAAGAACCAAAACCCTGCACAACCCACGAAATTTCTGCAAACGAAAGAACTAACCGACATTGCTAGAATTCTTAAAGCGATTCTTTTACCCGTCCGAATCAAAGAAAAATATCTTGAAGAATATTTGGTTGCTGTGATATGGCAACGTTTCAACCATAACGAGGGGAATGAACATTTCGTCAGGCTCTGAGACTGCGCGAGAACTGCCTCGTATGGTTCGACTGCCATTAACGTTCGTAAGTCATCGAGGGCGGTGGATGGGGGGAATGGAATAGGAGAGAAACTGGATAGAGGGACTCTGGCGAAGATGAATGGCTCTGTTATAAAAGGGAAACCCTGTTGGAATGCAGCCCAGCCATCCCCCGACGGATCGGTTAATCATCACGACTCCTATTAATAATCCGGAAAACAATGCGGTGTTTAATGAGGTGATTTGCTGGAGGAATTGAGACTGAAGTGTAGGTAGGTACATGAATGAAGGCAGGATGTTGCAAAATAATTTCGTTTCATCGCATTGATTTTCCCTCGATCAATGTCATCGACTGAGTCTTCAAATGTTCTCCTTGTCGTCGCTCCATTCAAAAGGTATAAGAGTTGGGAAGCAACATTCAAAAAGTGTAATTTAGACTAATGCTGTCAATTAAATTTGATTACATCGTTATCCCATTAAAATGGTCATTGTTTTCAAAACTAGAAAGAAATGAAATTAATCCTTCTAACCAAAAACTACCGCACTCGTAACATCTAAGAAATTTTATCAAACAAAAACTCTTTCGGCCAAAATAAAATAGGATATTGACGCATCATGACACCAGACAGGTAGACACCAACATGTGGAAAACTGATTGGCGATTCCTCAAAACGAAATTTTGGTAAATGTATTTCCTAGTATTTCATTAATAAAAATAATTCGAGATTTATTTTTAAGTGGAAAGCGGGTTTTTTTTCGATTTGTGAAAACTCAAGAGTTCTGAATATTTTGAATAAGAGGTTTCTCACCACTCTTTCATGTTCTAATATTGTCTACCCTTTTCTGTATAATAGAAATGACGCTTCCATTTCTACTGTTTGCATAAGTCTTCTTCTCGTGATATACTTCAGTATCCGAACTGGTTGGTTCAAATCAGTAAAACCCCCAGGTAGCTATAATATAGCTGTAACATGAAATCATTAAGTACTTTTATCTCCGCTAATCAACTTTGGAATTGATTTTGCCGCTGCTATTCGACAGTCGTTCTTTGAGTCACTTTGAAGTCGGTAATAATGGTTAAAAATCAGATTCCAAATTTTGGTACTGGTCATTATTTTATTTTCTTTGTTCAATATTTATAGCATGAACTAAATTTTTTTTTTAAAAAGCAAAATTTGGATCCCCGATAAAGAGAAATGCGTGTACCCTGTTGTGATAAAAACAAAAAAAGAAATTCACCGAAAACTTCTATTCGACATTTCTGTACAAATTTTTGTGCAACTTCCATTTTATATATACTCCTGGTGGGCAATTGATTACATATTTCTTTACATTGGCACTCCTACCTCTCTTACAAATAAAATTTACCCTCCCAAACCTGGTTCGGCTTTAATGCGTTGATTATTTTAGTCGTTTAAATGATAATGAGATGTGGCTGCGTAGATAATGAGATGTTTTTTTTAAAATAGATTCCAGTCGGTAATGTTTACTTGGTATACGAAAGTAATCATAAACTCTGGAGTATTTTATGAGGTCTATGATGTTCATATTATTCCATTCATAAAAAAACTGAAGCTGGAGTATTTCTTCAGGAAAGTGCACCGTCGAATGCCCAGTGAACATTGACTAACGAGTCGGCGAAAACGGGTATGCCTGAGGGAACTCGATCGCCATCTCTATGACTCTAAAAAGTAATTGAGATGTATATCTCTGGGCATCTATATAGGGATACACAGCCTTGAAATCCATTCATAACTGTATACGTTGCATGCATACGGTCTATTTTCGCTACTAAATGGCACTATGGACGACTTCTGAACCACTTAGCCAGCCACTTAAGATGAAACAGCAATTTACAGATGTTAATTATAATTTAATTCGGATATTACTAAAAAAATAATTTTGCAGTTAAAAATTCGTTATATAGAGGATAATGGGCAATTAAGCACTTTTGAGAATTTTGCATAAAAGAGTTTTAAGCTCAGATTGGTAGGGAAATGTTTTCTGACGTTGCGTTTCTCGATCGCCGTAATAGAGATACAAAATGCGTCATCGAAAGAGTTGCACCGTAGGTGTAGGAAACACTCATTTCACTGAATTTAAGTAAGCTGCGGAATGCTTCGAGAAAACTGTAGCTGATAAAAGCCCTCTTTGGAGTTATTATTGGAGCATGATATTTCCTGATCAAAATATCACTCTAATGTCAGCTATCAGAAGTAACAGTTATCCTCCACGCCGTCTCTATTAATTTAAATTATTGATATTAGTTTTAGCTAAACTTTAAAAAAGCTTTTGACACGGTCCCACATGATCTGTTACTAAATAAAGTAGGACAGATGAACATTGACCCAAGAGTTAAGTCCTGGTTAAAAGAGTTTCTCAGGGAGAGAACCCAAAGGGTCTGGGTAGGAGAAGAATATTCTCAAGAATCAATAGTGACGATGGGCGTCCCCCAAGGTAGTGTACTGGGCCCGATACTGTTTCTATCCTATATCAATGACATAGGTAAGGAAGCAGAATGTAACATTCGTCTCTTTGCAGATGACTGTATAATATATAGAAAAATAAAAGACAACAGGGATAGTGATATATTACAGGATGATCTAAACAGAGTATCGGAATGGATTACTAATAATAAGATGGGTGTAAACACAAAAAAGTGTAAACTAATAACATTTAGTAGGAAAAGGAGAAGGGAAAATAGAGATTATAACTTGCTAGGTGAAAATCTTGTAAGAGTTGAGAAATGTAAATATTTAGGTGTCTATCTCACAGCTAACTTAGAATGGGGACATCATATAGATAAGGTGGCAGGTAAGGCTTTTAAAACTCTACACTGGGTCATGAGGAACCTTAAGGGGAGCAACAAATCCACTAAAGAATTAGCATACACTTCAGTTGTAAGACCAATAATGGAGTACGCAACAACAGCATGGGACCCTATGGTAAAGGTGCATATAAATAAGCTTGAGAAAGTACAGAGAAAGGCAGCTAGGTACGCTCTAGGAAGACATAACAGGACAGATAGTGTGACAGAAATGTTAGAGACACTAGGATGGACACCGCACCGACTCAGAAGGAAGCTGAACAGGCTATGTGGGATGTTCAAGATAGTAAATAAAGAGAAGGGGTGGGAGGAGCTCTCAGAAAGATTAGACAAACCAAATTACATTGGGCGGAAGGACCATCAGTTCAAAATAAAACATAGAGGGCACAAAACAAACATTAAAAAAAACTCCTTCCTCAATCGTGGAATAAAAGAATGGAATGAGTTACCTGAGGATATCTTTAAGTCCTTACCTTATTCATTAAATAAATTTAAAACGAGGTGTATGCTCGCCTTAAAAACGTGTGAGTAAGAAATAAAACCGTATGTACTTGTGCTATGAATAATGTGTTAACGGGACGCGATTTTGAACGGTATATGAAATTGAAGATACGTGATTACGGACGAAGTGTGGCGATGGACGGTGCGTAGTATGTACTCGTGTGGTGTACACCTAATCCTTGTGTGATAGTAAAGGAGAGGTCGGTAATCTTAAAAGTGTCATTGAATATACGAGCATTTTGTCTCATATCTGTTCTTCTTGTGTGTGTATGTATGTGCATTGTAAGAGTGACCAGTGATCACACTGGACCGTTGCCACCAAGTATATTGCCTAATTGCAACGAAGTATGTAAATAAATAAATAAATAATGTCAGCTATCAGAAGTAACAGTTATCCTCCACGCCGTCTCTATTAATTTAAATTATTGATATTAGTTTTAGCTACTTAGTGTTTCACTTTCGATAATGTTCCTATTTCTACGAAATAATCTACTGCGTTTGTACTATTAGTATAGGCATGGGAGTGACGAAAGATTTACGTAGAACGCTGCAAAAAAATTACTTCTGTTTTACTTATTGCGATCAACTTTAGTGTCCTGATTGGTGATAATAAATGTGGACGCCGAGTACGAGGTGTACTTATGATTTTTGTTTGAGAAATCATCCACCTGTTACACAGCTATAACGTAATTAATCAATGGTCCGGCCTAGATTGATCAAAGTGGGAGATAAGCGGGCGCATGAAAGATGAGCTATTTGCTATTTTCTCGTTAATTCACAGTTCATGTAGAGACAACATGTATGTATTAAGGTGGTAGCAAAAATCGTGTATCTTTTGTTCGCAGAGTGGCTTGATGGCCGGAACAAAAGAAAGGCATTAAGACGTTTCTATATTAAACCTTGATTCACCCTAAGGTATTTTCAACGTAGCAATAGAATGAAATGAATATTATGTTATTGATTATAATTTTTAGGATGTTGATAATTTTTTCTCGGTATGAGACTTTAAAAAAACCGTGCGTGGAAGCATCCTTTAGATTATGCTCTATATGTTGCATTCCTGGACGATTGGAATACCCAATAGAAAATAATTGAGATCTGTGAAACGGGGTGCTGGAGGAGAATGCAAAGAACCAAGTGGGCGTAAAACTAAAAGACGACGTCGCCAATAGGAGTTTAAAGGAGGTTAAGGGAATTTGGCAGTCAAAATGGTAAAGAAGATCGAAAAAAGGGATTGGACGCTCCTCACGGTAAAATGGATGTGTTACGATCAAAACAGGAGGGCATTAATGATAGAATAGGGAATACCAGGCCTTTAGAAAATGATCATGGGGATGGTGGACCGTGTTCCGCCAGTTTTTGGTTTAAAATATGTACGGATGACTGTTATCAAAATAATGTTTTTGTACAATTGCATTAAATCTTTTGCTACAACGGTAGCTTAATCCCATGATATTTCAAAAACTTTTCCTTTGGAGGTTTCTGGAACCCATTTCTCAAACTTGCAAGTGGATTTTATGGTCCACATAGTTTTACCAACACAGTAACTGATAGTTTAACTGTATTTGTTATGGCACCATTCTCGTCTCTCTCTCATGAACATGGTGCGATTAACAGTTTTATTTGATGCTTAAGAAGATTTTCCAGACTTGTGAATTGACTTGTAAATTTAAAAGAAGGTCCCCAGGCGGTCTTGTGTGACCATAAGTATCCCGATAAGCCTCTCTTGTCTTGTCATCTGGTTTCCCAGTGGCCGAACCACCACCGGAGTGTAAGCAGTCGAACCCACGACCTGTGGTATTGTAGGCGGTCGCACTGCTTACCAGACAGACCCGTCCGCCGCCTTGTAAAAAGGCAAAAATATCCGACACGTCCTCATTCGCGTTCCGCCCTTTCTTCCCGCTCTACCCTCGCCCGTGTCCGAGTCGGCATGAAACCGTCACTCGCCATCGACGAACACGGGTACGACCCCGCGCGAGCAAATGTGAATATGCGCTCGAGTGCCATAGTGAGCCGGCAGACCGCTTGTATGCGTACGTATGGGCTCGCCAGTGTTGTGCATTAAGCAACAAAACAGGATCTTATTGGGGCATCAAGTCCTCCGAAAAGGAGGATGAAGGAGGTTGGGAGGGGGGAGGGGCGGAATGGGTGGAGGGGACGTCGGGGAGGGCTGAGGACGCTGGGGGGAGGAAGAAGGAGCGACCGTACATTTCGAAGCTAATCCAACAGTCTAGGCACGCCCGACTCTGCCCCCTCTCCCCCCCCGCTATACCGCCCCACCGTCGGCCCTACCAACCCTCCCCCTCAGTTTCCCACCTCCACACTCCTCTCTCTACCCATCCGCCACCGCGCCACGGTCCCCTCTCTCTCTCCCGTACTCCTCCTTCCACCCGAGACCAAGCCTAAGGAGCAGCGAAGAAAAAGGGAGGGACGTGAGGAGGGGGTGGGGGAAGGGAGGCGGAGGTTTGAAGGAGGGGAGAGTGTCCTCCGGAGTCCTATTCCATTGTCTCGCTTGCTCTCCTCTCCAGCCCACTCGCCCCCATCCCCCAGCCCACTCACCCTCACATCCGCCTCCTCCTCCATCTCTCTCGTTTTTACCCACCATTATCTCTCCCCTTCATCCCCTTCCCTCTCGAGCTCCTCTCTCTATTTCTTCCCTTCTGTCTCTCTCTATTTCCTTCCCTCCTCTCTCTCTTTCTTACTTGCACCCCCATCTCCTTCCCTCCCCCGCAAACCCCCTCGCCCCTCATACGGTGACCTTAGCTTTTCTAATAACTTTGGTTTATTGATTGCTCCACGTGATACGGTTCCCTTCCGCCGTCTCTCTCTCCGCGCCACTCCCTCTCATCCCCACATCTCTCCTGATATAATCAGAGATTTAAGAGAGGATTGGTGCACGCGGGGGAAGTGGGATTTAGAGACGAGGCGTGCAACCCGCCGGACGCCGACGGCCGTCCCAGGCCCTTGGTGTGGGCGAGGGGAGGGGATTGTTGCAAAAAAACATCGAAACGGAAATGGATTCGAGAGAGTCTCGGTCAAAAGGTTTGCCGCCCTTCGCATGTCACCTTCTTCTCCCTCGGAATCATCTCCTCGTCTATGGAGAGGAGTGTTGATTGACCGAATATCGTTGCTCTTTTTCGTCCCCACTCTCTCCAAAGTGTAAATTTGTTTCGTTTGCTGTCTAAAAAAACACACTGTCGTCCCGTGGTCGAGAGAAAAACCTCGTGTTTTTCCAATCGTGGCGGTAGGGAGTGGATGGAAAAGCTGAAATTCCGAAGTTGATTTCATTCTGAATCCTTGTGTTGCATTTTCCTGATTGATTGATTGGGCGTTGTTATTTTTATGGTTTTTGGATGTTTCTCCCCCAATCTGTGGCTACTGCTCCTCAACCAATATCTCGGGTGGGCTTATATGTTAGAATAAGTAGGTTCATGTGAAAGATGGATTGAGGTACTCAAATGAGATACCTTAATCACTGCATTATCACATTTCATTTGGTTTGAAATCATTTGTTTGTTTAGCATTATTTGAGAGTAGCTGGAAAAATAGATATTCAATGATTAACATACATTATTTTTGATCAAATGCATTTAAAACGTAGTGTATCATTTCATATGCTATAATACTTGGAGTTTTTTTTACTATATCTGAATAATTAAGGATAACGTTAATGAAATTTTTAAGCAGTGATTTTTATCCCTCACTCTATGGTAGTAATTTCGTTTGCACTCGCGTGTGAGTTATTCTTACAGTTATATTCATAATTATATTGTGATTTAGTATTAATTAGGCAACCAAATATTATATTACAAATTTTAACGAGCTCTGCGAAGGATTTTATGATATTTTCTATATTATTCTAGTATATTTTTTTTAGCATTGTATATTAATTGCATTTTCGTACGTGTACCTGAAGGAATTATATATCCCTGAATTTAACTCTCAATAGCAAAAACACGGTTAGGTTTACAGAACAGCAGGTTTTAATTCTTCCTTCGTCAGCAACATGGAAATGAAGATTCTCGATGTCACAAGGGCAGGGCACATTATCAAAAACTATTTACTAGTCTCCTAAGATTTTTATTTTCGCTTTTTTCCAATAACTTCATGGCATAAAATCAGTCATAGATTCCTTCTAGTTATTTGTGTCTCGCATGTTCCTTTCAACTTAATGTACCCTCTTGTCGTTTACTCTGGTTTCCTCCGACATTTTATTATTCATTTAAATTGTCTGTTTTACGTTGAGTTAACAACCGTTACTGTGCTTCGAAAACATCATCTCAAAAGTATTTTCAACATTTCACAGGAATCTTAGCACCGACAAGGGGTTTCTCGATTTTCCTAAGATTGATGTTAGTACCTTTCCGTCGACGTAGTGACAGTGACAAATTTAAGGACCACTGCTCTCTGAGAGAGCCATGATTTCGATTTTAAGCATTTCAATCGGTGGGGCATGTCACGATGATTGAGAAACGTCTTCCTGTCGGAATCACTGTGTAAATACATAACGGTTTAAAATTTATTGGATTTAGTTTTTCGTAAGTATTATCCACTGTATAATTATAGAATCCACCAAACCACTGTATCTGTGCTCTTTTAGCTTATACGACAGTTTGCAGTGCTTCTAGCGCCTTTAAATCAATGTTCGGTATTTTATTGAAAAACTATCGAATTATTTGATTTGTTGACTAGAATAAATGTCAAAGCGTCGTTAAAAAAATCAAAGGTTTTTACATCATTAAGTATTTATTTATTTGATGATATTCGTTGCAATTAGGCAATTGCCCTGGTGGCAACGGTCAAGTCTGGTCAGCTGTCTACATCTATATAATACATAATCTTACAATACCTAATAATAATATCTTAAATGACATGGACATACATGCATCACAAGAAGAACAGATAGGCAAAGCTCTTGTGTGCAATCATAATTAAAGAATTACAAATATATATTATAAATAAGAAATATATCTTATAAATAAGATAAGGCATAATATTTCGAATTTAATCACGTTTAGGGGTTTTACAATTCTTTATTCTACGTATTTTGAAATATGGCAAGGATGTTAAGGGGTTCTTAAGTAAAATTTCAACTACCGATTAATTAGTTCGTTCGTTTTAATCAATGCTGCTCAAAATTCTTTCGGCTACCTTTTGTTCGCTGAAATAGCTTTGTACCGTGAGACGCTCTTCTGACCACTGAGTAAAGATCATTTATGGCAAAAATTGCTGAAACACGGACTGAAACCTTTAATTCCAGTGCAACTATTTCTATCCATTTTTTGTTTGAACAAAGCAAAGATGGCAGTGATCAAAATATATAAATTGTCGTCTAGGAAGGGATGCGATGAAATCATGAACATCAGGTACACCGCTGTGCCTAAACCTTTTTAGCCTTCCTTCTACCGAATATATGGATAAATATACTTCCACGAAATATGATAACACTGTGGATGAATGATTTTCGTAATCTCCGTGTGATCTGGTGAACATGGAACGTGGACAGGACAGTTAATCGAAGAAGAGCGGGAGGTGGGTTATGGAGAGAAAGAAGGAAGACGATCTGATAAATTGAGGGATAGGGCATCTAGCGAGCGAACGGCCGCTCGCGGTGGGGTAAAGGGTTATGCGGAAGATTAGCGAGAGTTATAAATGAAAGGAGGACGCGAGTGCGTGAGTGCGTGTGCGAAATGGGAGTATATCGGGGTGGAGAGAGGGAAGGGGAGGATAAGAGGGCCACAGCGGCATGTGGGCTGTGAGGGAAGAGGGAATTCCTGATTCGGAGCTATGAATGGGAAGGGGCAAAGGTAGGAGGGAGAGAGAAAGAGAGAGAGAGAGCTGGAGAATGAGAATGGATGAATGGAAAGGGTGAGGAGGGGTCGGGGGGAAGGAAAGGCGAGGGGGAGGGGGGAGACCGTGTGTGTGGGAGGGAGACGAGGTTTCGTGGTCTTGTGGGGGAGAGAGATGGAAAGGAGAGCGGGCGAATTTGGGCTCCTTAATTCGGGGCTCGAGGCGCACTCCGGCCCAATTGACTGGGAGACTGGGTGGGGTTTGAGGAGACGGAGGTCACGGGGGTCAGCCGCGTGCCCATTGCTGTGTCAATGGAAAGGCGATGAATGAGGGAGTTGGGTGGGGAAGAATTGGAGGTGGAGACAGGGATGAGATCAGAGAAGGGGATCGCAAGCTTTTAAAAACAGGCTATGGTGGTTTACTGCCATTCGAGACATTCTTAACACAATCAGGTGACCTCACTATTTGGCCTTAATAGTTACAAACGGGCTACTATACCATTGTAGACTTCGTTTGAAAACAATATTTTTTTCAAATGCCTGTGTGTGTGTGTGTAGATATTTATATGTAATATTTGTTTATATTTTAATGTGTATATGGATATTATTATTAGGTAATCTACCGCTTAAGGTAGGTTTTTGGATGGACACAACTATCCAATAACCATTTTGTAACTCCAAACAAAATCCAATCCAGCAACCTAATCTACATCAGGTCCCTCTTCATCTCTGTGTACTTCTGTCCTCCCTTCATCCCGTCCAACGTCCCTACACTGTTCCTGCTTTTTCCTCGCTTGCCCAACATTCTCCCCTCTATTACCTTCTTCAACATTCCACTACTGCTCAATACGCCTTTCATCCATTTTTCCTGCCTCCATAGGATTTCTATCAACAAACCCCTCTCCTCACCCACCATCTCTAGTACTTCCTCATTTGTTTTGAATGTATGTATTATTTATTTATGCATACATATTTATGTGTTTGTGTATATCTACCGGAGTACAACCTGAATGAATGCTGCCACAATTAGCAGTAATTTTTTAATTCCCCTTTTTTTGGAGAGAGAGAGAGAGTTGAGAAGAGCGCTTGATAAATGTTCATTTAAGTAAGGAAAACAATAAATACCTATCATTTCAATTAGTGTATGAAAATGGATTTCTAAAATTTACAATTTATGATATCATAATCTAGTACTTGAAAGTGATTCTGGTTGTAATTGGTCTGGTAGTCCTGCTACAACAATTTACCTGGTTTATAACCAAATTCACCACTTAAATTATTTTTCGTTACAAAATTTAATTTAGATAGGTACAAAATTGAAATTCTCTTATTAGTAGTACTAATTCAATATTGTTCAAAATTCAGCAGAAGCGTAAATGAATTATCAATCATAACGCAATGGGTAATTTTTTTCCAATTGCTGATTGAATGTTTCTTTTGAATTTCCAAATCTGTCGTAGTCTTCGTTTTTACAATTTAACAGAACATTAACCTAAACGAAAAAGAATCATGTTTGTGATATCATGTTCTGGTTATTAATTGTTTAACTCTTATTATAAAGAAAACTCGAGCATTTTACTGAGAGTATTCTTCAATAATCCGATTTTCACGTATTTGTTAAAAAATCTCGCGAAAAAGTAAAAATTGGAATACAAGCATTTCACACATTTATCTTATGTTTTGATTCACGTCAGTATTTGAAAATGGTTCATGAAAAGGCTTAAGAGAGTTAAAATATTATAAGCAATGCTATCCATTTAATGCAGTAATTTTTTAAAACATCTCTAGAAATGACTCCATGCTTAATGAATTTCATCAGTCAAATTTGGGGGGTAATAATCATCTTTTTATTTTTTTCCCTTGAAAATAGAAACCAAAAGTGGAGAAGTGTTTCACAACCTCTCTCTTGTCCTCCTTGACGTGCTGAGAAGTATGAATTCGTTTTTCTTTAGAATAACGTGTCTAATTTCAAGGCGTAAATGTGAGTGTATAGTGCGTGACAGCATATTATTTTGTGCAAAAGCCACTAGATGTCTGAAACGCGGATGTGCGCATTTATATTACAAAAAATTGGCATCCCAAGTTTTTTAAATTCGGAGAAGCAAAAGTTGACCGTATTATAAAAAATGCGTGATTATTTTGAAAAGACTAGATAAACGATAGAACACATCGGGGGTAAGCTAAATACTGTGCGTAAAAAACATTGATTTTCACGCTTTTAATAACGCTGTTCAGATTAAAATTAATGAATTGTATTTGTTCTTGAAGAAATAGAAGCCTTATTAAAGAATATAGGGAAGAACTACAATTATTTTGTCACGATAATAATGTACTGACATTTTTGTCTATTGCGGAACGTACTTAAATTGCTGTCTTGTCAAAGTTATTTAAAAAAGTGTGTTCAAAAGATTGTAGTAGTTTCAAAAGATAATTAGTTGCGCAACATGTAGGATAAAAATTAACATACTATATTATAAAGACTATTGTACAAGTATAATATTTTAAGTGTAAAATAGAAATACGTCAAGGAAACGCTGCTGTAATCTTAAATGGGTAACTTTTTAGCAAAGAAAGTGGAAATTGAAATAATTTATTCCTGAGAAATAGTTGAATTTCCGTATATACGTTAAGGGGCGAAGAAAAATATGACAATGTTATAATTGAGCATTAATTAATGTAATAACATCAAGGTAAACGTTTTCAAGTAATACGTGTGTGTATGTGCGTAATAATGGATATAGATTAGGCTAAAGGGATACGAACTCATTGAAAGGACAAGGTTAATAAGGAAGGTGGAAAGATACGGACTCCAAGCAGAAAAATGTTTCCATGACTGGAACGCGCGATTGTATTAATATTTATCTTTCAGATTTCCCTCGATAATGTAATAAAAAATGCTGAAATTCATTATAGCGATTTAATGGAAAGCAAATAATGAAGAATTCTGCATGTCCGGGTTTTCACCGCGTTGTTGTTTGAAGCCGACAACAGTTTTTCTTCAAGCCACCGCCGCGAAAATCTACGCAGCCATATACTTCGCCTCTACGGGGAGGGAACTCACTGGAAAGCAAATAATGTTTGTCGATGCAATGTCAAGTGAGAGTGGATCATTTTAGCATGTTTAAAAGATTCGCGTAGCATCTGATTGATGTGCTTTACAGGATAATACAACAGGTTTTTTCATCAGTCTGTGGAAAAGTTACCATTTTTTCTGTTGGATATGTAAACGTAGAAAATGTTATGCCCGGAAAAGATGAAGGCCTATTAGAATCTCCTCCTCTTCTGCCAATGAAGGTGCCGCCTCCACATCCCGAAACATCCGTGAGTTTTACAATAGTCTATATCCCTTTTAATGGCCTTCTAATCTGATTTAAGTAGGCATGTAGGCGAAGTACTTTTTATAAGTTTCTATGTGTATATATAAAAACACAGTAATCATCCCGAAGGTCAGTTTGGTAGATGATGATAGAGTTCATCCAGTACTAAGTCCTACGGCGTGCGAAATTCACACTACAGGGTAGGGGGGCCAGTTCCTTTCCCTGTGCCGTTTATGGTTTCCCAGGAAGGTCTGGCACACGAAAAATGACATAGCTTGGGAATAGATGAAGGTGCCCAGAGAGGCTTACCCGGGAATTGAACCCGGGGCCCTCCGGTTAGTAGTCCAACGCTCTACCCACTAGACCACCGTGACCCGCATGTATGTATATATATATATATATATATATTCATTCATTCAAACAGAAATAGGTATAAGGAAAGGGGATAGGAAAACACATAATAGGCGAAGACAGGACATGTGGGGAAGGCGGTTTTTGAGCAGATCACGAAAGTAAAAATATTTCCCTATCCGGGATTTTACTTTCGTGATCTGCTCAAAAACCGCCTTCCCCACATGTCCTGTCTTCGCCTATTATGTGTTTTCCTATCCCCTTTCCTTATACCTATTTCTGTTTGAATGAATGAATATTTGTGCGCCGTATGGCGGGATTTTCAAGTTTGAATATATATATATATATATATATATATATATATATATATATATATATATATATATATATATATATATATATATATATATATATATATAAATTCGAAATGGAACGCTCTTCGCCGACGCAAAAATTCTGATAATGACGGTCGTGCCGTCGAAATGTCAAACCTACATATGTGAGTGAGTGTATATATATATATATATATATATATATATATATATATATATATATATATATATATATATATATATATATATATATATATACATTTGTTTATTTTTTTGTGAAATCACATGCGCGCAAACACTTGAGCATGTAAATTTAAGACATTTATTTTGCCAAGCCATTTCATTCTATTGAACTCGGTCAAAACGCCATGACTCAAGGCAGCATAATGGCTGTGTGTACTATTCTAGTATTACCTTTTTATTAATTGCTATCATACTGCCATTTTCTAACATATTTCACTCGCATTGTCACATTCATACAAATTTCTCAGTCACTTTTTCTCCAAAATAATTTACTCCTCTTTCACGTCTTCTTAATCATTCAACTCTCATCCTCTCGCTCAACTTCATCAAACCAGCCTAGCACACATGTCTACTGGTCTGTTGTCGGTTAAGCAAACCCGCAGTCTTCTTCTAATAGCTCAATCATTCCCTGCCCACTTCATTTTCCAACCAACATTTCTACAGTACCCAACACGTGCCGCACTTAGTCGAAAGTTATGCATATCCTGGCCTCATTCAGCACACCTTCCCTGGAATAATGTTCGGGGAAGTATTTTTTTTTCACCCTACAATTTTGTTTCTTCCCCCTTCGAGCAATGTAATCCTTCGAGTAAGGAAGCAGTCGTCTTCGCCAAATCCAAGCCGACATTAGATTGTGCGAATGAATGAAATCGTCACGAATGAATGGTGGGCCAAGGCGACGGGACTGTTTGATCCCCCTGTCTCCCTTCCACCTAATGCCCCCCCCTTCGCCGTAGATCCACAGCTGCAGTTCGAAAACACGCCGGTGGGAGCTCTACGGCGGCGTGAATTACCGCTCGCGGTCGAGAGAGAGAACGGAGGAGGACAGAGGCGACTTCCGAAGCGCACTATAAGCCACGACAAACATATGGCCGGTCAGCATGACATATTACCAAGTGAAGTTCATGTAGCAGTTGTTTAACTAGACGGACGAGGGAAATGGGGCGGAGGAGGTTCGTGCGAGGAGGAGGAGGGCAGGGAGGAAGGGCAGGAGGAGAAGGAAGGAGGGAGAGAACGGGGAGGGAATGGGAAAGGAGGAGTGAATAAAAAATAAAAAATATAAGGTTGTGGGATGGGCGGAGAGGGGTGGGAGTCGGGTGGGGTAGGTGGGCGGGCGGGCGGGTGGCAAGTAAAAGCGGCGGTAAATGTTTCCTCCATTGGCTATTTTTGTTTCGCCATTGTTTGTAGGATTTCTTCTAAGGAGTTCCCAGTCGTCGTCGCTGCTTTCGAAGACCCACATTCCCTCTCGCTCCATCTACCTCCCCGTCCTCACCCTCCAGTCACCACAAGACGACCCTCCTCCTCAACCCCCTCCGCCCCCACACCCCTCATCGTCCCCACACACGCCGCACCTCCCCCCTCCGCTCACTTCAAACCTCCTACCTCATGCTTATTATTTTTTTTATTTTCCTTTTGTTTCGTCCTCCCGACCGCACAGAGCTGTCTCTCTCTCTCTCTCCCTCCCTTTCTCTCTTCTCCCCTCTTTCTCGGTTTCTCTCTTTCCCCTCCTCCTCCTCCGGGGAACACCACGGAATACGAATTCATTCAAGTCGAAGGGAAAATCAAAAGCGTTGTGAGGTTGTGTGGGGAAGGGGTTCGAAAGGGATTGGGGTGGACGGGGAGAGAGTGTGGGGCGAGGGGGGGGGGGGTCGTTTGTTGGAAGGAGAGGAAAGGGTGGGAATAAGGGTTGGTTGAGGGCGGGAGGCATTTCGAGGGGAGAAAAAGGAAGTTGGAGGGGAGGAATGGTTAGGAAAGGGTGGGGGCGGAGGGCGAGGGGGTGGAACAATGGGTGGTTGCCGTGGGGAGGGGGCGGTAGTGAAAAGGAAGGGGGAGAGAGAGAGAGAGCTTGGTTTCTTTCTTCCCCATCGGACGTGACGTGGTAGATGGGGACGCGTAGATGTCGTCTCCGTCTTGAGAATGGTATCTTTGACTCTTTGGCTTCTACTCATCCTCCTCCTCCTCCTCCTCTTCGTTCCCCCCTCCCCACGCCATTTGTGCCCTCTCCTTCTCTCACCGTTCGACCCCCCCAACCCCCCGCCGCCTCCCTCGCCGATGCCCCGCGATCCTTTGAGTCGAGCGAGTGTGGAGGGAGATTCTCCTTGACAGCAAGCGCTCTGTTCTCGTTCGCCGAAATTATCTCTCACCCATTACCCACCGATTATGGCGCCTACATCGTCATTATGAATGACTCCGGATATTCTTTTTTCGTCATTACTCACGTGAAGACCAGTGAACAAAAGCTTGGAGAGGAAAACAAAGGAAACCTGGTGTACGGGAGAGTACTTTCATCCATGGTATTCCGAATTCTCTTCGACTTGCTTGGATGTTCCTTTTTACCGCATTCCGTCGCGTGAACTTGTGCGGATCTTCCGCTGTCTCTTTGAATTTGAAGTTATTTAATCTTCAAATAATTTGAGACAATGACGATTTTTGTAGCATTTATTGAAGTTTTCCAGTACTTTTTGAAGTTAGTGGTAGTTTTATACGTTGAAAACAGTTTGGTTGATTTCTTATCGACGGGTCTACATTTTGGCAGGAAGCCACAAGGACGTGTGGCAGGAGATGCCGTGTTACCGGTTACTAGCACAATTATTTATGAATAGAACTCCGTCGAGTTTAATTGTTGTAGGTGGTGCTTAACACGGATTGGCACTTAAGATGCGTACTTATTCTTTGATCGCCTTGGGGAGCACGTAAATATATGGAGGACCATCATAGCATCTAAACTATCATTATGATATTACATTTGAACTTTAAAAATATGCGACACATTTTACTCCAGCCATGAACAGTAATGGTTTTTTTGTTTTCGAAAACTTGTATATGATCTTCTAACTCCTACGATACTTGTAGAAATTTCGGGAAAGGAGTTGATTATTTTTAAGGAAACATCTCAAAAGGTGGCATATCTAAGTTCATCATAGCCCTTGCTCAAGATGCTTTTAGCTTTTTTTTCCGGGGTTGGCCGTTATATCATACATAAATTTGACTAAGAATATTATTACGGACAACTTTTTTATGAAACGTTGGGGAGCATCAGGAAAGGTACTCGAAGGGATATGGATGATATTAGATTGAGGAATTGGATAATTTTTAGTTGTGTCATACACAATCATTAGTTATTTAATTGCCGTAGTATATACACCAATTACCCCACAGATAGTAGTGCATTTCAAGTACGTAGACAATAACATGGACCACTGTTAAATATCATCATCAAAATTTGTGACTTCGGAATTAAAAAATCGTGATTGATATTTTATATATTACCAGGCAACAAAAAAATGTTGTCCAGAAAAAAATGAAAGGGCTAGAAACTGCCAGCGTCTGCATCATTTCTTATGCTGGACTAAGCATGTGTCAACAATTTACAATACTTACAACTCTTTTATTGAAAATACTTTTTTAAGCAATGTATATCGAAATCAAGACTAAATACATCCTTAAAAGATATTGATTTTTTATATTCTAAATATGATGATCATAATGTAGAAAACTTAATTCGATAAATCTTTAAATGCAATATATTCTTGCCTGAAGGTCGCGTCACATTTTTCC
>CM073774.1:32244597-32476670 GCA_037158775.1 Hetaerina titia | reverse complement strand
CAATCATCTAACTATTTACGTAGTTACGTAATAGCAATTAGTTAGTAATACGTTACATAATGACGTATTTACGTAGTTGTTGACGTAAGTTATATCATAAAATGGACGTCATTACCCTGGATACGTCAAAAATAGATTTTATTAATAAAAAGTAATACAAAACCGTAATCACTAGGGTCTGAAATAACATTTTGTCTCTGCTGTTTAAGTAGGAATTGGAATCCCATCGAGTAGCTTCACCATTTCTGAAGTGGGTACCGAGTTTATCATCGAAGTCTCCGCACTGGACCGAAAGACAACTTTTCACGGTCAACGAACTTAACATCATGTTTCTCTTAAACCAACGCCGGCCGAACATGTTTTCCTTTGCTCCCAGGTCCCTCGGCGTATGATTTAAATTGATCCCGCATGTAATTTATCTTTAAGAGGCGCGTCAACAGCAAAGGTCATTCCCGTCCACTGGGACCCAGAGAGTGTTTATGGACGGAAGTGGAGACGGAGGAGCAGCGGGAGATGGAACGAGGAGGAGTGAAACCTGGCACTGGCATAAACATTTCGCTTGACGAAGAACTCTAGGGGGTAACCCTGCTTCACGTTCCGACCCACCGACTTAAGAGGACAGTTTACGATTTCTGGTTCCTCTAATGACAGACAGGTTGGACTGGGAATAATGCTCACGGGAACGTTTCCCGAGATCCGTAATCGAACCTGGACCACCCTGCGTGGGAGAGGAAGGAGGCATTCCACGTGATCCCTTCGCTTTTCGCGATCGGTCAACATGATCTCGAGTGCCTCTCTAAACCGTGATGAGCTCGCAGCCTGAGCCTGGAAAATTGACGCATCTTAATATTATTATGTTCATTTTTTTTCATCTTCATCTTTTGCGGTCATATACCACTAGATAATTTATTTTCCAGACGAGATGATAAAAAATGATGCAGGTGGCGAGGAGGTTTATTAAGCCATCCCCGTCTCCGCTCACGGTTTAACAACCTCCATTTACGAACCAAAAACCCCCTCAACGTCCCCTCTCTCTCTCTTCTCCCTTGCCTTACTCTTGGGTCTCCTCTTGCCCCTCCATTGATGATGCCCACCGTCGAAACGAGACAGGGAGAAAGAGAGAGAGAAGAGACTTGAGAGAGTCCGGATGAACCGGGGACGGGCGGATCCCCGCGACACGGTCCACGGTTCGACACCGGAAGGGGTGGAAATTCTGGAAGGGCGGGATGGGACATGTGGGAGGAGGGTTATAAAGGGAGGAGAGTGCCCGAAGGGATGAGTGGGAGGAGGGGCAGGCGAAGGATAGCAGTGGAGAAGGAAACGAGGAGGAAAAAAATATAGAAAAGATTCCGACTGGTTTCTTGAGTCTATCCCGTAATCTCCAACCTCCTCTTCCTCCACCACCCCACCTGTCCTCCCACCCTCCTCCTCCTTTCCCAACCCCCCCCCGCCCAAACTCCCTCTAGCCGTTGAAAAAGCGTACCACCTACCAACTGGGGGAATTGAGGAGGGAGTGGAATGGTGAGGCAGAGAGAGAGCACCAAGCGACACCTCCCTAAAACGTCGGCACACCCTACGGCCTAACCTAACCTCCAAAACCGAACTCCCTCTCGTCCTCCCTCCCCCCTGCCTCCAACCGCCCCACACCCAGCCTTCACCCCGCCCCGTCCCAGCCCTTCCCGCATGCCCCATCTCACTGTCGTATGCGCCCCACTCCACACCCAGTGCGAGGAGAAATGCGCCCCCTCCTCCCACTCTCCCGCCCACCCACCCCTCCTCCCAACTTCCTCCTCACCGCTCATCCTCCAATTTTTGATCTACTCTTTCCTGCTCTTACCTTTTTCCTCATCCTGCGTCTCCCTCTTCCTTCTGCTTTTCCTTTCCTCAGCGGTGGGGATTTTACTTGCGGCTTGAGTACTCACGCACGCGAGCTATCTCTACCCACCGAAAGATATGTATTAGTTTCCATGAGTAAATGGCGTCAACATATTTAATAAAAAAAGGTAACCCCTTCAAATGGTCATTAAAGTTTGCAACACTATGTTTAAACGACCGAGAGAGAGAGGCTTATCTTCTTGAAGTGTCTTATTTTGTATTTTACCATTTCTTTCTCAAGAGATAAGAGAGAAGATTACGGAAATTGTTCCAGCCACAATTAATTTCGATACTTCGGGAAAAAATCTGAATTTCTTTGGAACCTAAAGGTCATCACCCATTCATCGCAGTTATCGTCCTCCTGCCTACCTAATATTTGGCACCTTATGAGCCAAACATAATGGCGGGAATAATGAAAATAAGGAAAATATTATAACGATCTAATTCGGTAAATTGGCGAATTATACCTGAACGAAATTAGCCCTTATTGAAATATAACTTTTACGGGAATAAAAGCAACCTAGATTTTCGTATCTGATTTCTTATGTCATATTCACCCATAAATTAGTTTCCATCAAAGTCGACCTTCGGTTTTTCTTTCCCATGCAAAAAATCAAAACCTTTTCTTCTAGTTACATATTTCATTACCTCAAAAATGAAAGGAATAGGTACTCGAATGCTTCCTGCTCCATGGAAAAATTACGCCTTTTGTTATGAAATTCTCCTCACTCAAGTCATTCTGTCAAAGAGAAACTTCTGAATTATTAAAACGACTGCCCTGTCCCTTATAAACGTACTTTACAAAAATCTAGAAATTACAGATGTAATAATTTAAAGTGTATATTCCTATATTAAGTAAGTAATCTACTGGTTAAGGCAGGTTTTGGATGGACATAACTATCAAATAAATATTTTGTGACTCCGAGCAAAACACACTCGATCAATAAACTCTACATCAGGTCCCACTTCATCTCTGTGTACTTCCTTCCTCCCTTCATCCCGTCCAACATCTCTATCCTGTTCCTGCCCTTTCCTCGTTTGCCTAACATTCTCCTACCTATTATCTCTTCAACATCCCACTGCCGCTCAATACGCCCTTCATCCATTTTCCCTGCCTCCTTAGGATTTCTCCCAACAAACTGCTCTCCTCCCCCACCATCTCAGTACTTCCTAATTTGTTTATTTTTGTCCACTTCACCTTCTCCATCCTTCTCCACACCCACATTTCAAAAGCCTCCAATCTACGTCTATCCTCCTGCTTCAATGACCACGTTTCCGCGCCGTACATAGCTACGCTCCGTATCAAAATATTTACGAGTCTTTTCTTAACATGCTTACACAACGTCCCTGTCATCAACTCTCTCCTCCTAGTGAAAGCCTCTTTGCCTAGTACAAAGCTTCGTCTTACGTCCCTACTACTTTGACAATGTTAGTCCAAAACACATCCGAGATACATAAATAGTTTTACCTGCTTTATTTTTTGTCCTCCTATTTTTAATGTTTTAACTTAGCCTTTGTCTTTCTGGAAAATCGAATAACCTTTGTTTTATTAATATTGATTCTCTTCCCGTATTTATCGCACTGCATTTTCAATTCACTCAGCAATGCTTGCAACCCCTTAGCTGACTGACAAAACTAAAGCTTGGTCATCAGCAAAAGTTTTTTAACGAATTCCCCTCCGACTTTCATTCCTACCTTCAGTTATATATAACTATATTTAATGTTAATTTTGGTTAATAAAATCTTAATTTAGCTCTAACGTGAAGGACGGTAACCAAGAATTTATAAAACATATTTATTGTATTTTTAATTATTTTAAAATTACTAAAAATCTCCAGTTTAAATTTCGCATAAGATATTTCCTCTCCAATACATTATTTGCACCGTTATTTAGCTATATTTGTTTTTGATTGTTGGTTAATTTGATTTGCGATGCGTTGAAACAAACTAATTTACAGAAACATCGTAGCTCGGTTACAAGACATGTCTTCTAAGTTTTAATTGACCATTGCCAAGTTGGAAAAAATAAACCTCATGTGAGCGTTAGAAAAAACCGAATTGTCATTCCATTTCAAAGCATCGTTAAAATTTAATTACTTCACAGATGCACGCTTTGACGTCCTCCTCATTACACAATATTTTAACCCCTGTTAAATTATTTCACTTTGATTTTTAAAGCATCGGATTTAATCATCTAGTACCTTATTAGGAGCTGATCATCGGGGTTCCACAGTGTGTTTCACTCACGAAAAATGCCACGGCATCAAATCCAATCTTCGTTTACAGCGTTCCCTCGCTCGAAAGTTTTCGCTATAATTTTCAGGTATCTAAAAATACTTCTCCCGCCTTGATGAAGCTTCTTTATTCAAGTCGCCAGTTGGAGGGACACAGACAATGTGGCGCCGGCACTCGCAGTTCCTGCAGGACAAGTTTCTAACTTCCGGAGCACCGTTATTCCGTTCAAAGTTTTTCGGGGGTCTCGTAAAGACGGCTGTCGATGGAGTCGGCTCGACTGCGAGGCCAAACAACGACGGCGGCGTTGCAGCGAGCGTTGACGACCGAGCGCCCTTTAGACCAAACAACTTGATCACGTCGATCGCATCACAAAACCCTCGATGAAATCAAGCCAATTCGCATATATTTCATTATTGCGGTCAAAGATTTGGATTATTTACAATACTACGTTATGGTTTTGAGAAATCATAGTTTTTACTTCCCCAATTTGCATTTACGAAATTTTTGAGGCCGTTCCCGACAAACACGATGGTGGTTTGTTGAAAAGCGGGGCAATAACCATTTACTCTCGGACTTCCTCTTTCAAAAATCGCTTACCCAAATCGTTGACTCCCCTGTTTCGAGTTCTTTTTCTCTCCCTCTTAGCGGGGAGTTCGCGTAGCTTTATGGGTGTCTGACTACACGCCTTAAAGTAAGTTCAACGATCTCCAAGTTTATATATTTTTTTCTTGTTTCGCCGGAGGTACCGACTCAGATCCAGTTTTAAAGTTTTTTCCCAATTCCTCTGGAACTCAAATCAAGCAAGTCTGAATTATTTTGCGGTCCCCTATAAGAACATGCACAAAATGCCTAAAACTCTTATAAAATGAATAAAGCAATATTTTTTTTAATTGATATACCTCGAGTACCACACGGCACCATAACTGAATGAAGGGGCATTGAAACATGAAAATGTTCCGCATGAAAAACAACGGGCACTAATTGTCTCCCACCGAACAGATGAGTTCTCGACGGCGTTGTGTGTTTAAAGAAGACTTATCTCATTGCCTATGGATCGGCATTGTATTTTTTTATTGTTAAATGAATGAAAATATGAAAAAATTGTAAACTAAACTTGGCGATAGCCCACGAATTAAGCCATCTTGTTTTATTCTGGGGAAAAGCTTTCACCGTACAATTTCGTAATTCCACCCTTTGGACGTTCAACACTTACGTAAGTTTTATATTTCGATTTAATATGGAGTTTGACTGGGTTAGAGCATTCCGTATGGGATAGTAAACACGAGCGCTCAAATTTATCTAGTTACTCCAGCCATCAGTTTAACCATATTTCCGTCAATATTATCCATTTCCTTAAGGTCAACCGATTATCCTCGAAGATAACTAATAACGGCACACTATGCTAGGCAGCATCCGTGACATTCACCGATGCAATCATCAAAATTTCTCCGCGGAAACATTTAAATGAATTTCGTTTTCCAGCATGGAAAAAATACCTATTTTCTACCAGTTTCCCTATGTACTCAAAACATTGATGGTCCGTGCGGATAGTCAATTCGACCGATGTTTAGTTTAATCCTGTTAATATAATATTTTATCAAAGTTTGACATAAATCTCCACCAGCCATTAAAAAGTACCCACGATTTTTTTTCATTCAGCTTGTCAACTAGGAGAAATTTGGCCCTACTTTGCTTATCACTTCATCTTTAAACTGACCTTTCATAAAAATGGGCATAAGAAATACGACGAACAAATTCCCAAAAAGGATGATATAAGTACTATGATTCTCCTCCTCAATCAATATTATTCTTCTTAATGATATAGTAAGCAACAAATTAGAGATGATAGAATTCAGAACGCTGAAAACTGAAAAAAGAATGAAATAAAGTGAATAGTTCATCAATAATGTAAGGCTGACTTCGATCTCCCGAAGGAATATTCTCCTTTCCACACCGTGTGACTCTTTACCTTTTTATGCCGTTTTTTATTAAGTGATTACTGTGCCAATGTGTCATAGTGTTTGAGGGAGTGGGCAAGGTAATTAGAGTGAGATCCGTGGTAACCCCCATTAATTAATTATGTGCATTTAAGAGCGGTTTCGCTTTATGCCAGGTTTATGTGGAGCGCAACCCCCCACATGATGAACCGAGCGTAATTCATTTTCACGGATTTAAAACGCTAATGTATTATGCATTCACGATTGATTTGGATCTGAAGAGACAATCTGGCTCCTGAAGCTATGTTAAGACTCCACACCGGAAATAAACACCAGCGGATCGAAAAAATAAAGGAACGAAACGGAGAAAGGTTGGAAGGTGGGCAGGGGAAGGGAGAAGTCGGGGAGAGGGGGGTGACTCTGAGATTTTGGAGATGTTTAAAGGGAGGATGAGGGAGTCGAAGGAATCACGAGAGAAGTGGGATGAGGGAGACGAGGAGGAGTAGCGAGTGTAGAGGATAAGTTTAGGAGAAGGGGGGCGGAAAGGAGTAATATTATGCGCCGAAGTTTCCTCCCCAGACGGTAGGTCACAACCCCGTTGATGGCCCCCATAGGAAGTGGCTGGGGAGATGTCTTCCAAGGGAGTCGGTCGACTTAAACCCCCCCTCAGGGCTGGCTCTCTCGTGCCCCGAGGCAGCCGAGCAAGCGTGGAGGATGGTGGGTTACAAATGGCGCGGGTGAAGGGGGGCGCTGAGTGGACTGGCCACCTCGAATTTCAGATTCGGGGATTAAACGCGTTTTTTTTACGTGCCTCAGACGTGCCGCTCAAATTACAGCCATTAGGTGCCCACAAAGCACGTGATGAAAGACGACCTGGTGGCGCTTTGTCAACGTTTATATGCGTGTGGGCTATTGAGAACATCGAATACATTACTTACAAGGGCGCAAGCGCCCACTTTTTCTCTTCCGCAGGTGTACAGAGGACTGCGAAAACTTTTATTATGGCTTTTTGGCGTAAAATGAAGTGCTAGTCACTGGTTCTGATTTTGAAGGGATCATTGCCCACTTCAATCATCGCATAAGTAGGTGTACGGTTTTGCATTTCTTATTTATTGTTTTCTCTTACGACCTTGAAGTTGTTTATTTAACAGTCGCATTTATCGTTATTTAAAGATTTATTATTTTCCTTCGTCCAAATCACTTCATTTTTTTAAATATTGTACATTACTACATAAATGATCTACCTGATCAGGAAGTAAAGTATGATGTGACATAGGAAAGGATGTATTAGCCCCCACGCATATGTGACTATGCTGCCCTATGAACTACTTTTTGAGATTCTATTGATAAAAACCGGCTTTTCTAAATGGAGATTGATTTCCATGCCTTCTTTTTAGGAGATCCATATGAAATAATACATACCAACTTTTTCCTCTTCCAATCGTACATAAACATATGCATTTATTTTTCAGGATTTTCCTTGAGGATCTTCACATTTTCGACAAATACGTGTTTACATTTTCAACATTTAATACCATTTTACTTAACGTGGTTATATTGAAAGGGTAGTCAATAATTATTCTCAGCGGCATGACCTCTCTGGTCAGTCAGCATGGCAGACGACTTTCCCCGTTATACGAAGCATAAAAATACAGAAAAGGACCATCACACCATGGAACTCAACCGAATCTAACGCAAGATAAATATACCTGCTTCTGCATCATTCGTCCGTAACTTGAATTAAATATTGTAAAACCCATAAAAATGTCCGTTCCAATTTAAACCACAACAACCATATATTGATAGGGGAAAGAACCACTTAAAAACATTATTGCTCATTTTATTTTAGATATTTTAGTACCCTACAAGATGCCACTATGATCTGTGGCAGGGGGTGAATAAACACCAGACTAACTTTGACCCGAATATGACCCTACCGCGGTCGGACAATATTATTCAAATCCCTTATCGTTCGTGGAAAAAGGGACATCTTACATCTTTTCAGTTAAATTAACTGAACTGACTGATTAACTCAAATCTGTAGTTAGATTTTAATCGATTGGAATATTTCCAATAAGGTCGATACGATAGCTGTAGGTTTCCTAAATTCAACTCTAAAAACAGTTCAACACCTACATGGAAAGTGATAATCGCTTTCATGGCCATAATGGTTTTCTCCTTTCGTACATGCGACCATCTCGTTCATTTAATGAGAGAGACGAAGTCAAGATTTATGCCCAAAGTAAATGACAAGGAATCGCCTGTGTTTAGAAATTTACGGTAATTGAATCTCTTTAGACCCTCTTAAAAGTTGTGAGCGTCTGGGGAAGGAATCATGTTAGGCAAAGTTGTTGAGTGGGTCCCCAAATGTGCACCCGGCAAACCGGCGTCTCCGACAACATTTCGACCGTTTCGAAACTTCTTCGCCCGTCCGTCTGTCCGTCCGTGGAGTCACGGACACGCCCCGGGGAGCGGTGACAAGTCATTAACCCCGCGACACAGGCAACATCCCAGACCGAGCGAGTGGGGGACCACTTTTGAAGGCGGCGACCGAGTCAAAAGTTCGCGATCCGACCGCTGAGGGCGTTGACAGTGCGGGCCGCTGACGTATGCGCTCATTCAAGGAGGAGAGAGAGGGTGAGAGAGAGAGAGAAGAGAGAGAGAAGGGATGAGGGAGAAAGAGAGGGGGACGAATGAATATATATACGCGTTTGAGTGTGCGGTATGTCGGTCACGCGATTGGGCGATAATGGAACGCACCTCGGCGTTTTATATGGATTCCATCGCACGAAGAGCTCAATTTTGAGGCGCCGGTCAGTTTCGGAGCAAGAACTCCATTCGTGACCCAATCCTTGGTCAATATAGTGGTACCGCCCCCCCAAAATGGGCCATATGACGAATCAATAGGCAATAAATGTGGATTTCCAGCAACAAGAGCGCCGTCCGTAATAACCTGTAATCATCTCCGAGAAGGATATCATCCTTGTATGTTCTAAGATCCATAGTAATGTGCCAACATACGTGTAGAGATAATTTTTTTGTTGGACGAGTGAAAGATGTGAATGGTTATATTACACTAACAGGTTGTTTTTGTTTTGTAGTGTTTTTACATTAAAAGAACTGAATGGCGTGAGTTATCCTGGTTGCCTTATATTTTTAATTACTTTCATGGGATGCAATTCATTACCGCCTCAAAATAAAGGTTTAATTATAAAAAAACTATCAACATGAAAGTAACGTGACAGTAGAGTGTTCAATGTCGGGTCTGGTACTAAAATCATGAATATTACTTGAAGATAACAACATATCACCAGTCAACTGTAAATTATCGGGAAACAGCATGAGGAAATACACTTTTCTATGACTTGTTGACACAAGGAACAAATCGGGCTTGCCTAAATACATGATTGTTCTTCGAAATGATCAAAACCGAATTTTCTCCATGCATCTGTCACGATGTTTTATTGCGATGCTCAAGGTAAACGATCTAAACGAACCTCTCCCCGAGACACATTTGCCATTTTCTTTCTCATATTTGCAATGAAATTTCCTCGCCGTTTCATACTCCTAGTTCTAACGCAATAAATCTCAAAACGAAAATTGAATTTATGCTCTCCCATGGAAATTGTTATCCTAATGGAAGTGATACTAAGAAGTTCAGGTTAGGAGGGTCTTCCTCACATTTTGTCGCCTCCGGTTTATCAGTAGATTCTCCTAACAGAGTGTACAATACGTTTGATTTAGATTGAGGTTTACGGAGGCATGAACCTCTTTTTGACCTGTTGTCCACAAGTTAGTAGTCCTAAACTCTTTTGGTAGGCTATGGGCTATCATGTGTCTTCGACAGGTTATTTCTCTTAGTTCAGGGGCAATAGGTCCTGATTGTATGCGCTAATTATCTACTCACGGTACGGAAGATACCTGAGCCCGGAACACCCGACGGACCTAACACCAGGCGGAAGGCTGGAAATTCTACTTGATAGAAACAAGAGGGACCTCATGACACAGCGGCGTGTTAACAATTACCATTTTAAACGGGCGCCGTCACGGGAGGCACTTCGAACACACAAAAGTTTGCCGATGACGCAGGGAGATAAAGAAGCTGGGCGATACCATAACACACACGGGACTCACACGTTCACTCACGTAAAAAGACTGGAGAGGGTCATGGAGAAGAAGTCGTGGGGGAAGAGGGTTGGTTGGTTGGATGTGGGGAGAGGTGTTACGGGAAAAATCTCTGCGGCATTTCATCAAAGGGGAGACCTCCAGCACTTACAAATGGTTTTCGGCATTGAATTCGCCCCTCTCCCACACCACCCCTTTCCCCCGCACGAAAAGTCACCTGGGAAGAATTCCGTGGAATGAATAAGTGCGACGGAGCTACGGGTGACACGGCTCCAAGGATTCGAATATGGTGTGGGGCTGATGGGGAGGAGTGTGAGGGGTGTAGTTAGGGGGTGGGATGGGAGAAGGAGAGAAAAGGGAAGGAGGAGGAGACGGGGAGAACCAGGGGGAGGAAGGCATGAAAAAACTTCAAGCAAGAACGGAAAAAGAGTGAATGGAGCTTTATAAGCGGGTCTCACTCACTCTTTCCCTCTCTCTTTCACCTCCTCTCTCTCTTCCTCTCTTCCACTCTTCACCAGGAGTTTTTGAAAAATAAAGTGGGGGAGGACGGGGGAGGGGCGCCGAGATGAAGCGTTTTCCATCTCTTACCACGCGCGCGCGCGCGCCGCGATTCCACGACGCAAGCAACGTCTTGACGCAAAGCCCCCTCGCCTTCCACTTGGCAACACCGCACTCAGCCGGAGTAGGGAGGTGGTGTGAGAGGCAGAGATGGGTGGTGGGTCAATGAGGAGGAGGAGATGAAGGTGAGGAGGAGGGCGGGGAGTGGAGTCGGGGATGTGGGTAGGGCGTTTCGGAGGGAGGGAAGGGGAAATAGGTGCGGCGAGGAATGACGGTAGGTAAGGAAGGCTCAGTGAGGGAGATGTAGAAGGTAAAGGAGAAGGACGAAAAGTGAGGAGGGAGGGAGGGAGAGAGAGAGAGAGAGAGGGAGAGGGTGGGAAGGAGAAGAAAGATGGGCTATGTGAAGGGATGGGCGAAGACGCGGGTTATGGATGAGCGCGATAGAGAAACAGCGTGAGGAGAAGTGTCACGTCCATTTGGAATCCCTCGTGAAGTTAAATTTGATGATTAGAGATGTGGTGAGGGCAGACTAAGAGGGTGGGTGACGGTGGCATCGAATTGAGAGGGCGGGATGGGACGAGGTGGGGACGGAGGGGACGATGAGAGAGAGAGGGGGGGAGGGAGGGGATAGGGAAGAGTTTGAAGAGGTTGGTAAGTAGTCGGGGTGACTTTAGGGGTGAGAAGAGGACGAAAGGGAGAGAGAGAGGGAGAGACAGACAGAAAGAAAGGGAGAATGGCTACAGTTTAAAAGGACTCGATCAGCTGTGTGTGTGTGTCCCCTCGGCGAACCATTGACACGAAGACTGTCGTCGCTCGTAAGTTTTAACTGTTAGCACACCGCCAGAGGCCGACAGCAGTCACACAAGTAGGGCCATCGGAGCATCACTCAAACGGGAACTGACGCCCGTAGTATTTCACGTTCCCCCCCCCCCCCTGAGAGAATGGGGACCAATTACATCGACGAAATTTCAACAAACGAGCCGCGACAGCATACACGCCGGTATTACTGAAGTCGATGAGGGATGAGTACGGAAGTACACTAATTTCAATGGAAACGACAGAGAGTTTCGGAAGGTTCGGATACTAAAATTGCCCGTTGCTGAGTGGTGGTGTGGAGAGGAGTGTTTATGTGTAAGAGATGGCGAAGAAACGAAGGGATAGGATGAAGGAGAGGGAAATTACGCAGTGAAGAAAACAGTTTTTATTTCCAAATTGCTCCATAGCTTTACCGTATTGTACGTTCGTATCTCAGAGTTCTTTTTTACGAGCACTCGTCGAGACCCTTTGACGTCAGTGGGATCAACCAACTGGGTGGATAAAATTTAAGAATAAGTTTCGTATGGCACCCACATTACGATAACAAGTGCATAGAAGTGTACAATGAAGTTCATATTACTTTCTACTAACCTTTGTATTTTTAGCTGAATCATTTGAAGTCGTTGAGAACCAGCAAAATTAATACTCTATTGAGAGTTGAATTCCGCTTTCACCTATATACATTATGAACTCAAGACTACATAACCGAAATACTTAGAAAAACAAATATGCCTTCTTAGTTTGGATATTATATAGTTAAGTAGTGAATAAGTTAAAATTATCCAAGGATATTACAATGATAATTCTAGAGTTACACGCATTAACAAAACTCCTCGGTATCCAACCTAATGTTTGGTTTAATTAAACAAATTTGCATCATAATAATGGCCTAGCCACCGGATTTATTCCGGAGTATGTAATACTCGAGTCAGAAAAGCTATTCGACGTCATCATGTACAAGAAATTGGAATGCATTGAACGTGGATCGTATTTAGTAAAAATAGCACATTAGTCAAGGGACAGCAAATAGACAAGTGAGCACGATAATTAAGGTCGCTTTTATTAAAACATCGTTGAACCAATATTAATTACAACTTGCAAAGTTTCAGAAGACAAATAACAACTAAAGCGAGTACAATCGGAGTAAAATCAAACCTGGTTCCGCCTGGCGTTAAGGAGTGCCGTGTTATACTATATATCGACAGCACGTTTGTGCTGAGATTGTTTTCATTCCTCATTTTTTTAAAACCCCAACGGTGATAAAACTGGACGTCGGCAACAAATAAAAAGACCATTGCGGACGCTTTTATCGAGGGAAACACATCCCGCCCCGTGACGGGGAAATGATATACTAAACTTTGGCCTGGAATAATACACTTCCAATCGTCGATGAATGGAAGGAGCACTTTTCGGAAATTTTTCACTCGGGAAATCTTTTCTCCGTCGAGAGAGAACACACACACACGGACGCACAAGCACACACACGTGCAGACGCACACGGTATTCGGTGCTACGAATTCCTTCGGAAGCCGTCATTCAAGTTGGTGTGGCTCGTTCGAAGATAAGTGGAGTGAATTGGGATGGGAAAGTGTTTAGGCCTAAGGGATTGTTGGGGTCGGGGGAGTGTGGGGTTGGGGTCGGGGAGGGGGGTGGGGAGACGTGGGCAGGGAAGAGGAAGGCGATGAGGCAGGGGGCGGAAGGGAAAGGGATGAAAATAGGGAGCCAGGACGAGAAGCCAATGAGGGTGATAAGAGTCGAAGGTGGAGGAAGGGGGTTGGTACGGGAGTGGACCAGGAAGCAGGCGGGACAAGAGACGGGGTGAGTTTTCCATGGGAGTCGAGAGGGGGGAAAAGGGTTGGAGGGGGAGGGGGGAATGATGGGTTAGGGTGGGGAACGGTGCTGTTGGTGGTGGACAGTTGCCGCCGGCCGTGGTTGGAGAGGGAGAGGGAAGACTTTTGGAGGTCAGCACACCCCACCCCCTTATCAAGTACGCGGCCCAAATTAATAGGAAAAAAAAGTCCCTTCTTTGTTTCCAATTTGAAGGCATTAGGAATCCACCGGGCTGAGACGCTCACATTTTCTTTTCTCGACCACAAATCGTCTTTTATTTTTTGCCATGAGGAAGGCTGATTTTTTTTTAAGTATCATTTTGAATACATTAGTGAGACACCCTTGGTCGATATCAAAACGCATCTAGCATCCAATTGCATGCATATATACGATGGGAAAATTTGTAATTAATTTGAAAATAAATAACTATAATTCTATTTCTCGGATTTTTTAAAACAATTAAATGTTTACCATGAAATTATTACAGTTCCACACTACCAGCGTGTTTTCATCCACAAATCCAAATAAGTTGTTAAACGAAAAGCAAATTAAGATGTTTGCATGAATGATTTCGATTTGCTATAACTGCGACCAAATAATACATATTTTTACAAATTATTAGACGATTACTTTACGGTATATTCTGAAATATATGTGTAGCACACCTTCTACAGACGTGAATCCAATTTCAAAAAAATCTATATTAAGTAACTTAGTAATAACTGGTTTATATATAGAGAGGTTTGTGTGTATATATAAATATATATATATATATATATATATATTATATATATATATGTATATATATATAAAATATTTATCCCCTTAAAATTAAGCTCGTTTTTCCTCTCACAGGGGTTTTTCTATTCATAACGGAGACCTTAAACATTGGGTATGGTTGCCTTTATTCCTTCCTAAAGATTCAGGATGAGCTTCCGTTTGCTCAAAATTTGTAGGCTCACTTGAGAAATGCATCTGTCATAGTTTTCTACAGTGTTATAACCATAATTTAAATGTTAAGTACATATTCGTTTTCCATGTGAACAAAAAAAATTGCCAATTCCTCCTGAAGAAAAATATAAAAGATATTTTTTGTTTCGTGTACTTAGGAGAATGAAATTTCATGATATTTTGTTCAATTAATCGAATTCAGTTTTTTCTCATTAACCAATACGATCATTGATGCTGAATTTAGTAAATATTTCCTATCGCTAAGTAGTAAGTATACCTTCTTCACTACACCTATGAATTAGTTTTCCTAAAACCTGCTAGAAATAAACAGCAGAGGATTCATTTGTTATAATATAGCTAACCATAAACGTCACTTGATTAGAGGTCACAGTATATTTTTCAATTAGATAACGGTATGAATACAATTTATCAACTAGTTTTTTTTAAATACTAACTTCCAAAGTTTAATAAACAAAGTTTCTGTACACTTAATAAACCAAATGCCATACAAATTTCAACGCTTAAATGAAAAGGTGAGATTTTGATCAAACGACTTTTTATTATTTATTACGCACTAGAGGTCCATACTTCACTCACTACTATCAGGTCTTATAAAAAATAATTTTACTTTTCTCACATTAAGATTTTTATATTATCTCTCACACGAAACCCCAATAATCCGCATTAATAATCACAAGAATAGAGGCGAATACATCTAGTGGCTTGTGATCAATGCATATCTAAGAGTCCGAAGAATATGTATTTCATATAAAATCTTTAGTCAAAAGTCTGCTATCAAAAAACTTTGCTGTTTCATTAGCTATTTCTGCTATTTGAGCTATTTCAATTAGAAAAAAATCGGAAAGGATTAAAGGATTAGTCATTAAAAACGGTTTATCCCGCACCATCTTTGAAGTCATCGAGTGCCTTGTTTGCCACGACATTAAGAAACAATTCTCTGCATAATAAGATGTTTGGACAGGTCAAACCTCTTACATGTTGTACTGCAATATCAATAATACTGATGAAATCAAAGCATTCCATTAACCTATCAACATAGGTTTACACTTCAATAAAAGTGAATTCGTGTGACCTGAGAGAGATTTAAGAAGAGGGGATGCAAAATCTAAATGCAACACTGTGAGAATAAACAAAATTGTACACCGGTGAACCAATTCCATAGTTCAAAATGAAGAGAAATGGATAATTCACAAGAGAAGTGAAAATTCCATCGGATTTCATCACTGGCACAACTGGTATCATTTAATGCTCGAACACAAAAGAAAAGGTTTTCCCACCAACGAACAAACGAAGTCTGAAAGCCCGGATCCAAAAATACTATTTAAGCGTTTTATGATCCCAACTATCGGAGTTATTAGGATGTTCAGAGACCACAAGATTCAACTAAACTGTTTATTTACCTGAATATATGTATTTTATTAATGCAACCCTCTTGAGGATATCAATCTCTCTACCGTCAATTATCTAAAGCCATAAAGAATATAGTATGCATCTATTTCCGACTCTGATTTTCATAACTTACACCACCATCTTAATGCGAAGGCTGTTCCCATTGGTGTAGTGGCTTAATTTCCACGAAAGCTGAGATTTTTATGGTAGCCTACAATAAAAACTCATATACCCCCTAAAAATTTTCATAGATATTAACATCAACTCTTATCGTTGATGAAACTGAAAATCAGGCTCCTTTTTTGCATCACCCATACGACTGAACAACATATTCTGCGGTTTGTCGATATCCTTGAGGTGACTTTAATCTTTATCGATCTTAATTTCTGAAACATTCAATTTCGCATCAAATTAACCTTATTTAAATAATTTTGTTTCATTACAGAATAAGACTAACTTCATATGACTCATTAGGTTATGTTTCAGCAATGGATATCTTTCAAATAAGAAGATCAACTCGGGTCTGAATGGCACCGATCACGAGTACGTTTAATAGCATTACCTCTATGTATCTTAAATGACACAAACACACTTCTTTCGTCTTGTCACAGGCATGAAATGTTAAATGGGAATCCATGCAGACAAATTCTATTAAACCTGCCTATCTTGGGTTCATCCAAATTCCATGACTCGCTCATTCGGAAAGGGAGTCGAAGTGACCGAATATACTTTCAAAGGAACCTGTGAAATTTACTGTGTTGTACCGATCGTCGGACACTCGAAAAGAACCGGGAAACCCGGAGTGAGAAGGCGAGCGCCCTCTCGTGTGGAGCTTAATGGTTTACGCGGTAACTTTCTTCCCGAACAAGTGCGTCCGCGACAATTTATCACCCTTTTAGGACGAAGCGGAGTTTTCTAACGGGTAAAAAAATCTACAACACATTTTAAAGGAAAAAACCACATCAGCGGCACCCAAGAGGTGAAAAAACCAATTGTCCTTCACGTCGAAGATGTCTCAGCTTGAAAATGTTGAGAATCCGTTTTTATCTAGAGGTGTGCAATAATTTCCTGTGGCCTAACTGCTGCGGCAACTCACTATAACCAACAACGGCCCCATCCCGACAGTGGGATCCCCCAAAAACTCCCTCCTCCCAAAGATTACCCGAATGCCTTTGCGACGCCTCAAACTCCTGTCTTGATCTTCATTATTTTTTTTCCCCTCGCCACATATTTAGACCGGACCGCTTAAAGGAACTGGATATTATACGTTTTAGCTCTAGGCTGAAAAAGGACGTGGATCCTCGTTCTCTCTCTCTCTCTCTCCTTACCGGATTTCGGAACCAGAAATTGCAGTTATAGGTGGGCAAAAAGGAGGAGGGTAAGGGAGACTCTTCGTTTATAGCGACAGGAGGAGGCTGAAATCTTAAATTAAACGTTAGGCGCCCAAGTTATGAGACTGGTTGCTGCACCTTACAACGTCGGCCGTTTATCAAACGTCGACCTAACGGGGGCCAAATCAGAGCATTGGCCCATCTCCTTTGTCACCACTTTTCTCGACCGTGGACCTCCGAGCCAGTCGAGTGAAACAGCAGCAGGCGTCCTCCATTCGAATAATCGCCAGCAAATGTCGATTAATAAGTTGCTTCATTAAATCCGTCTATGATCATGCGGGGAAAAAAAACAAAAAAACCTCACAGCAGCGACGTATCTTAAAGGAGTTCAAGATAATATACAAAATGATACTCTAGAATACTATTAATATGCATGTAATCACGTTGTGTTTCAAGAATATCGTATTTTAGGTGCTTTAACTATTTCCATTATTGCAAATGAACTCTCTTCGGAAACAATCCGGTCCTAAACCTACCGTAGGAGATCAGTTTGAAGAGATTACACCAAAAAGAAAAAAATAATTTAATAGTCACTACACGTCAGGTGCCAAATAGCATTGTGGTAGAGACAGTAATAAATTGTCTAATGGTGGTAAATATTTGTTCCGTAATTATAAATATATTCGCTAATTATTTAAGTTATTATGTAGGAAAAACCTCCACTGAATGAGTTCGTATGTACACAGTTGTCAAATACTGATCACCCATGAACCACGGGGAAATCATGAATTGGGAAATTAACTAATAATTGGTAGAGAAGCGTGAATTAATTCCTAATATTATTTATTATAATTCAAATACACTACTTGCTTTCCTCGATGTCTAATATCTGTGATGAAAGATAAATAAACAATATTTAACTCGGCAAACGAAATAGTGTTCAGCGCGAGGGATGGTAGCGATTATTCAAAGAATTTGAGCATACCAACATTGTAATTTGTTCGTCATTTGCCGGAGGGAAAGAGAATGGGCCTAATTTTTTCCCTCCCCTCCTTGCGTGTGAGTTCCTCCAGGTAACCCTTAACAAAAAAGTTGCAGTCTGGCATATCCCCAATTTCACCCGGGGCCAAAGCCACAACTATGTGCTTCCGTGGACGCGACTGGCCAAGGCTATCGTAAGTTAAACGGCGAGGTTTTAGTGCGCTGAATTTTGCCACACAGTTTTTCTCTCGAGGAAAAATTGATACCAGCTATTTCGTTACTTACTCCCTTGAGTTTTCTTTTTTCCCGATCATCATAATGAAAACCTACCGCACACTTTTTTCAAGTACTTTAAAAGAGATATCGAAACTAATTGAATGGCATTGCGTGTACAAGTACAGACAATTTAAAGGAGCTGGAGGAGATATGGCGGCAAAAAAACCTCAAGTCGTACGGAGGAAATGGAACCATCTTTGTTTCCTCATGAGACAGCGGTAATATTTTCACGAAGGGCCATTCAATTTTTTTTAAGGAAATGATAATGCATACCTGATTCGTACGTTGAGGACGCCAGGGGAAGGCGTGGAGACCGATGCATGTTCAGGGTCGTCAGGGAGCCCCGCGGGCTGGCTCGGCGTTCGGGTATTCCTTGCAGGGCAGCGGTCTTGTTTCTTCTTGCACCTCTAGGCAGAACATTTTGAAGCTGATATTAGGAAGCCTTCCGATTCAATATTTTTTCTTTCAACACATCCGGAGTGTCTTCTATGAAACAGCCAACATATTAATTAGTTCACGTGATACCAACTGAAGTATTTGTCCGTCCAACTTTAACCTTATTTGTCCGTCGCATCCCGTGATAAACTCTACAACCACGTTCATCAAGTGATTCCTTTCTAATATTGCATACATAGGAAGTTAAAGCCCTCTATAAGATTTTAAAAACACTACCCGAAAGATTTCTCAAAACGCTCATTACATTCAAAGACCTTATTCAGTGAGCGTGCGTCAACGGAAAAATGTACAGTGTTCTTCTGCCTGTGTTTAAGCGCGTGAAGCAGTTTAAATCTCCTGAAACCAACAAAATTAAGCACCATTACAACATTAGGAAGCGTTTGAAAAGTTTAAATAAAGGCCGTATGCCTCCACTTAAAAGAGTCGAGTACGCCGTCCGTAGGTTGGAACGTAAAATTTCCGAATCCCTGAAGCCTTTCGCTAAAATTTGGCTAGTTCCGAAGCCGTGTTTCTCTCCATACTTTCCCCATTCCCTTAAAATCCTAATTCAGGCAAATTACACACGTTTTCTTAATGATGCAAATGACCTGGACTGTCCATAGCCTTCCCTGAAAATTACTACAGCTGTGCCACCACGTTCGCTTCGATCGAGAGTAACTGCCGAACCACACTGTACTCCCACAGTGTGCAACCTCACCACTGAATGCCCGTGAAACTCACCAAGGAAGAAGCTCACGTGCCAGCTAGGAGGAGAGGTTTATGGGAGAGTCCCATTCTACACTTCGACCGAAACCGTCTCTCAAAGATCGCAATTCAAAAATATACCAACTGCTTACCTGTTCGGTTCCGTGTATCACGTCGGTCAAACGCAGCGACGCGACGTCTCGTGAGGATGGACTGAGACGAAGAGGGGGTATTTTGCTCAGAAGTTTAGCTCTGACGCGCTGCATTTTACACACAATATGAAAATCAGCGAATGAGGTCAAAAATACAACTTTTATTGAATCAACTCAAATTCTTTGTCGATATCATTGTAGTACAACATCGTAGAGGTACTCATTTGAAAATAATAATGGGTAAAAATGTCAAAATTAATAGAAGGTAAAAATGGAAGAACATTACTTTATTTACCCAGCATGCTGTAATACAGCACGAGTTTTTCTTTACCCTGGAGAACCTTACCAGGCGTTCACATTTCTCGAGGCAAAGGTTTTGAAATGAAGAGTTGGAAAATTAAATTAAGGGAAATGAAAATCGAGTTCAATTTTAGGGCAAACTTAGAAAACACTTTATTTACTACAACATCTTTTCATCTCGATCGCAACAACATTTAATCCAGGTTTCACAATTTAATTTCGGGACAATAGTTCTTTTTTTTTCGCTGAAGCAATGCTTCCGTTTGGGTTCCACGATAGCATCACATGTTCATCTAAAAAGAGTCTCACACATTTTTTTTTTCTTAATTCATGTTCCACAATCCGAGTTGGAATTGCCAAAAAACGGAAACACCTTAGTTTTTTTAAAAACAGTTTTTCTTCTTCCTTTTAAGTTGCAGGAAAAAAAACAAAAAAAAATTTTCCTCGACTCATCTACACTTGAAACATTTTTCATCTCGTGACGAGAAAAATAACTCTTGTAGATGCTGACTGTTAGCCGTGGAAAGGGCGGCCGATGTCCAAGATGTTATCCGATGCCAACCAGCGGGAGCAGCAGTGTTGTGGAGGGGTTGAGGGCGCGGGAGAGAGGGGAGGGGGGGGGTTAAGGGAGAGATAGAGGTTTTTAGAGGTGGCGGCGGACGGCAAGGTGGTGGCGATGGTCGTGGTGGACAGGCCGTGGAGGTTGGGGTGGCGATCCAAAGGTGGGAATGGATGACGGCGACGGCGGAGAGCAGGGGGGAGAAGAGAAGAGGGTGTCGGGAAGTCGGGGGGGAGGGGGTCGAGGCAAGGCGGGATGGAAGGGGAGGAGGAGGAAGAGGAGGGCGGTGGTGAGAGAGCGGGTGGGTCGGGGAGGAGACGAGGCGCCGATGCTGCTGCCACCTCGCGCCTCGCAGCCGAGGCTCCCTCAACGTCCGCGGAGCAGCACCTAAAAGGGAAATGCAAGATATGTAGAAAGAGACAGAGAGAGAGGGAGGGAGGGAGAGAAACTTTAAAGCCTTGAGGGAGAGAGGGGACTGAGCAATCCCTGCTTGACAACGCGTCACCTTGGAATTCCACCACATAATCCCAGGCGAAAATAAAGTTAACATTTCCCCCGAAGGGTGTGCATTGTTTTTATGTAGGGACGGGTTGGACTCACTCACTCTTAACAATTGAGGCATATGGACTAATGAAATGTTGTCTCTCGAGCACCTTCATATCCAAATACTTTTTTACGCCACATCAAGGAAAGATTTATTGTCATTACGTCAGGTAATGTTGCTGAATCAATTTAAAGCGTCGTGCACAAGAAATATATTTCTTAGTGAACCACAGTGAGTGCTGCACTGTATTTTTTACCCAGCGGATGAAGTTTTTAAAACACCTTCAAGATGAAACGACACATTTGTTTAACCTCGATGATAAATTTTATGCACAGAAATACATGTTATCACATACCCACAAGCGTCCGAGCTCGGACAAATAGTCTTATCACGAACTCCTTCCGGTGATGGAATACGTATTACACCGACTCATACTAATCCTTTAAACTGGCAAAGTACAGTAAACGACAAAATATATTTTTCCTTGGATACCGAAATCAAGGGAAAATTGGATGACGTAGAGAAAATTACATAAGAACTTTTTTAAAATCGCGGAGAGTCGTACTTGGAAGAGATTAGGATACATTTTCAAAATTCTACTTCACAGAAAGTTTCAATCTATTCGTGTAAACAAACACAATAAACTGTTAACATTATTTAATTATCAATTACGAAATTCCTCAGTCAAATCACCCAATTAAGTAGAGTGTAAAATTATTTTTACACTCTGAAATCGTTGCATTGCAATCCGTATTTAGTGGATGACCCCGTCAAATGATACAATTGCGGCATATCCCGCAATTTCTGGGAATATCTCAAGAAAGCCGAGTTGCTAAAAATTATACAAAACCGTACAATTAACATCCTTTTGAATTGAATGGCATTACCGAATATTTCAATGATTCTTAAAACATTAAGGCACCAAAGTATTGAATTTAAGTCAAGAGAGTCTTTATCACCGTACTCAAAAGGACTAATTTACTACTACCTAGTCAATATATGTAAAAAGATCGTAAAAAATCGCGGAGCAATGAAATTTAAAGCAAGAAAAAAAAGCAATTTTGATGCAATGAAAAACACGAGCATGAATGCACCGGTAGTTTCAAATCATATGAGCAGCATAACAACCGGTTACAGATGCTCAGGAAGCTCAAATAAATAATCCGGGAGTGACAGGAGTTTAAACTTTGATGTTAAATCAGGCAATGTTGAGATATTAAAAAGGGTTAGGATGAAGTTATGAGTGTTTTAAAATTATATTCGGAACCCATGAACGTCTTAATGGGATAATGTTACACTGTGAGATGGTTTATGCGTGTCCCTTTCGAGAATGCTTTTTCTCCTTTTCACAGCAGACGATCCCGCTAATGACTTAACGTTTTTCTTAGCTAGATTGACGAAAAATATACCCGTTTAAAATGAAACATTTTAAAGTAGAACTACTTTCTTTGAAAAACGGATGTATGCATGGATTACAGAGATAAAAATTACTTATAAAAACTAGTATGGTTACAGTTTCATTTATTATAATTCAACTATTATATATAAAAATAGAAATAAACTACTATATATATTATATATACAACTATTATAAAAAATATATATATATATATATAGTATATATATACATGTATATATATACATATAAATATAAATATATATATATACATATATATAATTCTAATTTCAATTATTATAATACGCCAACTAACACAGAAAAAAACAATAAAATGATTTTTTGTTAAAATAAGGAAGTAGCAAAAAGAAATCAGAGACATAACTAACCATTCATTTTACTGTTTCCAAATGTTGAACGATTTATTCTAAAACTATCTCAGCATCTTGATTACAGATCAAAGTGCTTTGCAGCCAACTCGACTTTGAATTGAAGAAGCCAGGATAAAAAAGAAGTAATCATTCGTCCGTCAATTCTAAGTTTATGATAGAAGTAAATTGAAGCTTGTTTTCCTGCGACTGTTCTCCCATAATAGGCGGCCCTGCATTTACATTGCTGGCCGCATGAACGACGCGAGGCTTTTAATCAGTTCTTGCAAGCTTTAGTCACGGTTAAGTGAGCCTCGATCCGCAATTCCACCACTTCCTGACCGTTCCCATTCAGTAACAGCTCGGTCGGGACGATAATGTTGACTCGCCGGAAAGGTTGCATGGGAGTAAACCTGGCCGCCAGCCCTCCCGCACCCCTCCCTTTCCCCTCGCCCCCTCCCCCGAACCCAAAATTTGATACGGAACATAAATACGGCCCCCATCTCGCACATTACGCCCACAAAGATATGGATTTCAATTGCTGGATGCTCTCCGGCTGAGCTTAATTCGAAAACGCAGTGATTAAACTGTAACAACAGGTTGCACAGATAGCGCGCGGTCGGCCCGTCCTCACTTTAAAACTGTTTCGGGCGGAGACCGCTTTAATCAAGGGGTTTCCCTTGGGCGACAGGGAGGAAGAATGGCGAGTTGAAGGGAAGTGGAGCGGGGGAGGGGAATTGGGGGAATAGGGGGGGCCCTACGGGGGCGGCCCTACACGCGTGAGTCGCTATCGCTGCGGCGGTTTTGGAGATGGGGTGACGGGGAATGGCCGTGGTGGGGGGAAGGGGGACGGGATGGCCGCATGTAGGGGGAAGGGAAATAAGTATAACGCAACGAGTCCGGGATAAGGGAGGGGAGAACGGTATTTAACAAAAAGGTGGTGCAAAGGTCAAGACGAATGAATTAATTTCGCCGTTGGTTACCAAGTCAGCCACAAGGAAGCCACACGGAGTACTAGGGCCTTGCCAAAGAGTTGCATGATGAGAAATAATGTCGCTGAGAGAATTCATCTGTTAACATTCTGCAGCCTAGGGCAAAGTAATAGGGTAGAAGGTGGGTGATTAATGCTTGCCACACGAGACTTTCTGGTACAAAGTAATTTTAAAATCATTCTGTTTACTCTTAACCAAATTCCTGTCCTTCAGAAGTTTGTTAATTACCTCAATCGGAAACAAATGCAACTCTTAATTTAAACCGATATATGGTATGAATATCGCTCAGAGATCTTCACATTCATTGAGGAGAATTGACCATTTCACCAAGTAAGAAGCAATTAATGGTATATTTCCCTTTTTGACATCAGCTAGCCAAATTCCTGAAGACAAATCCCTTTGGGCACCAATGTCAACTCGACATGCAATTTAAATTATTTCAAAAGGAAACACAACAGGGAGTTAGGCATACTGGAAGGAAATTCGTACAGATACTGCTGGAAGTGCGCTTAATCGAGAAGAATCAGATGGTATTCTAATCAAGTCCACCAAGTCCCGGCGCGAACTAATCAGCGAATCAGAATACTGGATGATCCAGCTACTCAACCATAAACCGCATTCGCTTTCGAATACCACTTGACCTCGGGACGCGACAATGAAGACAAGACTCTACTGCATCCACAAGACAAAAATGAGACAAATATTGGCCAGAGAAAACACTCAAACCGTCCACCATAAAAGCCAGTGGTCATGAATCACTGAAGGGGATAAAAATTTTATTGCATAACATAACGACCATAATTTGTTGGAGTGAAATATTCATCGCGAGAGTCGGATGAGGAGGAGGATGGAATCCGGCCTTTCTCTTAGCGTCGTCGCCTGCGAGCGCTTGCTAGGGAGGGAGGGAGAGAAAGAGAGAGAGAGAGAAAGAGCAAGCGCGTCTGTATCTGCGCGTATCATCCAACAAACCTCCCCTACCGACCAATTCTCCTCCCTCATCTTCCCTCACATCTCATACAGTCGACGAGCTCCCCTTAAAGCCCAGGAGCAACTCTCTTTATGGAGGGTGTGGGAGCAAGGAGGAGGCGGTCTGCGGGGAAGGTTAGTGGAAAGCGGGATGGGGAAAGGGGAGCGGGAAGGAGGTTTGGGGGCGGGGGGTGAGAGTGCAGAGAAACGGAGATGTGCTGAGCGCGAAGACTGACTCGAAGGCGAGTCCTCCAGCTATGAGAATGGTAACGCTGAAGCAGGATAAATTTGTCGTTGTATCGATTCAACTTTCCCAATGTTTCGTTTGACACGTTGACCATAATTTGGACAAAAATCAATACTTTTAACAATTGTTGGAGTAATAAAATAATGATTCTCACTACAGTAATCAAAAATGGTCATCGCATCACAACTCCTATTTCGCTTGCATTCAAATTAATGATAAAATGAGTAATTTTCACAGTGTGGTGAAACATCGGACCAATCACCATTAAAATTGTGGAAAATTACAAGGTTGAAGACCATTACGGATACAAAAAAGTCTTCACCGAAGTCACTCTTGACTCTATCAGTTCAAAATGTGATTGTAATCTTCAATACAGAAGATAGATCCATAAATACTGCTAGAAATATTTTCCACCGTATGAGCGTCATTGGTTTGCATACAAGTGTTGAAGATATTGTTTCATCAAAGGTATTAAGATACGAATCAAACTTGGATATATTTTAATGACATTTTGATCGTGTAATTTTACAAGTTTACACTTTCACGAAGGCTTAATGCCTCTATAGCGTGTGGATACTATTTCCCAATAAGAATAACAAAAATATTTAACCTTTTTCAATTAAAAGAACAATTACATATTTCGAAACTCTTCCCAAGTTGATGCGTATACTTCCAAAATATCGATGCGCATACCGAGACATATTCCAATTGAGAATATATTACAATGTACCCACTGCCAAAATTTGTCGAAATTCATGTGACGGTCTGGCACGTTCCCTGCCGGGGACGCACATATATAACACACCAATGCGGAGCGGTGGTCGGATGAGAGTCTCCCCTTAATCTCGACGGTCACCCCTCACCCCAATGCGAAGGTGAGATTCGGAGGCGTCTCCATCGAGAAGGGCCGAGGGAGTTAGGGTGACGCGGCCAAGGACAGCGGGCGGATTGCCCGGGTTCGGGTGGTATGAAATCAAAACGAGGTGGTGGACGGGTGAGAGGGATGGCTCTCGGTCGGTCAGGGGTGGCACGGAACGAGACGCCGGCTTACGACCGAGCGAGGGAAGCACGCTCCGCTAGGCTTCCGGGAAGAGGAGACGAGGCTCTCTCTGCGTGCGTTATATTCCCCCGTGTGTCCCACGGGGGCAGTTTGGCCCTGTGGAAGGGGGAAGAGAGGAGATCCTAGGGACACACGGACGTGCGGTTATAAATTATGCGCGCGCCCTCGCTCGCACACGCGCGCGAGTATAGATATGTATAATAAATACGGAGATGTATGGCGGAAGTGGTGGCAAGCCTCCCCAATCCATCCTATACGCGTCTGATTGCTAAGAGGAAGCCTGGGTGGGGCCGAAGGAGTTTTTTTTTCGGGATGGAGAAGGGAGGCGGAGGGAAAGGAGAGATTTTATATGTGGCGGGAGCGTAAAGGGAGCTTGGAGGAAGAGGGAAATAAAGTCATCTATATTTACACCGCCGGTTTTTGAAATGCGGGGAAAAGTTGCATTGGAGAAGTTGTAACGATTCCGTTCCCGTTCTGATTTTGTCGAAAAAACATTCGGGTTGATTTGTAAACCATGAGGGGAATTGATGAAGGAAGAGTAAGTACTGATTCCAGCGGACTTGTACTTGTTGGTGCTATATTTTCAACACTCCAAAAAAGTCAGGGATGTAAAAAATGTCCTCAGAGATTGGCAACGTGAAATCTCTGGCACTTTTCGTGGGAATTATCAACATTAATGATAGGAACTAACACGTATTTCCACCCTATTTATTTACTATGACGCAGAGAGCCACCGTTGAACCAATGGCCGCGATTGGATATCAGTTCCGGACAACTCACCCAATCTTCTTTTACAAAACTGCGAAAAATCACATAAAGTTTCCTTGTGTTCCTCCAAAACATTTTCAAGAAACGAAAAAATCAACAATATCGTCAAAGGGGAGAAGGTAATAAAATCCCAAGTACGAGGAGAGAGATAATTATGAAATTAAATCCAGGGATCAAACCCAAATACGAGTAACTTAATTTGGGACATTTATTATATATTCTCTACAGATGTTTAATCCATGCGGAATGCAAAGGACTGGACTATGTCAAAAATCCCGTCCACTGATAGCATATGACAATTAATCCTACTGTAGCGCTAATTTATGACAAGAATGCACTTTAAGAAACATACATCTATTCTAAAGCAATACGAAGACTGGTGCACAGAAAACAGCCCCTTACTATCAATCGAAATTCCACATCAAATCAAAAAGGATGGCATCTATTTTCATTCGAACGATTTATTAAAACTATTCTATTTTTAAACTGCACTTCAAGGCATCATTTCACATGCTCTTACGTTCATACAACTTTTCACCAATGTGGCATGGCATTTAAAGCGAGGATTTAAGAGGGAAGTACAAGCTACCAAGCAGATGAACTGATAGAAAATCACAGATCGTTACGGCGAGAATAAAATGCTACAGATAGAAATGTACTTTCCTCGGAGATAAATATCCAATTTTTACTTTACCATTATCAAAGTTATAAACTTAACTAAAAATACCCCCTGATTTACGCCATTAATCTAACGGTAATTAGCAATCGTTTCTATTCCGCTAAATGCCTGCAAGTATTTTCAAAATATGACTGACTCTTCTATTGAAACCCGTTTCTCCCCCTCAAGGGAAGCGTCTATTCAAGGTAAGTAACACACGCGAGCTCAGCCGCCAGCTAAAGCAGCGACAGCAGCAGCGAGTGGTCTTATAAAATTCCGTTCCATGTTGGGACCATCTTAATGAGCACGCCAGGCATCAGCGGCGGGCGGGGAGAATTCCCGTGGAAACCAACGTGAAATGGGCGAGAGGGAGGAGACGGGAAAGGCACGCAATGGGTTCTAACACGTCATACGTCATTCCAAGACGTGCTACTCGAACAGGGCCTCGCTGCACCGGACGCAGTCTCACTCTACGTGGTGCCCACTCGGGTTGGAAGAGTGACGAAGCTCGTTCACTTCGTGTGGAGGACATTACAAAACGAATAAGGACGGAAGGAGTCAGACGGTCTCCGGTAACTCCGTGGATTATAATAGTTCCTTATTTCCCGAGCAACGGAAGGCTGGAAACTATAATTTTCCATTTCGTTCCTTCCGACGGACTAAGAATTCCTGAGACGAAACTATATGAACCTGAGTCGTTGTGACTTGAAGTAGACCTTGAGGATGAAATGATCTAATTCCAGATTCGAGAAGCATAATTCTACCATTTTTTTCTGGCAAAGGTGAAATTTACGCTGCAATGAAATGCATGCGCATCAAATGCACTAGTTTTTCTAACGCATATTTTGTGGAAAAATTTGTGGGGCAATAAAAATATTAATTTTAACGCAGGTGAGGATTCGTAATTCAATGCTGGTATTGCATTTTTCACCTTGTTTGCAGTACATTTAAGAGACAAAGAAGAAAAAAGGAGGGAAATTCATGATTTTTTTGCACTAATGGCGAAGCATAGATAGCACTTTTTGGAGTTACAGATTTTCATTGATGCCAACGTAAATTAAAATGTAGCACGTTCAATTTCCAACCACGTCTTCCTCCACCTTCTGTGCGATATTAGGCTTTCCGTAAGACTCATCTTTTCAATTGCCGCGTCTCCTAATTGCCTCACGTTAGTTAGTAATGGGTTAATTGATATTTCAAATAGACATCAATAACAGATAACCACCGTCGGGATGGTGGAAGAATTGGTTAAGATGTACCGTTCATTTCGTTAGTACCTCCTCATTCAAATGCGAAATAAAAAAATATAATTGCTATATTTTTGCTCCCTCACAAATATTTGATTAGCAAACCATTGTTATCAAACGCCGAAGATGAGAATGAAAAAAATGAGAGAATTTATCATCACTGACTTGCGGAAGGTTTGATTTCAAACACAGACGGACTGATATGTGGCAATTTGGTCGCAGAGAGCGACAGTAAGTATGCCATTAAATTCCCATGGCGTGCTGAAAAGACGTGTTTCATGAAGACTTCAGGATCATAAAATTAATGGGTCTTATCCAACTGGCCCAAGCGTAAATTTTAATTCTGTCCAAAACAACTGGTAAAGTCTTATTCGAGGGAGTTGAAAGGTTCACGAGACTCCTGAGTCACAGATGGCAGTAGGGCAATGGAAACATCGCGGAAATTAAAACTTGGCTCAAGGACCTTCGCAGAGGCTTCCGTCTAACAGGAGATAGCTGCTCCATTATTACTTGCTTGTCTCTCATCAATCTCGATGTCAAAGAATAAAACCAAAGATACGTACAGCGCCGTTTTTCCATACGCAGCGGCAAAAATACTACTGCAAAGATTAACCATGTTTTTTTTTACTAAGGGAATTCCTTTAGAAATGATCAGTCGAGGTATTTCCTATTAAAGAAGAAAGCCGAGAGACATACTTCAGAGAATGTCAACGTCATTATAAACGAGTGAACACTCCTTTTCCCGTTGAACCAGTAAATGATGGATACATTTTTCTGTGATGAGAACTAAAAATGGCACAGCAAGAATTGGACGAGAAAATTTTAAAAAATGTACTCCTATACATTTTCCAAAGCCATAGCATATGAGACAATTGAAATGCATTGGTGACAAATGTTTAAAAACCTTTTTTAGATAAATAAGCTGATCTGTGATGGAAGATTGTTCATAAAGAGCCATACCGCTTTGTTCTTCGTGGTCGAGTAAGGCGTGAGACACCTTAAGTTGATGAAAAATAAACTGGTGGTCTCGATACGACTTAATCTCTTTAGTTATGGGTCATTTAACTATAAAATATCGTACAGAGCGTAGCTAGTGATCATCTAGAATGTAGTAAAAAGAGAGTAACTCCGCCACTTACTTTAATCGTGCTCTCAGATTTAAAAAAAGAAAAGACGTACATAATTAGGTACAATATACAAACGCAGCAATCTAAAATGGAACGCAGCATTTTAACTACCCTTCATGTTGATATGATTGATACAAATGGAACTGTCACAGATCAAAGCCTCTTAACAATTTATCTTAAAGAGTGTTCACCGGAGATTTTCAACGTAAATATTATTTTGAATATATTAACTAACTTCATAAATAGCCCCTAAAATGTGGTCTAGGCGAGATGGAAAGCATTGAATCTAAGGATCAACATAACACTCCACTGTCTCGAAACTCAGTGTACTGCCTTGCCTTCAGATCAATGATATCAAACACCGGGGGGAATATGAGGAACAATCGAGAATCCTGGTTCTCGTGTGGGCAACGCATTCTTACAAAAATGAGGTTTCGATTCCTTCTCCATCAGTCGACCACCTCCAACCCTACTCCCCCAACTCCCCACCAATACCTTCTCCCGCCAACACTAACCACCCTCCCTCCGCTTTCACCCCCCAACACTAAACCCTCCCCCTGCGCCCGTTATTTTTCCCTACACCGACGCCTCTCCCTCCCCAAATTCGTCCTTATCACCCCTTCTTCAAGGGGTCCCCATCCACCCACTCCAGCCCCGCACCCTCGCATCAGTCCACCCGCCTCCCCGGACTCACCAACTCTGCCTCTCCAACCCTCCTCACCCTCCCAGCCACCCCCCCCCAAAACTTCACCACCCCCTGCATCCCATTCCGATTCCAATGACTCTCAAACCCCCCCCCCCCACACGCTCACCACCACCCCCCTCATTCCCCCTACCGACCCACACTCTACCACCACCCACCTCAATCTCCTTTCCGCAACCCTCTTTCAACCCTCCCACCCCCACACACCTCCCCCTAACCCTGCCCCTCCCCCATACATACCCCCCGCTCGCTTAAAGTTTTCAGATCACGTATTGCAGACTGCTGGAGAAAAAGGGGAGGAGATTGGGAAGTCGGCTTCAAGAACGGCCGAGTGGGTCGGAAGGTGGGGGTGGGGGAGGGCGACCGTAGGGGGGTTGGATACGAGGGAGAGGGTGTGTGTGAGGGTTAAAGGGAGGGGGCACGTGGTATCGGTCCTGAGATGGGGTGAGGAGTGAATGGGTGGAACCGTTGGACGTGGGGGATGAGGAGAAGGAGTTTGGGTTGCTTTTCGCGCGTAAGAGGAAGAAGTTGAGGAGGGTGTCCCGGCGCCCCCACACCCCTAGGAGAGTGGTGCGAGGGAGGAAGGGGTGGTGCGAGTGGGGGAGGGCGGGCGGCCACCTGAGTTGCCATGGCGAAGAGACGCCGATGGGGAGGAGGAAGGAGGAGACGCGGAGAGCGGGAAGTGCACGAGAAACACTTTTGAAACATCATTTCGGGATAATTCGGAACCGGAAGATACGCCTCCTCCGAGGTCCTCGTGATGCATTGACCTCAGCGGAATGAGTTCGCGCCGGCGCCACCCGAGAAGAATAATCGAGGAGCCTTTGAACTTGACTCTCGATTGCCCAGCGATGCTCAGGTACGTGCATTCGCGGAAAGAAGGGATGAATGACGTGCGAAATGACTAGCGCGAGTCGCAGATTTATTAGAAGTGTACCAAATCGAGAGGGTTTAGTTGGTTTTGTTGGGGAGGCGACCAACAGCTAAGGTCATTTGCACCATTAGGGATGGGTGGGAAAGGAAGGGTGGAGAGAAACCCGGCGTCGGCATTAGCCTACTCTAGTCGAAAGGCGCCAAGGGGTCCGCGGTTTAACGTCCCATCCGACGGACGTGGTACTCACTCAAAGTGCTCTCCACAAAGCGCCTCATGTAGGGATCGGGATACCACTGAAAAATATTTGTTGTCTCCAGGATTTGAACCCGGGCCTTCGCGGTGGGAAGCCTGTACGTTAGCCTCCGCACCATCCCGATCCTCAAAAATCAAGAGGGATTATCAAAACGGGTAGGGTGGGCGGGTAAATTAGGTTAAAAGGTCTGACATAAGAGATTTGATATGGAATTCTAGTCAAATAATGGATTTATTAAATTTATAATTCATAAAATCAAAATGTAAACGGACAATACATCTTTTAATAATTTGCTATGTTAATTGTTAGCATTCCTTTGTGGAAACTTAAAGTATTAATTATGAAACACTGCCATTTGTGCAAGGTAATTTCTTTATTTATTTAAACATTAATATTTTCATCGTGATTAATTATCGCAGGGAAATAAAATAAGAAAAATAAAAAAATAATGATCATAAAAGAAAGAGACACTATTAAATATTAGTATATTAGGTCTGGGTATTTGAACTCAAAGGTCACATTTTCAGGAATGACTCTTCAAACGACTTCTACGACTCTTAGACATTCACATAACTTTCAAACCGTGAATTTCATACATTTCGTCAAGTTATGTTTTTCCTCTTCAATACTGCAAAGCAAAAAGCGTATGCAGTATCACATTTAATCTAAAAAATAGCACTAATCAATTGATTCTTTTGCTCTGCTATTGATCTGAATCCCAATGATTTTCAGAAATGACTATGAGATTTTTAAGAGCGCGTTCATGAGCGGTGAAAAGATGTACATATTTTTTTTTAATTTTTACAGGGATACGATTACTCCTCATGGATATGTGGTACTCCAGTGGGTGAAGTCCTTGGCTACTAAGCGGAGGACGTGGGTTCGATTCTCGGGGACCCCTCTGGGCACCCTCACCTTCACCCCAGCTAATATTTTGGACACAAGATCTTACTGGGAAGTTATAGGTGGAATATTTAAACAAACCGGCTGCCCTACCCTGATTTGCTAATTTCACACGACCTCGGGCTTAGTACTAGGTTAGCTCTACCCTCGCCTGTCGACCCGAAGCTCTACCCGCGCCTATCAACCCGACCTTCGGGTTGACAAATGTGATTTGGGGGGATTATTCCCCATTATTATTGCATAATCTTACGTAGATACACTGTAAAATAACCAAACTCGACAATCATCTTAAAAGAAATCGAATAGCATTTTGGGCTCTTTCGAAAGAAAATAAATTTATAAGAGATCAATATTAAAGCATGCCTGATCATATGACTTAAATAATGCAGTAAAACCATTGGATACCGATAGAGTAACTCCAAACCGACGAAAATCCTTAATAAGAGCAATAACTTCCCAAAACATTTCCTAATTCAAGAGTTTTGTCCTAAATATTTTATTTTTATTTATAATTAAGTAGCCAGTATTATTATTTTTAAATCTTAATATAAAAATGCTATACTGTAATATCAAGTCATACTGAGTAATCTCCAGTACAGTATGTATAATGAATCCTCATTCAGTAGTATATTAAATTCCGTTACAAATATAACTTTTTCATTGATTTATTCACTATTTTACTGGAATATGTGGGGCCAAAATTGAGTGACTTTATTTAACTGAGACAAATGTGCGTTATAAGACCCATTATATAATCAAATGTATTTATTCAAAAACTAACCTCATACATACATTCTCATAAATTAATAAGAAAACTTTGTATTCATTTAAAAACCTGTAAAAAAGTAGAAATGAAAAGATATTCCTACTGAATAACATGCTAAAAATATAGTCGTAAAAAATATAGTTGGTTATTACATTCAGACTTTGAACGAAAAAACTAGGAAACGATAACGTGAGTCGCAACTAAACTCCAGTCAAGAAAACAATCCAAACAACGACCCTTTACAAGTTTTATCGGAAGTAAATATATATACTGAGTGTAAATCCTTGCAAAAACAGTTAAACGTATTCTCAAAGCATTAGAATAATTGTTATCAGAGTCAGGTTAGTTAAATACGTATTCCACTAGGTTGGTTGGTGATGACTGGTGATGAGAAAGGGCGAGTTGACTCACTAAGAAGATTTAAGAAGAAAATTATCTTGCCTTATATGTATACGAAGAACGCAGAAGATTAATAAACACACTTTATGGAACTGTATTTGATCAAAATATATAAGGCTCTAAATTAGAACCCTAAGTGTATACCAAATGTGAATCCCGGCATGCGGGTAATGTGCCGAAGGATTGCACAATAAGACAAAAATGTACTGAAAAATGGTATGATATAATTAATGCAGCTCGTACTATCTCAACTATCAACTATGCACGCCGATAAAGGGACTAAAATATAATGGTATGTAGATACTTGCCTGGAAATAATCGCACCTATAGGTATAGTGCAACTGAATTCAACTTGCAACGCACATTGTGAGACAAAATCATACTTAACGATATAGCATAATTTGGTACAGGTTATGAACTCTACACTACTTATCGATACGGCACGAATTAAGTTCGAGAATTGGAAGGCAGGTAGAAGCAAAAATAAAATTCGAATCAACAAGAATGTCGACGGGTCCAATATAGGCCAGACAGTCTACGGTGGCCAAATGAAGTAAGGAGATAATCGCGCAGGAATTGCTCTCAACGACAAAGGGTTGTTCTTACTCTTATTTTTCCCGTGGAAGTATAAGAGTGCGCGATCACAGACCACAAAGGCATCGTCTGGGGGTGAGTTGGCAGAAAGGCGGAGGGTAGAGGAAGGAAGGGAAGGGGGGATGAAAGAAGGCGAGAGGGAGGGATGGGAAGAGTGGGAGGGGATGGGAGAGGTCATCCGAGGGAAGGACGAATGAAATGGGGAGAAAATTGAAAAGGGAGGACAGAGAGAGAGAAAAGGAGAGACAAGGGAGGGAAAAAAGGCCAAGGAGAGGTTATCTTCCCTCTCGCTTTCAACCCCTCTCCCCTGTTTTCCGCCTCGGTCAAAATAAATCTTTATTGAATCCCAGAGCGGAAAGCCCCTCCATCCCTTCATATTGGACCTCGTTATTAATTTCTGTGATTTATTTTTAGTCTTATTTCATTTTTGTATCACACAAAGTTTGAACAAAATAACTTCCTTTCTCTGCTTCTCTAATTATATGATGGAAAATTAAATTAATATTTAAATTTGAAATGACGCTAAACTTTGGTGAATTATAATAGGTTTACAATAAATTTCCCAGCGTTTCCACAGTATACTAATATGCAACATGCCACCGCCCTAATTAAGTAAATCACTTTAATACTCGGTAAGGAAATGGTATTCCACGTACCAATATTTTATCACCATTCGGTGATGCTTATCGGAAATTTGCCTATCGTCAATCAATTAAATATCAAGGAATTATAGAAGTTTCTTAACGGCGATGATGTAATATTCTTCCTCTCTCTTATTAGAAGACAACATGTTTTGACATTAACATATGCTGTGATCTGTCAAACCATTAGACTCAAAATTTCGCGAACACATTCACACAAGTTAACCAATGTATCTTTAACCTAACCTTAACCTAACTTTTACTAATTTTAATTTTTACCTCAGATGTGTTAACACGAAATTCAAAACTATTATATTAACTACAATGTTCAACAAACAACCTGGTCCATTGAATTGTTTCGATCATAATGGATCGACTAAATCATGATCCGAGTTTCCTTCTAGCTTTCTATATGGCTTGCATAGTTCTTTTTATACAAATAAGACGCATACAATAAAAAGTATATGTATATATTAAATGTTAATCCAGAACTGATAATATTTGATTGCAGTTTTGTATTATTACAGAGACTCGGTTCATAAATTACCAATATTCCAAACCATTTGTACCTTAGGAACAGCTAGTTATAGGGGCACATAAAGGACGAGTGAATTATACACATCAGTATCGATTACTAATACCTGAATGCAAACTTTAAAAAAAGTCTACAATGAGAGCATTTTTTAACGGTCGGAGAAAGAACTGACCACTCTTCTCACGAGACTAATCCAATCCCACTAATCGCCCAGCCCGTAGCGATTAAAGAGATAAAAAAAACCCAAGAGACAAAAGAGGGAACAAAGAGTGACAGAGATAACGATATTAATGGAGGAAGCGTAGTGTGGGATGACAAAGAATTGTGGTGCACTAACTGAGGAGCATTAGAGAAGTCGGTTGGATGGTGTGGGGGAGGGAGTTGAAGAAGAGGATGGAGATTAAAGAGGAGGGGCAAGAGAAAGGGGGAGGGACTCCACCGAAGGGAGAGAGGGAAGAAGGTAGTGGGGAGAGAGAGAGAGAGATGCGAGGCGGTAGGGTGCGCGACCGCAAACCGCCGTTACGGGGTCGTTACCTCAGAGACTGCTGCTGTGGCTGCGGCGGGGTCGGCCGTGGTGGGCGCGATTGTGGAGCGAGCAAGCGACGGCGAGGGCGGAGGAGACTCGGCGAGGGAGAGGGAAGAAAGGAGTGGCTGGAGTGGGAAAGCAGGAGGGTTGTGTACGACGGGGCCGTATCGAGAGGTAAAAGGGGGCGGAGAAGAGAGAGAGAGTATAAAATGGGGTAGGTAGGGTAGGTGAAACGAGGCGGAGGGGTTGTCAGGAGGTGAGGGGGTGGCGGGGGGAAGACGCGTGGGGGTGGAGAGCGGTTAGGGTACGGCGTGTGGTTGCGGTCGGAACAGATGTCGGCACCGGGATGCGGGAGGGAATAGGGTGGAGGACGTTGCGGGGGTGGGGGCGAGGTGCGGGCTGAGGGCGGGGTGGGTTCTGAGGGAGAGAAGGTCGGAGGGGGTAAGAGGGGAGCGTGGGTGGCTTTATTGGCCCGCGCGCCGTGGAGTAAAGAGGGGAGGGTTGTGGAGGGGTGGTGTTCGGGGAGCCGCCCCCTTGTGTCTTCTCACCCCCCCCCCCTCCCAACCATCGATTCCCACCCACATACTCTTGTGTGGTTGAGGGCGAGGGGGTAGGTGACGCGGGGAGGACCGAGACGGAGCCCCTGGAGGACCCCCTCTGCCTTTAGAAACCGAAAACGAATGCGGTGTAAAACGGGGGCTGGTGCATACCTCCGCTTCACTATGCCCACACCCACGCACATATAGGTTGCCCGTTCCCCCTCCCCCATTCCTTCCATCCCCCTTTTGTGGTCTGTTTAGCTTCCCGCTGCCGCCGCCCCCTTGCAGTGTCAGTCGACAGAGGGCGCCGGGATTGGTGGCACGCGGACCGAGACGAGGTGACGCGTGGAGAATGAAGGCACTTGCGGTGACGGCCCCGTGTCGTTACCTTGAATCCGAGGACTAATCTGACGGAAGGTTTTGATGGGCGGGCGTAAGGAGGGGAGGGAGGAGAGGCATATGATGAAAATCGGATCTTATTAATGCAAAATGGTGGCATTGCGGGAAAGAGAACAGAAATAATCAGATATCGACGGGTTTAATTTTAACTCAAAAATAAATCTGTACTCCCGGAAATTCAAGGAATTGACGAAATCATGAAATTATAAATCAAGAGCAAGATGATAAATAGAATTTTTCCATATACTGAGTAGTTCTTTTAATTAGGTTGAATACAATATTTGTTTTCAAGTTCGCCGTACTTCGATGTGTCAACAATTAAGTAAGAAGTAAAATAAGTCATCCACAGGTCATTTTAATTGTTTACTTAACAAATCGCAGGTCTCAACTAATTAAATAAATATAACGTATATCGGGAAGCCGGCATGTTTGTTTCTGATAATATATTATGAGCTGTAATACCATTATCTTCAACCCCTGGTACAACATTGGAGCCATGAAATATATTCTATTGATATCAGCATACGAAAATTTATCAAGAATCCAATAAATTTGATCACTGGATAACTACCTATTATTTAATATAAGTCTTAATTCGGTGGTTTATGAAAGCGCCCATTCGACCAACCCCTGCAAGGTATAACGTAAGAATATTTTTCAACTATCAAACTGTAACTTGATGGCTGTCGTCAATCCTTCCTCAAATTGTAATAAACAGTAACTGATGCAAAACTTTGGATCATAATGATTCGCTTATTTGTAACGAACTCATGAATCTGAAAGGACATTTTTATTCCGTTCCGCTGTTTAAATTTCAATCATCAGGCAAAAACAGAGGTTCCCAAGGTCAAATGCGTATTTATAATTGCAACGTACGTAAAAAAATAGGCCGTGGCTATCGTTAACTTTTAATAGCTCACCTTTGCGTTTTGAATAGAAACCATCTGTAAGCGTACACTTTTGCAATCTTCCGTAATCAACGTTGGTAAAGAAAGAGTATTTTCTTTTTAATTGTAATTAGTCTTTTCATTTCATTGACGTTTTGTACTCTCTTTTCAGATGATTGGAATTTTCTTGAATTACGTACTTTGTAATCATCATTGCATCAAAAAGGAAATTTAAGGTCACTTCTCTCTGAGAATATTCTCGTAAATTTCGAAAAACTCGATCCTAATTTTCATGACTCACTATAATTCATGAAAAACATTTTAAAAGTGAGTATACATGTATGTATTATGTATTGCACGTTTTGCTTCCATTACATGCTCAAATAAATGAACAGTGAAAGTTAATGTTGCGCCATTGGAAAAAAGGTATTTAAAAGAGTAACATATCCACATCAAGTAATAAAGTTAGACCTGCGAGAGTTAACAGTGACGTAGCGAGCATCGTGCGCATAGAAATTTGGTGTCCACAGATATTTTATTCACATTTTTAAATAGCAAAATGAATTTACCATAATGGCTAACTCATATCAACTGATTATTTAATAAATGTACATGATATATCTATTTCTTGTATTATGGCTTATAATCAATCATTCAAATTATATTAACCTCGTCCTCGTCTGCCAATACAAGGGTCGCGGGCTCGATTCCCACCTGGGTAGGTTTTTCTCCATCTACGGCTTGGGCGTTCGTAATCGTGTTCATTGTTATCACGGTTAATAGTTCGATGTAACGGCCAAAAAGTGGTTTTCGTACTAAGGCTAAAAAAATAAATATTAATACTGATTAATTATTCTCATTTTTATTATTGTAATAGTTTAACTGCATTTCTGTTCACTTTTCCAAAGTTTTGAAAAAAAATCCAGTTTTCACGTACGGTTCATGACAGCAATACAATGTTCCTTGAAAAATGCTATAAACAAATAGAGTGTGGGACAAACTCTCATATTAATTATCGAAATGCAAATTTAAGTAATTACCTCATAATTAGAATTAACAGCGCCCGCCTAAATAAAGCCTCGCAATGACCTCCTCAAATTAAATGCCTCAGCACGCAAAAGATTTGATTCTAATAGTGAATATAATTTCAATCATAGATATCCGTCGATGATTAAAGAATTCCGGGGGCTGCATAACGTCTCGAAAACATTTCATTAATAGACTATAGACACCGTAAAAAACTAATGAGATCCTTTGGTTTATTGGACAAAGTAATGACCCATCAAGGAGTATGGATCCCAAAGATTTCCTCGAAAGTATCGAGAACACACAACGACGAAAGAAGGGAAAAGAGGACTGCACCCGAATTCCCAAAATAATAAAAAAAGGAGGGTGACAACACAGCCTTCCCTCCCTCTTGTCTCCCCTCTGGACGGGACGACTTTAGGGGAGAGGGGACCACTCACCACGGCCCACCCACGCCGCCCCCTTGCCCTCTCTCCCTCTCCCTCCTCATTTCAAAGTCCCCCCCCGAGCAGAAGCCGGGAGGGTGAGGCATGCCCACCCTCCCTTCAACCCCCTTCCTATACCACCCGGTCTTCCACCACTTTAATTCGGCAGAGATATTCTCCCTCGTCCATCCCAATTCTTTCGCCCCCACCCCAGCCACCGGATCCAGACACATCCCTTCCCCTCCCTGCCACAAACCTCTCGAAACCCTCCCCCCACCTTCTGAAGTCCCCCCCCCCAAGAAGGTCCAGCCTTACCCAACACGGCATCCCAAAAGCCGCCGTCCGCATTCTTCCCACTCCTTTCCCGATGGCCACCCAATCCACTTCCGATGGAAAGGGGGGTGCGACGGGTGGATCCGGGGGTACGCGCCCTGGGGCCGCGTGCTGTTGATCTCCTGGGTGGCATGGGGTGGCGGTGCAGGGTAGACGGGGGCATCTCCTTGGGGAGATTTCTGGGAGGATGGAGGGGAAGGGGTCCTCACTCTCCCCCCCCCGGGGGATGGAGGTTAGTGGGAGCGGGTAAGTGGCAATCCTTCTCGCGGAGGAGTGACGGCGGGGGGGGGGAGGGGATCGCGGCCTCGGGCCTACTGGGTGGGGTTTTTGTGTAGGGGGATGGCGAGTGAGTGTTGGGAGAGGACAAATGTGCGCCGTAGGAAGATTTTCCGGGTATTAACTTCTGAGGGCGGCAATGGGCATGAAATTCGTTGACGGATATGGTATGGAAAATTTGGGATCGATTAAACACTAATTGTGTATCTCCAGATCTTTAGGTAGAACCATGTTCTAGACACATAAGTTTTCGCCGCGTGATACCATCAGATACATACACCACGGTAATAGCTGGAACAAATCCCTTGAGTAATAACTTCATTGCGAATTCGAACGACCGACCTTGTAATTTGGCCAAAAGTCGATAAAAGTGCCGAATATTTTTCCGCTTCCTTTACTTTCTGCAAGAGTCATCGCCAGTAATGATTAGGATTTTGCAAAGATTTTTTAATTGTTTTCCTGGCTACATTATAACTGACATGGATATTTTTTAATGTTAAAGAGCTACAATCACTGGAGTTAATTTACATTAAAACCTGACATTAAACTATCGAATAAGTGAATTATAATAAATAATTCGGTTGTAACTTGGCTGTAAACTTGGTTTATTACAACAAGGTCAATTGTTTCCAATTTATACTCACTAATTTGAGGTATCGTCTAAATATTATTTACTCCTGACATACGTGAGCTTTTCCCATGGCTACTTGGCTTGCATTAAACAATCTATTTTATTTTAAACATTCCGATATGGAAAATATTTAAGATGAAAACATTTAATTGTTTAAGGGTGAACAATGAAATGAACCCCTGAGCGGAAAACGTTATCACCAATTGAGCGCATTAAGTCGAATTAAAAAGAAGACCAATTGCGAATATTTGCGCAAAGTTTTTATTAATATCTTATAGAAAGCTTCGTTACTAAGGTACGTCACCGATAAAGAGGAATTTGAAAGAACTCCATCAAAATGTGGTATGCCGTGAGGAAAGTGATGAAGAGTTACGGTGCACGGAAACAATCATTCACTAAATGAGAATACTTCGTACATTTCAGCTTACGTTTCTTTCGATACTACCGCTTTCGACTCTTTCTACCGCTTAGACACATCGGGACCGGATGATGTCCCTACTTTGAAATTACAGATACTGTAATAAATTTAATGAAAAAATAAGCATTAATTACTTCTTCGGTGATCACAAAGTTGAAAAGCTGAAACCATTGAATTTGGGAAAAAAAAATAATTTTTCACTAAAAACATGGTAGTAGACTAAACAATAGCGAATTGTCTTTTCCGTGCTATGAGTAAGAATCGTTAATTAGCCATACGATTGGAATTTCAAGCCAAACATAAAATGAGAAAGGGTTAGACTTGCTGTAATAATTGAGGGCGTAGAAATGGGTGAGTCGAGTGTGTAGACGTTTAGGGAGAGAACGATAATAAATATTTAAAAAAACGCGCGGGGAAACTTACGCATGGGCACTGCCGCTACAGGGTGACCACTGATCCCTCCGATTTAATAATTAATCGGATTACGCTCCCAGTGAAAAATGCAATCTGTGCGCGAAAATAAAATTAATCTCCCGACATTCAGAGCAGAGATCAGTCTTGATTGGGTACAAATTTCATCGTAAAACTGCCAACCGACAAAGAACGGTATCCTAACTGGAAATGAGGATTTCCATGCCTTCGTTCCTCGACGTCTCGGATGGTGATTATATGTACTCCACGTTCGCGCCGCCGCCGACGCTCTGGTTACCCCCAGGGTGGGGTGGAGTAACCTAAGCGGTCAGCTCAGCTTTCGCGGGTTTTAAAATCCCCCTTCCTTCGCTTCACTGCCGTGTTATGAATCTGTATGCTAACGGGAAATTTAAGGCGAGACATGACCTTAACCTTTTAGGGGTTGCCAAACTTCAAATAATACTCCTCCCATTAGCATTGACGTCGGATTTAGGCAAATCGCGTAATTAGTTACGGCTGCTAAGCTCAGTGGCAAATCCTCACTTGAATAGGCCTTCCTGTCGTTACCGGACGGAAGACATGAGATCCACGCATTAAGTTGCCTGTGAACTTCTGCCGGTAATGTTCCATTCGAAAAGAACGAGGAATGCCGTTGGGTGGAGACGAAGCGCGTGGACATCACCTCATGGAAAGAAAGAATCTGAATGCCATCATCTATTAATGATACACCTTTATGTTTATCCACCAAGCCGCTATATCTCAAGCTCACGGCACAGAAGTGTGAAATGTGATGGCCACGCATCAAGTCTGATAAAATGTTTTCTGTTCTCAAAGCAATTTTTTTTCAAGGAAAAGGTGAAGGAAAAATCCTCTTCTGGCTTGAACCCTTTCAACGCTCAGGCCAAGAATATCAAAAATCTAGTGTTGGGATAAATGGATCGGGAGAAGGAACGGAGAATTTAGCTTTGGTGTTTCACCGTTACGAGACACGTGAGTTCCCTTGAGGAAGATACTGAAATATAATGATTGTGAATGAAGGTTGTACGATGCAGAAAAATATGTCTCTTCCTTGATTGAGAGCTGTAATTACTACAGACGTTTCTATTTGAGCTATAAAAATAGGACAATATACATCTATCAATGCATAATTCTGCCTATGGCGTTGGCTATCTGGACTAAAATTTTTAATTTAAAGATATCATTTAGATTGGAAAAAGAGTCAAATAACGTTTTTTGAGAAAAGACAACACCATAGCCATGGTTTCTAGACAATTTTGGAAGTACTAGTAATTATCTATTATTAAGCAATGGATTATTCGGCTCCTACGCACCATACAGAGGAATCAATTGACAGATGCCATTCATTCGAGCCCTTCGACCCACCAAAATGAAATTCAAACATGAAAGTTTGGGGTGCTCGCTCCCTCGTTATCTGCGATTTCCTAAAAATTCCGGTACCCGGAAAATCACACGGCCAAGGATAACATTGCACAAATATGCATCCTCTTGATTCAAACCCAGAAAGCCTTACATCAGCAGCCAAAGGCTTACTCACCACGCAAACACGCAGATAAATAAAAAAATATTTTTTCATCCTATACCATAACTTCTGATCCCTTCTAAGCGCTACCAATCACTCGTCTTCCATGGGAATACGGTACACACGCGGAGCTGGAAAATCATTGCTCCTTATGCATGGGCGTAAAGAAACTCGCATTCGTGCAGTCCAATTTATGGAGCTAAGAAACTAAAATTGAAATGGATTCATGATGCGGAGTGTAAAAAAATATATGTAACACGCTCGATAAAATAAACGTTTCCTTTTATTGAGGAACGAGAGAGGGCGGAGGAGGCGAGGCTTAGCCATTCTAATAAAAATCCACGCCGGAAGCCACCCAAGAGGATAAGAGGGGAAGGAGAGGCGGAAAGAAGGGGAGGGGAGCGCAGTAAAAGGAATGGGGGATGAAGTGGGAGATTAAGACGGGGCTCGAAGGGTGGGAATGGACCAAGGAGGGAGGAGACGCTCCCGGGAGTGGGTGCTTTGGGGGGGGGGGCGAGCTCAACTCCCATGGTGCAGGGGGTCGAGGATCCGAGGGGGAGGGCGGGGGCAACGGCAGAGGGACCAAAAACACGCATTTCTCACCAGGGACAGGAAATATTGCATTCCGAAACTTCAATGGAACAAGCTCCAATTCCGGCGAGCTTAGAGGGCCATCCATCGCCACCCTTCCCCTTCCGCCCTACACCTCGCTCCTCCTTGCCACCCCACAGACACACGACTCTCGGACATCCCTCTCTCCTCCATCTATGACCTATCCAATGCTCCACACTCGCCGACAATTTCTAAATCCATTTCAACTTCTACAGTCATTCGTGTTTTGAAACAAAAAAATATATATTTGGAGAAATCTTATTCTACCATTGTCACGAGGGTAACACTTCTATATGTCTTTCTTTAACGTAATCGTTTCATCGATCGATTGGAACGAATGAGCAGAAAATAAATTAAGTTCATTCAAATTTTAATAAAATCTAAATTTCGTCAAAGAGCACAGCAAACGATGCTGATTTCCTCCAAAAATATTTGACGCAAAATATGTTTGGAGGAAACTACCAAAGTCAGGTATGTTTAGGTCGTATTTCTTTTTGTGAAAAGAAAACAAATTATAACTTTGTTCTTACTCGAGGTTCATTTCATAAAAATGATTAATGGTGGGGACATTATGGAAACAGCATGATTAGACGTGTGACTATTATCTTACATCAAGATCATAGAACTCGAAACAAAAGAGGAATGCCGTCATGAAAAATTTCAAAGAAACAGCAAAATCGCACACACTTATGTAAATTAAATGACAAATTGCCCATGAGTGACGCCCCAAATATTTGTCATAAATAACTAGATCGATTTTTCGACTCGGGAAGCACACAAAAATTTCAGAATTGGTCTTGAGAGCTCTAAGCGCTGTGTCTGCTTCGAAGAAAAGCACGTACAAAAGCCGTTCCGTTGATCGAGGGCGCTATCTTTAAAGGGAAGACGCGCCAACCGCGAGCACAAATGACAACCACGTTCAAGAAGCTTCAAGAGAACGGAATAACTAATTACTCCGTGTTTATAAAATAGGGCACCTCGTCAGTCAGCTTCTTTCACAGATACAGTAATAGTTTATGCATGCTAACACAGGAATATTTCTGCTCAAAATAATTTGACGGGCGTAATAAATTTGAGGCACCGAAGGCACTCTTCGAAGAATAATAAATTACAGCCCGAGATTTTTTTATTAGCTTATCCCTTAAAAAAAAACTGGAAAATAAACTCTTTTGCATGCGCCAGTCGTTCTTACAAAAACTTGTCCAACATAAACAAGTAAAAAGTAAACTTTTTAAATGTTGTTTTTTTAATGATAATATAATAATTGTTACACGTTATTTTTTGTCCATTTGTTTTTGTTTACAGCCAAATTCTTGTCTTGAACAAGATAATATATCGTAAAAAGACAAATCGGAGGGTAAAATTAAAAAGGTTAATCTTGATATATATATATATGTTATTAAATCTACCGGTTAAGGTTGGTTTTTGGATGGACACAGCTCTTAAATTAATATTTTAATATTTTGTAACTCCTAACAAAACACAATCCAGCACCTACCCTACATCAGGTCCCTCTTCATCTCTATGTACTTCCTTCCTCCTTTCATTCCGTTCAACATCCCTATCCTATTCCTGCCCTTGTTTATATATATTTTTCTATAAAAAATATATATATATATATGTATATATATACATATATATATAATGTAAATTGACTAACTTGTCGACACAAACACAGAAACTAAAACATATAAAAGAGGGACTCACTGGTTCTCGAATTTTCGGTGGTGCAACCACCTTTCTCAAGAGGAATTAGGAACAGAACTATTAGCTATATATATAAAAATATAAACACAAATGTAGATTTTTAAAACATAGAAACACAAAGAAAGGACACTCAATACGTAGTTCTGACGTTTCATATATATGAGCGTCCTTTCTTTGTGTTTCTATGTTTTAAAAATCTATATCTGTGTGTTTATATATTTATGCGTCGCCAAAGAGCGTTCCATTTCGAAGATATATATATATATATATATATAAACACAGTAATCAACCCGAAGGTCGGTTTGGTAGCTGATGGTAGAGTTTACCCAGTGCTAAGCCCGACGGCGTGTGTATTCACACATCAGGGTAGGGGGGCCAGCTCCTTTCCCTGTGCCGGTTATGGTTTCCCATTAAGAACTGGTACCCGGAAAATCACATCACTGCAGGTGCCCAGAGTGCCTTGCCCGGGAATCGTCAGTAGTCCAACCCTCTACCCCCTGGACTACCGCGACCCATAATCTGATGAAATAAGACCCATAATCTGATGAAATAAGACTAAATTAAGTAATTTATACATTTTAAAATTTATTCTGCGATGGGTGTAGACATCAAACGGATCACGATTCCAACGGTATACAAGCAACAATATATATATATATATATATATATATATATATACATATATATAGATAGAAATATATATTCACACACACACACCCACATGTACCAACGTACTGCATAGTCGAAATACAATAACCGCATGGATGAAATATATTGTTCTTTGCTGTATTGATATAAAAGCCCCAAAGTGCATAGCAGTTTAAAAAAATATTCCTATATAAATAACGGCTACCGGTCCGAATATATAATGCGCACTAAATACTATGAAAAGGATAGGGTTATCTGACCCACTCTGCTCTGTTTTTAAAGAGACACTGCGGAACAACCGCATCGATATTTCTAGATTTCGTTTCGGCAACACCGCCTAACGAAGAGTGTGTGAGCGGGGGAGGTTTGGGGGGGGGGGAAATAGAAGAATGACAATGGATGAAGATGGGGTGGAGAGGGCAGGAAAGTAAAAAGATTGTGCGCTGGGGAATGAGTGGAAAGGAGAATGAGTAGTAGGGGAACTGGAGAGGTGGAAAAAGGGGAGGATGGCAGTGAAGAGGGTGTGTTAGTATATGTGTATGCGAGTGAGGGGGAGGAGGTAAGGAGAGTGTAAGAGGGGGGGGGGGTAAGTTTGGGACCGGAAGACGAGGAGAGGAAAGAGGCAGAACGAAGGGAAGGAAGAACAGTTCTACGCCAGTTAGCCGGAACGATAACAATTTGCATAATGTAACTCCATCCAGCCCTGATCCCCTGCTCCACAGACCACCCTATGCTCCATCCGTCCCCTGACCCCCTCCTTCCCCTCCCCCCGAAACCCCTCACCCTCTCCATCACCCTGCTTTTGGGCTCCCCCGCCACCTCCCCTCCGCTGCCTCCCACCCCCCCTCAAACCAGCCCACGTATTCGCCCAACACCCCCTTGCCTCCGTCTTAATCCCCCACCCACGCTCCTCCTACCCTCTTTCCACCCGCGTTCACCGCGACCATGCACAACCCACACCCTCTCTGGCCTCCCCACCTCGAAATCCAGAATACCGGCCCAACAACCTTCCGTTACTAGATATTTTACTAGGCTGGATAACTGTGGCGCATCTCGGGATTCCAAGGGGAACTCCATTGATCCTGATCCTTAGTCCTTTTCTTTTTATTCGTTTATTTCCGTAACTATCATCCCGAAAAAAAATTATACAGTGATTGTTTCTCAGAGAGACAAATTGGTGTGGTGTTCCTTGACAAAGTCCGCATCCTGCCATTTTCAAATTCATAACCTCTCAGATTGGATTATTTTCCGATCACGCTTGCGCATCTTCCCTTTGATATGTCAGAACTTGGCTTTGGGATAAGCCGGATGGGTACAATGACAAGGTGATTGACAACCGGACAAGACTCTCAAAGAATCATAGATAAGTCTGATGATGGCAACAGGACTAACCAGGAAATACAATGTCCAGGATACATCGAGGAGCGGGAGTTACATTTCCTGTTGAACAAGGCGAAGCGGACATTAGCATAATTTAACTCATATGTACACATTTTACCAATTTTTTAAGTACATTCTATGCTTCCCACTTTGGTTACGTCAACGATGTATTTCAAACAATCGATAAGACTTTAATTAACATTCATACAAACCGTATTTTTTCCTATGTGATCACTAATTTCCGGCTTCAGAAAGAAATGACGATTTTAACTCATTCGATTCGGTCAGCAGAGTTCATAATCCACGGAGAGGGGCGGAGGGTAAAAAATAAGGGGGGGGGAGTACGAGAGTATTTCCGCCTCTTTGCCTGTTTTACTTCCTCCTCCTTGCCTAAACTCTTCCCCATATGCATTTCAAACTCTTTACATATTCCTTCCGGTTAACCCTTCTTTCCCTAAGGTGAACAGTGGATATTAAGGCAAGGTTGCTTCTTCATCTCGCCAGTGCATCTCATTTTATTCCCGTGAGATGTATGTCACGAAACGCAGCCGATTTGAACGATCCCGGAATTCTATAGATAACTATGTTTCGACGAAAAATCCCTTTAAATGTTGTCATTCCAAGAGAAATTTTCAGCTCAAATCGATTTTTTTCTCCGCACTTCCTGAAGTTTCCATGCACCCCAGTATTAAATCGAAGGCTGTCAAAAAAACTTCGATTTTCTTAATTGATGAAATGCTGCTCCGGTAGCCTGGTAGCAGCTACAAATTGAGTTCAACGCCAGCGAGCCTGGGCTTTTAATGGGGCACGTTTGCTTTTAGCAAATTGACAGTAATGCGAAAAGTTTCTTTGGAAATTAAAAGCGTCTATTTCTACTTTGCGATTAATTATTTTCAAGTCATCTCTCCTCTGCATTCTCCTGTTGACAGGCAATAAAACTATCCCTTTAAAACGATACCGAGCGTGCATGGAGGCGGTGGCTCCTCTACTCCCATGCATCAGAAAAGAGGAAAGAGGCCTCGCGTCGTCATGCAGGTAATCATAGCGGAAGGCACGTACATGCCTGCTGTGCTACGGGATTGACTTCGTTTGCCGATCGAGCGGAATCTGAAACAGGGAGATCAACCGAGGAGAGGATGACAGGGGAAACAAATGGCTTAGAACGTACGATAGAATATACTTCAGAATGAGAACGAAGTAAAATAGTGGAGCATGAGCCCGGGGTGAGAGAGGAAACAATCATTCAAGAGAGAGAGCAAAGGTTCAAAACATATCCAATTTGGAAGCATTAAGACCAAGGGTTTATCCAATCGATCGAGTAGTGAAGGCAATGTTATTTCGAAATATTTTCTGCAATCCCATGCATTATTTTCTGAGGGAGACAATTCACATGATGACTGATAATGCAGTGGGATTTAGAGACTAATGTTTTGGAAAAGTGGAACTGAGTGCAAATAATTATCGTTGCACAAAAAAAGATTAAATGACTCGGAGCGACAAGTGCCTAGGATGATTCTTACCATTTCTTTTACGATATTTACATTCTTGGTCGTAGCTACTGAAACGGTGATGACTTTAATGCTATACTGCATTAACATTCAGACCCATTAGGAGGGCTACGCTTTAGAAATATGATTTGAAAAATTTTAAAGGTAATTTGAATAAAAAGAAAATGCAAGGAAGTTACCCGCATTCAATTTAGCCGTCAGAACATCTGCTCAGAAATGTACAAATTGCTCGTTTGGTAATCAAAAGTTCCCTTTAACTATCATAGGTGGTTTAAAAATGTTCTACCTGACGGCCTAGAAAATGTTGTAGACCTGCGGCATAAGTGCAGGACCACGAACTGAAAATTACGCAACAATTAAATAGAGCACATATTTATATCAATACAGCCAATGTCTTTACAGTATAGGCCCCAAATTTTTCAATTATTTATGAATTTTACGTAATGTTACGGGCAAACGGTTCTTTTTAAACACAAACTTGCAGTGGCGCAAAAGATCGGTAAATGGTGCAGTGATCCAGTTAGAGTATCCAGCTGCAATTACGTTCGCATTGTTTTCAATTAATATTTAATATTATGCCATTGCAAATTGACAAGAGTCTTCTGAACATTAATTAACCTCGCACTTTTTTTTATATAATAACTACGGAGACTTTAGAATTTAATGACAGAAATGGTGCTTAAAAACAAAGGAAGTGGAAAGATGGGAAGGGAGGAAAGTCGTCGGGAGGTTGGGGAAGGAAGGGTTAGGGAAAAAAGACTGGAAAAATGGAAAGGTGGGAGAAGTGGAAGAAATGGTGAGAATTGTGGGCGGGGGCGGAGGAGCAGGGTAAGGGTGGGGGGAGACAGGAAGTCAGGGGAGAGGGGGATGGGGTGTGTCGGCGTAAAGGGGGAGGAGAGAAAGGGATGGCGACCGAGGAAGTTGGAAGGTTTTAAAGGGTGGAGTGGGTGGGTGAAAAAGGACGGAGGGGGGGGGTCATGAGGAGAAGGAGGAAGACGGGGAAGGTACGGAAAAGGGCGGAGGATCCGTGGACGACTCCGACGCGGCGTCGGTAGGGGGCGGCCACTGCGACAATGGTGTAGGGGAGAGGGGTTGGGAGAGAGAGAGTGAGAGAGCGTGGTGGAAGGGAGAAACAACAGAGAAGCGACTCGCGCACGGGGCCATTGTGTCCCGCTAATGCTTTTTCATACGCGTGGGGAAGTCTTTTTTTTTCTGAAAAAAAACCTGCTCGGTTCCCTCCTTTCAGTATTATATATTTTTTTCTCCATTCCATTTTTCTCGAGGACAATGGAATGGAAGATGGGAGAGGGAAGAGAAGCGACAAGTTACGGATCCATTCTTGCGAAATGTCTGAGTGAGCGAGGCGGCGGGGTCACACGAGAATAATTAATATGAGCGACGAAGGGACCGCTTTTCATACTTCGGCTTCCGTGATTTCAAAAGCATCTCAGTTTCCGCGCGCACGCGGAACGCAGTGATTTGATTGGCGGAAGGAGATGGAATATTATAGTGGTGTATTAAACGTGACGGAAGGTTGAAAACTCACCGAGTTGGAAATGCATCGCCACTGCCGGTTGGCGTGTCAGGCAAAGAAATGTTAACATGTGATATCAGTAACAAGGTAAGATGAGACTGGTGTACCGGGATAAAAATAAACTAGAACTATCGAAGAAAACAATGGAAAACTGGGAGAAAGTGATCCTATGTAAAAGGCGGAGGTTTTAATGCTCCTGCCCATTCTTAACAAAATATCACTGCATCAACCACCACTATTCCCGTGAAATAAAGGAACAAATATGCGTAGTTTACATAAATGGAGAGCTTCAGGACAGATAAATAGAGCCTTCAATTATGACGATCCAATTAGCACCGCCGCACTACTTTAAATAAACGATAATATGCAATAAATTTTATGTAAATTTTTCACGATTATTATATACATGTTTTTGTTCATTCATCGGATAAGGAACAATCAATAGACAGATTTATTCGACAACATTTGTAAGATATTAGTTTTATTTTCTTTGATCATTATATTTCCTTCGATTCGTTTCTTTAAATCCAAAGAGACGACCAAAACCATAACATTGTATGAATTTTGTCCGGGAGGATTTTAAATGTTTCTCCAAATATGCTTCGTTTTTTTAAAACTCATTTGTCATTTTTACGTTCCCGAGTATTCCGCTGGAAAAATCATTTAACGTGATAGATTCAAATGCAACAACTACTTGTCAATCAATTATCTTAAACGTTAACTGATTAAAGTTCAACCATACATGGAGAATTTTACTTTATGGAAACTATCTCAAATAACTATTGTGCAAATGCAAAAAGAAGAATTAAGCTTTCAATTCAAATTAAAGATGCCATTAAACGTAAGGAAAGCTGACCATACAGTGAGTGATTTCAGCTCCTGGATCATCTCTTGCTACCTATGTGGACATCAAATTTATATGTACCACATCCTTAATCCACCTCTGCGACAAGGGGTGTGTATCCTGTTCTACGTCAACCTGTCCTTCGAAATGTTTTACGAAGTTTCTTCACCGCCTATCTCAAAGCATGAGGGTACGTACGTAAGTCCAAAACTTAAGTGCCATGACCAGGATTAGTAATGTGGATACGTGCTTAATGTAACGGGGACAACAAACCTCTGAGAGAAAGGAGGAGTTGATCGTCTTCGTACTCACTCCCGTTTTCCATTTTTCAAACAAAACTTAATCGGTAAATTTAACACTTAAGCAATTATTTCATAAATGTATTCATGGCAAGAATTAGCGTGTCTGCTAATCATCTTCATCCTTTTTAAGTGGTTTCCTCGTAGGTCTCAGTTGTTTTTTAAATTGACACATTTCTTCAGCCAACAGAAAAATTGGCCTGGTTTAGAAAATCGATAACTAGGTATCAGCGAGTCCTTGAATTATGAACGGATTCTAATTAAGAATAATTTGACGCAACGATAGAAGTGTCGCCGGCTGAAAGTGGTAGTTATTAGTTTTATTAATACGTCAAAAATCCCCTGCGAAGATGACGAGCCTAGATTCACGGCTAAGAGAGATTGACGCATCTAGCGCTGGCGGCGAGTCACGATCCAGATCAGAATTCATGGGCACATAGGCAGGAATTAATCCAACAGGAAATAAATACGCTGGCGCATACGCAAAGCCTTCCAAATTGATCTTTAAGCGGTCCTGTAAGCTGAAATCTAAATTGACGCTCGGGCCCGCGATCTCATGAGACGAGCGCCCCCCCCCCACCTCCGTGGAAGATGAAAGCATTTACAAGCGGAAAATCAGCCGAGCGTAAGTAAAAGGAGTGGGCAAAGAGAGCAGGGAAGGGGGTTACGGAGGAGGGCGTGGAGGAAGAGGAGGAGAGGCGTGTGGAGGAAGCGGAAAGGAGGGAGATCAAGGCGGGTATGGAGAATGGGGAGGTTAAGGAAGTGAGGCTGAACTGGACTGGTTCTTTCTTCCTTCCTCCCCAACAATCTCTTTAGTTGGCGCGCACACACACACGCGTACACCTTTCACGGCGGGCAAGAACAAGCGGGGTGGGGAAGCACCAATTAAAACGGAGAGGGGTCAAGGTACCATCGAAAATGAGGCGGAGAAGGGTGAGAGATGTTGTGGGAGGAGGGCGGGAGGTGATGGGGTTGGGTGAGGGAACGAGGCGGGAGGGACGGGGGTGTGGGAGACGTGTGAAGCTGGAGGAGGAGTAGGAAGAATTATAATGAACGAGAGAGCAGGGAGCAAGGGGGATTGTGGGGAGCAATAGATACGGTTTTGAACCGTGTGTAGAGTGGCGTGCTGTTTTAGAGCGGAATCGGGAGATGATGCCCTCTTTCCGTTCGGGGCCACCAGCATTTTGAGTGAATATGCCCATCTGGCCCAGTTTAGACGGAAAATGTGTCGCGATTAAGAAGTCATCTTAGATTTTCATGGGCGATATCCTTGCTTCGTTTGGTTGCATTTGTATTAGCATGAAATTTGAATTGCAATGTAAGACGGTTTCAATGCGGATTTCGCAAGCTCACTGAGGAATCACGAAATTCCCCAAAAGCAATGGAACGACAATGACTTCCAAGTGAATGTGTCTTCAGCGTTTAAGCATGCATGACGTTGAAATCAGAAAATACTGAATACTTGGCGAACCAAATAAAATACAGCTTCGCCATCCTTAGGACTAGAATAGGGTGAAATAAATGATAAAATCTACTCCTTTGATAATAAAGAAGTGGTCAATATCGATTTCTGAATTAAATCAAAGTGGAGGCCTGATATTCTGCCGAAAGATGAGTTAATGCAGGGGCACTTCCAGGTATCGTGAAAATGCAAATAATAGGACTGAGCTAAATTTTGAATGAGACTACATCAATTTTTGAACAGCGTATCGCACGAAGTAAAATCAAAATTTAGCAACAGAAAAATCTCGCCAGGCAAAATGCTATAATGAATGACACCAATTTCAAATAAAAATAAATTTGGAGGAAGCTCTGCAGTAATTTGGTGAAGTACCAGCTTTACGAATGTAAAAACTTGAAAATCTAAACGGTCTTTTTCACAGTGGATTTAAAATGGGCTTTCTCCTTTGAGTTTATAATATCCATTTAAACTTTAAACTTCCATCTTAACCTTTCCATTTACCAGAAAACATTTGTCAGTGACCGCCGCTTAGCTTTCTGTTGATCAACCCGTGCATCTTTCCCACAAAAATTCACGAAAATTAGTGACGACGTTGTTCCAACGGGAATCAAACACTTTTCTCAGTCATAAAATTTGTTTTCCTTCTCAAAACTTTATTCAGAGCCTAATAATTGTGTCATGTAACAATGAATGCCTGTAAAATCAACGAAGTACATAATAATTCAGTGGCAACGATCTAAATTTAAATTCAGCCGCAATTTAACAGCGCATATTTAGTATTCGCGGGCGGTGTCGACTTTTATTGGCATCACCCATCCAACACTTCGTTTCTTTTGAGAGTCACGCCCATTTTAATTGGCAGGGGTTAAACTTTAGCGGACCGTGGAGTTCACGAAGGAACCGCGTCTGCGCATGTGAATCGATACCAGGCCGAAAGATAAAAACGCCAAAAATCGATCAATTGACCAAGTTTTTTTTTTAAGACCCTCCGATTGACCGACTGGCCCATTATTCTCGTGGGGAGGGAGAAATAAATGCGGAGGAGGTAAAATCGAGACACGATCGCGGCGAGGGGCGTGAGAATTCCGAGGACCGATTCGAGAATTTGAAATAATGGAGATCCGGCGTGGCGCGTCAAATAGGGTCCGGAAGCAAATCGCCGATCGGTCAGAGGCGGGGGATGGAGAGGGTAGGAGAGGGAGAAGGGCATTTAGGCGGGTTGAGGCTCGCACGCGGTCGGATAATTGAATGCGCCGGATACCCCATTCCTCGCCTCCGATGCTGGCGCAACGTGTGAACGGGCGAAGGACGGAGAGTGAAATGGAGGAGGATAACACCGAAGAGAATGAAGTGAAGACTTGCAGGGAGAGAGAGAGGCACGAAGAGGGCGGAGAAGAAAGTTTGGAGGGAGGATAAGAGAGATCGCTGCGTGACGGAGGTGGTTGGTTTGTTCTTGCGGCTGTTGCTGGTGTCTGGGAACGTGAGGACTAGCTGGCCCACGGAGTCACGGTTGCACGTCCCTGCCCAGGGAAATCAGAGTTTAAACGCCGTTCGATCAGCGGACGGGGAGGAGTCGGGAACGGAGGGAGGGAAGTAGATGGAGGTGGCGGAGGGAGAGAGAGAGAGAGAGAGATAGAAAGAGAGGGGGGGAGAGAGAGAGAGAGAGAGAGGAGGCTGGGAGGTGGGGGGGATGGGTGAGCTGAATTGCCCGGTAGCACAGAATCAAGATAGTCCCGAGACAGCTCACCAGAGTACTAACCCTTCCATTTCACCCACCCACCCACCATCCCCCCACCCGCTCGCCCCTCTCCCCTTCCCGGGCCCACCCCCAGTCCCCCTTCCCGCCCCCAGAGGAGGGAGCTGCCCGCCCACTCAGCCACCCTACCCACCCACGACCCACGGCGGCCGGCCGAGGAAAACCAGTTGGAGAGGTGGACGGCGGAACCGTTGCTGCGGACCCAACCTCTCCCCCCCCCGCCCCTCTCGCCTCCTTCCCACCAGCACCGGATGGCCCCCCCGGACACCACCCGCCCCCCTCCTTCTTCGCCCTCTCTTCCATTCCCAAGATCCCATCCTCATTCAAACACCCCCGTTTTTTTCCTCCTCCGTTACATTCAATGTTTCATTCCCACCCATTCTCCCTTCTTCCTATCTTTATTATTAAAAAAAATAGTCCGCGCCACTTTCTTCTCTCCGTACGCTCAGTCCCCCTTCCTTTTCCGCCGCGTAGGTAACATCCCACTCGCTATCTCCCACACCGCTTCGTCTTTATGATGCGCCGCGCCGTTTTTTGCTACGTGAATACGCCCAAGCTAGTGTACAGGTGGACGAAAATCTGCCCACAAGGTTAATTAGCGCCGCGGAGGTCGTGAGTATGAATGCCATCACGGTGGAAGACCGTTCCGATTTTATCATAAGCTGGATTTGTGAATGAGAAAACGCTTGCTTTAGAGTCGATCGAAAGGACCTCAAATTTGGTCATTCGAATGAAGGGATTGATGTTTTAAGTCTTAAAAATTGTAATTAGAAATCCACTCGATTTTAATAGTCCAGCATTTTCTCACTTGGTTTACCCAATGTGTCACGTATTTTAAACGCCGTTTACGACAACTTTCGGCCAGCTTTTGTCTGAAAACCTTAAGATGTTAAATTAACTTGCGTAAGTTATGGTTATTAATTCGAATTTGAATTTCAAACCGTGATTAAATCACAGACATGGAGTAAAGAGCTTACTCGAACGGCACCATTTGTACGACAAAAGAAAGGAAAACGATGAATAAATAGAGAGGAAAGCCATTCAAATGTCGTCAAGGACACATTAATGCTGCTCGGCTCCGTTACGAGTATGCTGGAACCTGTAATAAAAATCTACAAATTCTATCAAAGTTCCATTGATTTAAATGAGAAATGGTTTTTCAAATATTTGGCAACTATATTCCTGGGATAATTTTGTAACACACGATATGCACCATTTCCTTTTATCTGCGCGTTCTTTTTTAAAACGCGAAATTTTAAAAATTCACAAAATTACTGCATTTATAAGTGCTCCGTTACCCTAATCGTTGTAATACCAACATTATTTTCCAAGAGTTGTATAATGCTTCCAAATTTGAGCACTAAATAATTATCAAACGATGAAATGACAATAATTTTTCCAGACCTTTGCCTTAAAATTGGAATTTTCAATTTTTCCACAATTTGATCCTGCCATGTACCTCTTCTTACATCATAAAATTAAACAGATAGGAGAAATAGCTTGATAGCAAAGCGTCACAATATCACAGCCAAACATCAAAATATACTTCTTGTACGTGTATTTTAGAATGAAGTGTGTCATTCTCAAATTAGCCTAGATTAGTGCGATTTCAATTACGACTTAATTAGGATTTTCAGGACAAAAATTTATTGGACATGAAATCTAAAATGGATTATTAGTGCCTTCATAATGGATTATTAGTTATGGTATAGCATATACCATAACTCTTTGATGATCAGTGCAGGTGGTTTAAGATGGAAGCGTGTTTTCCTTCCCCAATAGTGGTTTTCTAAGATTTCTCTATTAATGAAAGTGCCTTTTAGGTCTGACTCCCCACAGTACCATAACCATCATTCTAACCGTGCATTTTTGAATTTATAAATAATTAAAGGCTCATTTAAGGTTGAATATTGATCATTAAATCAAATATTGCTCCCAAATATCGTCCTGGATTTACATACGCAAGCAAAAAAGGTATCCTGATGAAAGGCAACAACATTTTGCGGTTTTTCACCGAGAATACGAGTATATCTTTGGTTTCAATAATTTTATCCAACATATTTTCTGGGGATAAATAATTGATGTGGGGAAGAGAACTGAGTATGAAACTCTACATATTTTATTAGTATCAACTGGTGTTGGTTAGTCGCAAAAGTTTGCCAAGGAGGTGGCGGAGGAAACTTGAAACATTAAGGGTTCGAAGGCCACCTTGGGTGGGAAATATTTTCAAACTCTTTTGACTTTCCTCGGGGAGGATTTTCATAACTCATCCAAAGGAAAAAAAAACTTTTTATTGCTTCGAGTGAAAAAATAACTGCAAATATCGCCGGTTCTTAAGTAAGGATGTTTTCAGGTGTTTCCTTTCGCCATTCACACCACCATCACTGCGTGCCCATGATCATGTCGTTTTCCAACTCATACACAACTGGAAATTGTGGGGTCAAATGTTAGGGTCCTCATTCCCCCGAGTGGAGATAAATAATGACCAGACGGTTAAAAATGACGCAGCTCTCAAGCTCCTTCTTTGGAATGGTTGCATTGGGTCGAGAGCGTGTTGTGCTTTGAATTAAACTTGTGAAAATGAGCCAAAATGACCATCGATAGTCATGTAAAACAAAAAGTTGGAAACGAATGGCAGGGAGATGGATACGGGTTGTTTACACAAGATCCTCAGCAATCAGAAAAAAAGTCATGTCCTTTGAGTTACCGCAGGGAAGCACTTCCAGATCGGGCACGTTCTTGTAGTTACAAGCGATCCAGTTACGTACGCTCTACTCCTAGGGGAATAGAGAAAACCTCATCCCATTTTGGATTCTCCGAAAGAATTCTGCTGCGGAAAGTTTTGCAGAATGGCTACGCCACATACTGCAAGTTGTCGCATGAGAGAGAGTATGGTTGGATTCCATCTTCTCTAAGAAGGGGGCAGAGATCATTACTTCGACTGCGTAATTCACACGAAAGGTTGATAATGAGTCCGTCACAAAAGAACTATTTAGCTCTTATTCAACTCTTGTCAATTTCGTAATTTGACTCCATCTATCCTACGTACACTTAATTCATAAGTATTTCACCGTGAATTTCTACTCTATTGTCACATAACTAGTGTCTATTTAACCCAGTAAGTTAACCTAGTGGGGCTAAATGCATCACGAAGGTTTTATGATAAACAAGGCTTGATGAATGCTACTTATAAAACCAAATTCCAAATGTTTTGTTTACGCACGCAAGATGTAATTTCCAACCAACTGATTTGAGCTCGTAAGTGAAATGGACCTTCATTATTCTGCCTTGATCCATTCAAGACGGCCCACCGTGTGCAGAAGCAATTTCGGACCCCCACAGTGCGTTTAAGGACATAAACAGAGGTGGCCCCGAACAATGTCTGTACGTACTACGATGATAAAAAAGCATTGATGATTGAGCACGAGGGTGGCGAAGGTTGGGGGGGAAGGATGTTCTGTCCGAGGAACAGGAAGGGTGGAGATGGCGTGGCCAAGGGGAAGGATGGAGCAGGAGAGGTGGGTATCTGGGGGAGGAGAAGGAGGGGAAGGCAGGAGCGGGAAATATATAGAGTCGGGGGCCGAGAATGTCTCAAGGCACAGTGAGTGGATCGAATGGAGATTATTAATCTGGGAATGCCACCGACTTAAGAGGAGCCATTTTTTCTTCCAGTTGGTGAGAAGTAAGGCGTGTTGCCGGGAGCCAATCAGATACGGTTCGATTCAAAGATCTTGACCTAAGTCCCGGCAAGGCATCCACTTATCTCCTGCCCCTCCCACCCTCACCACCACCCCACTCCCTTCCGCCCTCTTGCCTCTAACATTTCTTCTTCATCTCCTCCTCCTTTCGTCCCCCCCCCCCGTACTATCTTCTTCTTTCCCCTCCCCCTCCTTGGCCCGCACCCCTAGGCCTTACCATCTTTCCCGTCCGAGGGTTAAACGTTGAGAAGGGACTGGCGGTCTTAATTTCGCCGCGGTAGGCTCGTCTGACTGCTCGTTCGGTTTTCAGTCTCTCTATCTCTTCTCGACATATTTCTTTTGGATTTCTTCAATGACTCAAACAAACGCTAGTTCTTTTTTCCAGCACACAAGCACTTCAATTGAATCAATAAAAATACTTTAAAATCGATCAAATCTGTTTTGTAAAGTTATTTTTTAATTCGGGCAACAGAGAGTTTCTTCTGACAAGCACAGTCTGAAACAGACAACATAGGGATTGGACGTAAAGAAGCAAGTTTTAATACCCTTTTGTTATTCCACTTAAATTTGTATTCAGTGACAAAAACAAAATTTGACACACATTTTTTAAAGATAAATAGCCAGTTGTCAATCGGTTCTTATTAGGATGATTTCATACACATGCCGTACTCGATTACTTTTACTCTCGTTTATAGATGTTCTAAAAGCTTTTCCTCATTACTTCATAACAGAATGTTCTAAGACCTTGGTTCACTTATATTATAAAAAAAAACATATTTTTCTTCAGATCGCTAACAATTAAGTCAATTCAGGTAATTAACGACATCATTTCCTTCGAAATTTTATTGTTTCCACATGAGATTTCAATTCGCGCACATTTTCTCTGCCATCTAGTTCTCTTTAGGGAAAGCATTCCAATACATCCCAGTTTTTCCACAATTTGTATTAATTTCCTCCTTCAAGACAAATTTTAGCTCCAATGAAAGTTTCTTTAGAAACAAGGTCATAATTTGCTTAACAATTATTTCTATTAAAATTTTCAATATTCTATACGATGAGTGGATCTACTAATATTTTCTAATGGATGCATGGAAAAATACCAACGTTCATCAACTAACTACCAGATGGAAATCCCAATACGGTAATTTCAAATGGAGTGGGCGTTCGTTTCGAATCGACAAATAATTATTTTCGAAAATCCAGGCAATTTCGTCGATGCATTGCATGCTCAACTCTTGGTGCATGTATTTGATATCCTACTTTCTCATCCGATCAAATTTTACAGCTTGACTGCCGGAATCATAAAAGTCCAAGGGTAACAGGTGTCGTATGTCGATTTTATGTCATTATCTTGTTAAATAGGCACAATTACCAAATTTAAATTGCAAATTTACGATGCAATACTTATTATAACAGCTGCAGCTTAATTCAGTTCTTCCCAACAAGAAGTAATATTAAATGAAAAATATAATATATTTTATTTCGCGTGACATTCATGCTCAATAAAATCGGAATTATCAAAGTAGGTGACGGCCCTCGTTGAATAGTACATTGAAAGTGATTTTTTTACAACTTATTCATTTGGACACTTGAGTCTTCGCACAAGCCAATTAACTAATTTCATCCAGCTATACGGAGAGTGTTTTTCTTCCATAAATATCTGTTCTCGTTCACACCTTATACAAGCTGTTTACTGTAATCTGTTGTTTGAATGATTAAAAAAATAATTTAACGATGATATATATTAAAATAGAATATCCTTCACAAAAATACGATTCTGAAAATTCGGAGGGCACCAATTAATTCTTTATCGTATGATTTACAAACTGAATTGATCCAGTGGATTTTTTAAACAATTTTACCAGGTAGTACGCTGGAGCACAAGTGGCTGCCCACCTCTAATTTGTACTCTTATTTCCAGCTTCAGCAGCTGTCGCTTCATTTATTCGAGCCGTTCCCCCACCCCGATCGGTTAATTTGGCTTCCCCATCTCCGGCCACAATTTCGCCCGTGTGAAGTCCCTTGGTGGTGCGGTCCGTCTGCTAGCTCAGCAACCCCATTCGCCCTCGGGGAAGGAGGGAAGCGGCGGCATCGGGGGGAGAGCAGGCAGGCATCCTTACCCTCGGAGCGCAAACCACACTGTTCGCCCGCTCTTATTCCCTCGCCAGCACCGCCGGCTCCCTCACCCATCCCCCTCCCCCGCCCCCTCTGGCCTCTCCAATCTTTTCTCTTCCATCCCTCTTCCCTTCAACGCCCTCCTTCCCCTCAGCCCGCTACCCTATTCCCTATCCTCCACCCTCTTCTACACTCGTTCACTCCCCTCCCTCTCTCTGACCGCCTCACCCCCTTCGGTTTCCTCCTCGCACCCTCCTCATTATCATACGTCTCTTGAGGGAAATAAGGGCGGAAAAAATAAAAGCTTCCAAGCCTCCATCCCTCATTTCCATTCCGTTCCCTTTCGCTCCTACTTCCCCCCTTGCGCTCTCCTTCCTGCTTTCTCTCCCTTTCAGGCCTAGGCACTCTCTCCCACAAGACCTTCAATTTCTTCTCCACTACCTTGTGGCTTTATCATCGTACTTCCCTCCTTCGTCTGTTCCTTCTCCTATTATTAGTCTTCCCTCTCCTTCAAGTAGTAGGATATATCGGTAAGTCTCTGCGTCCGTTTTAGCGTTTCCCGAAATCCGGGCGGCTGCGTAGTTTTCCAGAAGTTCGGACTAAAAGTTGCTCAAAATACAAACTCTCGCCAGCTTGCCGCATTGTTAGTTAAATATACTGTGATGCTCATGTGAACGTGTTATTGCCGCATTACAGCGCCTGGTCTTATGCTGAAAGTAAAATATTTTAATAAATCTGAGCTCGGGTTTGGTGAAATCCGCGGCATTACTTTTCGAGTCACGAAATTTTTCCATCAACGATTCAACATCTGTTTAACTGACTAGAAAAGTTACTCTTTTTTATACAGTACAACGGAGAGCGCAATCTGGACTTCAGGTACCTTGGGAACGACGAGGGTCTAACGGTGTATCTCATGCTCTCTGACTATTTAACTCAGAAATTGAAAAAAGTGTCTCCTTTAAACAGAATCCCTAACAATAATACTGCATGCATTCTAACAAGGCGTGCACGCCTGGAAGCATCCTGCATTTTAAGGAACTCTTGTACAGTGCTAACTGGTTTTCACTTCTAACGCATTTCAATCGTGATAAGCTACCTTCGAACAGCCGCTAAAATTCAATGCAGAAGTCACAAGCTAACTCCTTGACATTTTTTGTCTTAGATACGTACTTAATTGGATTCAAAAATTGCATTTGAACAAAACAGCACAATGAATGAATTAAATTGTTTAGAAACAGTGGATGAGTATCTAGTAGAGGATAACTATCTTGTTAATCTTATAGATGTTTGTCATCTGGGCATTTTCAAAAGAGTTGGATGGAGAAGCAAGGGTATAGGCTTGTAGATAGTAGGAAAACTGAAGTACAAAGGGATCACTTCCTTGTTATTTTTCTCCACCCTGATCCCAGTTGCCCCGGTTTTCCACAGAAATTATAAACAATAAACCTTATTGTGACGTTAGTTTAATCCCTATAGCCCATAATAAAACACAAAGAATTCTCCAAGGTCAGCCGGTGACCATCAACAGGGAAATTGAAGGGCTTGACTGCGAGAAGACGTCAGTAGCAAATCACTGTTCGATGTCAAGTCAGTTGACAGTGCTTTGGTACTGACGTCTTCTCGCAGTCAAGCCCTTCAATCTCCCCATTGATAGTAACTAACTGGCCGAAATAATGTTATTGGAACCTTCTAAGTTTCTTATTATTGGCTATAGGAATTAACCAAACTTCACATTCACAGCCAATAACTCACACGCCTTCAATAAACCTAATTGCCGTCTGTCATTCCATTTACGAACACATAACTGCATAATAATGGCATATTAAAGTCCGTTTCCTAAAATCCCTTGCCATATTCTCCCGATGCGACTCTCATAGTATGACGCTGGTGTAACTCTTCATTGAAATGTTAATGACGGCATCCTAAAAGAGGCAGAAAGACCCACTGAAGTTTATTGAATATAGGCTATACTTGTTTGGGTGATGGCGGTGGAGGCAGATTATCGTGACGAAGGAATTTCAATTGAACCGTGTGGCACAATGGCTTGCCTACACCTGGATGGGATTGAAGGGTGATGGAGAAGGGGCGAGATGAGGAGATTGAAAATTTAAGGTAAAGGGGGAGGAAAAAAGGGATGATGAACTTGTGTGCATCCTTTAATACTTATTTCAAGACGTCCAAAGATGACTAACCATCACTAATTTACGATGGATAGGATATATATGGGTACCTTCTCCATTTCAGTGATTAAATAATAAATTCTTCGACTTCTGTCTGCCCCACCTCAGTGGACTCGCTCCCCCTTCGTTAGGCACATATCCCATTCTCGAGGAATCCTCCTTCCTCCCTCCAAACGTCGGCAAAGGAAGGTGATACGATACGGTAAGTCTCCTTGCGAGTGAGGATGTTAAGCGCCGGGACAGGTGTTAGTGGGAGAATGCTTGGATGGCAGGTGCAGGAGGCTCTACCCGCTTAGGCTACGTCCTGCCCTCCGGGGTCGAGTCTCACTCTTAACTTTATAAAACCCTTTCGCGTGGCGCAATTAACCTCCTCTCAGTTGATTGGACGTTTTGAATGGAAAAGAGCATCACCGCCTCGCTGACCGTCGCAAAATGTCCAGGTGAAAAATCATTCAATCGGGGTGGTGGAAAAAAGTGTAATAAATTCAACAATTCGTTCGTCCGCTTAGGTCTTAATGAGGGTAAGGAGCAAGACGTCGGAGTATATCTGAGGGATTCTTTAGTTATCCCTTCTCCAGTCATGGGTCGTAAACTAATAGAATTCATAGATTATGTTAATATAAGTGTAATTTATGGTAAACGGAAGGGATTCGATCAGGGGAATGCTTAATTTTAGGAGGAAGGATTAGGAATGATGCAGAAATACCCCTTTCTGGACGAAAATCACAATGCCTACACGAATAATAGCCCCTTATACCAGACAATAATAACAAAATTGCAATTTATAGGGACAGGTTAGTGATATGGTGAGCATTGGGGGGCTAAATGAATAGAACTCTCTCATCTCTCTTGGAAGTAAATTGATAGGAAAATTCAGATCAATTTAATACAATCCAAATAATGTTTTTTATAAACCAGTCTTCTGCCTTCATTATTTTATACGAAACGAACGAGTAAAAAGATTTTTGACTCAGCATGGGGTAAGCGAGCAAAAGTTGTAAATAGAAAGCGATATAGTAGGGCATATGGTGTGACGTGTACTGAGGAAATATGTAGCGATTGCTACGGGGGAAAATCATTAAAAAATGGTCTAGATTAATCCTCTAAGATAAGTTACTCATTAAACTCCTGCACACAGTCATCTCCCTTTGCAACGCGTTAGAGATTTTACCTTTAAGATACATATCTACTTTCTGCACACACAGTTTCCACCACATAAACTTAAGAAAATACTCGTCGAACTTCGTCGAGTGCCTGAATTTATGGAGAGCTTCATTTTCAGATGATAATCATATGATGCAGGAGGGAACTCTTATTATTTGAAGGTAGTGTGGTTGTGTGAGGGAGGAGAAGGCACTGTGAGCGTTAATGCGCAGACTGTTTAATGCGGCGCACCGGCAAATCACCCACTTACGACGCTGATTGCTGAGAAAAGCGCTCGTGACTTGAGGAAATGAACGGGTAGAACTGGCCTAATTAATTGAGTTAATTGCAAGAAAAACCTGACGGATTCTTCAGGTTTGCTTAACGTTCTCTCCTGCCTGATTTAAAGATGTGCTAATGTTACATTTAAAATCGTGAAAATACTATGAGGAATTAACAATCAAAGGAATGGAGACACACTATATTATGACAAGTGGAAAATTTTCTACACAGTGTACGTGAACTAAGTCAACGAAGAGTAAATCCTAAAAACTTAATAACAACTGTCTAACCGCAAAATTCTCATTTGGATGGCTGAAACTGTAGCTTCGGTGGGAGAAATTTATTCTAAATAATTATTTTTTATAATAATATTATAATATATTATCATATTATTATAATATATGGATCAATGCGTACCGCTTCCTGCGTCAAAAAAATAGGATTTGCAAAATATAACATCTTTCGCCGTGAATGGGCTTGAATATCTGAACGATCCATAGAGAGTATAATGATAAGGAAAGTATTTTTAATTCATTCCAACATCCTACTTCAACCCTACTTAAAAAAGGAATAATAGTATGAATGCAAGTTTCTATTATTTTTTTCCAAATACAATGATCAATATAACAATAATCCACATATTATTTAAGACCTCCACTCCTTTCAACGAATAAGTCACGTTACCCTCACGGAGGTTTTACTTTCTACGAATATCGTGGCATAACGAAAGAGTAGAATGTTACCAAGTGATTTCTTTTTCAATTTGTGTCACAATTAAACGAAGTCAACACGCCCACAATTACTTTAATCCAAAATCAATCGTACTGTAACCTCAGAATATGACGAATTGGCGATGCTGCAAAAATCCCATTGCCACCAGCATTTTCGGCGATTGTGCGAGTCATGGAATGCCGGATGCCCGCTGTGCCTTTCCGCGGAGTCCACTGGATGTAAATACCCCATCCACCCCCCCCCCCCGGCATTAATCACAAAGGAAGCTAAATACCGCATGCATATAGAGACAGAGAGGGAGATAGGCGGCATCTCCAAACGGGTACTCCAGAGAATCCACATCGATCTCACTCACGTGTGACCTTCCATCTGCCGACGGGGCGCGAAATGAGATTACGCTAGCGGCGCCGCAAAACAAATACGACCCTGACCAAAGCCCACAATGCACCGAGCGGAGAGAGAGAGAAAGAAAGAGATGGGCTGGGATGGTGGGAGAGGTATAGAGAGAGACAAGGCGGCCCGGATAACAATGGACCGGGAAAGGCAGGGGTGGGGTCCGAGGGAAGAGGGATTACGCAGGTGAATCGAGAAGGGAGCCCAAGGGAGGCGAGGGTGAGTGGGTGTGGTGAGGGGTGTGGGGGTGGAGAGAGAAAAGGATGCCAAGGGAGGAGAGGGTTTCGAGGGAAGGAACGAAGGAGGACGTATGTGGATAAGCGGATGGGGTGCGGGACGGGAGGAGGTTGGTGACGTGGAAGGGACCGAAAATGGGTCGACCAAGGAACCTCCCACGCGAAGAGGGCCTTTCCGAAGGGTCTCCCGCCATTCATTCCAAGGGTTCCGAGGGGGGTGTGTGGAGAGGGGGAGAGAAGGGGTGTCGTGCGGGAGGAGGGGTGTTGCATGGAGGAATTCAAGCTGGACGGCATGGAAAGGGGAGATGGGGAAATTGATGGGGATGCTGGAGACGGTGAGGTAGAAGTCATTCGACGTGTGGGATTGAGGATGAAAATCTTGGGGGGAAGGTGATGCAGGGGAGTGCTAAACCTTAGAAACTTTGAAAGGGTGGAAAACGCGAATGAAGCCAAAAATGATGATTAGCTAAAGTAGATAATCAAGACAAACAGTATCACCCAAACCTAGCAGGCTCTATCACCGAAGCGACACGTAAATTGCCAAATGTCTTTTGATCCCTCGTTTAAGTTTCGCCTCTGAGGGTTTAGCATCTGTATGCTAGCTATTATAGTCAATGCTCTCTTGGTGAAGAGTTGCGTCATCATGGCATTTGGACTCGGTACTAAATTTTCCCGACCTCTCCATTTGTTTTCTTTCACATATTCTCGGCGCCAAAAAGTTTGGCAAAGGAGATCTCTGTTCCAACGGAGTAAAACCGTAACGTCGTCTTAAATATCCTTTATGTCATCCTCAATGTTCCGCGAAAAGGTTCAGGGAAAATCCGTTGCGTTAAAACTTGCAAGGAGAAGCAGGCAAGAAGCTTCAGGGGTATGCTGGAGGCGTTGTGCTCAGGAGTCTCTTGATACTCGAAGAGAGCAAGCAAGACAGAGTTTTTGAAATACACATGACACCTTAAGTTTCTTGCGACACAGAGGGAATTATAATGGCACCAAATTACTATATATTGGTGGATTCGGCCAACGCTATAAAATAAGAGAGATACTGTCACCAACAAATTGAAGCGCTTTCTTTCCACATTATGCATGGGTATTTTAGTTGGTAGTTTGTTGTTTGCATGTGTGTGGGTTTTGAGGGTTTTTGCATGAATGCATACAATGTTTTTTTGTGGCTTGTATAAATTTGTGGCTTTTGCATGCGTTTTTTTATTAATTACGGGTGGTGCCCTAACACCCCCCGCCACACGCCCTTGCGGCGGCTTGCGGGATGTTAAGTAGATGTAGATATGCATGCAAGAGAGGTCCAACCCTAAGAACCCGAAAATTTTAAATTGACTTGGATACTTGAATTTGATGAATTAATGCCGAGCAGGAATTAATTATTGCTGTACAGACGCATGTATATGCACGAGAGTTTTTACATATGAACAAATATGGATTAAATGTAAGTGTAAAATAAACATTATACATGTACGGCTGGTGCCCTCAATACTCCCCGCCATACGCCCTCGAGACGGCTTGTGAGGTATTGCGCAGATGTATGAGGCTGTAGGTTTTTGTTTTTAGAGTTTGTTGGAGTTCTCGGTGCCAATCCACCACTGTCGGTTATTTTAGTCTAAAATCATAATCTGACAGATGAGGCTAAGTCCAAAATGGGACGATTGGGAAATCAATCCAATATCGTAAACTGGCTTTATTTTTTATCTGTCTACACCCACATAATTCCCCGCAAGCTGCCGCAAAGGCGTGTGTCGTGGATTGTAAAGACTCCGGTCATAAAGGCAAAAATATGAGTACATACATGCATATGAAGACATGTTTGCTCATACAGAAAACACTCGTAATATTATTTTGACTCATCTCGTCAATATGATGAGTGTTTACGTATTCGCAACACATTTTCGCGATCAATTCAACCCCATTTTAACAAACAGCTCAGTCAGGCTACAATGGTGAATACCATATCGAAAAACGATCTTTTACCATAACTGTTTCATTCAACATCTAATTCAACGAGATACTTATAATATGACAAAATTCTTGGTCGCCTGTAAGAAGTTTCTCGGGGGGTAGTGATGGGACGCGATGCGACTGAGACACGATATTTACTGTGATGAGACATCGACCCGACAAGGAATACACGTATGTTGCATCACACAACGAACTGAGTTTAATATTGCAACGTGTTACGGATTCTACATCGGATTACTTCCAATGTCTTCCGTCGATCGTATAATATGGAAGTATTAATGGTAGGGACCAGGTATGTACGAGACCTGTATTGCTGCTAAAACAATCCCTTATAGCAATATAGATATCGTTAAAATGAAAATAAACATTTCGCACACACTAAAGGATAGAAATTAATAAATTTGTCAATCGAACGTGCACTCCTACTGAAGACGTACATTACAAATAATGAAACATGAAGTACATTTTCATCGCAATGTCCGTGTATCGACAATTTGGCGGCATTAATTTGCAGGAATTAACATCCATTCCACATTCACGGAAACCGAAAGGACGTTCAGCGAGACGGAAAACTTTATAGTATTATCTAGCGTGGATCATATCCGGTCGAATGTTCAGTGTTATTTCAAAGGCATGAGGGAATCCAAAGACCGCGAGTCGAAAGTTGAAAGGGAGGGAGGGGGCTTGGCATCTTTCCGCCCACGAGAAATGAATGAAGGGCCGTACCCAGCTCAAAGAATTACAACGGCGGATGATAGGGGAAACAAAAAAAAAGACAACGACGGTATTCGATTTTGATTGAGGACGGACATTTTGGAATGGCTTGGTTGTTCTTTTCTCAACACAAGTTTTCTTAACGAAATAATTACAGGTTTCATATTACACCACCGCCATAATGAATTTGAGAAGTGACGCGCACCGTTTCCTTTCCTTTAACCGCATGGAATTTGAACACATTATGGCAAAAGTAACGGTATTTTACACTTCTTTGCTTAGGAACCTACATGCTGGTATTCTTCCAAATTTGTTTACGCATTAATTAATGGCGTCGATATTTCGCTTGCACGGCTTACAGCGTCATAATAAAAAAAATGGTGATTTGTAGTACGTAAAAACGTGCGGTTTTCAAACTAATGTGCTATGCCGTATTTAATACAAGGTTAGTGTGATTTGCTTAAGCAAACTGCAATTATTTGTTGAGGTGCTCTTTAGGGTTAGGACCCAATGACGAACGTCTGATCGGTATGTTTTCCTTTATGTTAATTTGAAATGTTATTCCAAAGAGCCGTATCTAACCATCCGCTAATAAGCATGCCTTTGCAAGAACTCGACTGAGATCAGAGAACAGATGATCAAACATAAAGCTACTTCAATTCAAACCATTGTACCTCGATTTACCGTGGTCTATAAGCATTTTTGAAATTTTACACAGATAGCACAAAAGAATTTGAGACTGGGCATTAACATAAGATAATACAGAATAGTGTTTTGTCAACAGTTGTGTGTTGTGGACTTTATCACTTACATAGGCGTCCTTATGGTTTTAAATTGATCAACCACCCACGGATGACACTTACCTGAAAAGAGGAAAAAAAGCGTGTTAGAAACGATAATCAATTAATAGTATGATACAAATAACTAGAATTGCAGTGACATAACAATACCTTTGTCCATTAATACTTCTACATGAATAGGAATAACATCATGCACCTTTCAACGGTATGGATTAAAAGAGTGCCTGAACGTCGTGAATGAATTATCCGTTAGTAAAAATTAAAAATTCTTCCAATCAACTCGATTTACTCAGGTCGTAGAATACGAACAAAAATGTCATTGCAGTAGTGATTCGTACTTCACGATTATTATTCATTTTTCAAAGTGTTTTCAGTTCAAAGAAAGTTCAAAGAAAGAAAAATTACATTCATATTATTCATTATCATTCATATTAATCAACTCCATTATTGTGCGTGTGTACGCTTGCAATGATTACGCATGGCTATTTTAATATTCCGGAAAACAAATGGATTAGTCTCCCACGGGGCCAGTAGAGTTGCCAATTGCCCTCAGATGCCAAATAATAATCTTTCGTGAGATTTGATCAACTTCGGCGATTAGATTTGTTTTTAATTGGACGGTGCACCCTTTCATTCATTGACAAATAAAGTAAAACAACTATAGCCGTAATAACTTATCACCACTCGTCCCGCAAAGAAAACTAAATTTGTTGTGATGGTTTGTGGGAAAAGAAAAGAATCCCATTTGGGTTTGAGTGTTTGTATCTGTAGTTGGTCAATGGCGAGGAAGTAAAACTCCTGCAAACTACTACATATGGATATTCTGGTTGGTCACTGTCGTGGAATTTCCATTTCCCACAAAGTATCACAACAAATTAAATTTTCTTTGCGGGACGCGTGGTGCGAACTTATTACGGCTACAGGAGTTTTCCTTTATTTTTTTATTTTTTGCAGTGCTCATTGTTTTTCCCTAATCTCAATGTCTATTAAATTTTTTTCATGCTCAAATTCAGCTTAAAATAGATGGATTTTCTAACAACCCCCGATACTCTGAAGACACGTCAAATGGCTGAAGCAAGGCAATTTCTGTAAAACAGATGCTATTCTATTGGAATAATCCAGTTCCATGTTGAAGTCATTGATCGTTAGGATTAACCACGACGGAGTGCAATGATCTCCGCTAACTAAAACCATTGCCCGAAATGGAGGTTGCGTTAACCCTCCGGTGAGAACGGAGTAAAACGCTGAATGTAATCACATCTCCGAGAGTCAAACAAACCCTGATCTCCACGGTTAAAAGAGTGCACAGCCCCCGTCCCTCACCACCTCCGCAATAACGCCAGACCAGCAGCAACCATCCACCATCCATCCCCTCCGTTCTCTCTCTTCGCCGAACCCCCTCTCCCCCCCGAAACGTCCACCACCCACCTACCCAGTTGCGGGTGGCGAAGGAGGGGGGGGTATGAAAAAAAGAGAGCGTGGGTGGTTTGGTCGGGTTCGAGGGTTTGGGGGGGAGGTGAAGATTTGGAAGCGGACGGTACGGGGGGAGGAGGGGGAGCATTTCGCAAATGGAGTGGGGGAGGGGTAGAAGGAGGGAGAGAGAGAGAGAGAGAGTGGAAGACAAGGAGACAGAGCCTTTGATTGGTCGCGGTCAAAGTCACGTTTCTTTGGATGAAAGGGTCGAAAAGGGCCTTCGCTGATATCCAGTCTGGCGAGGAAGAGGGTCTGCGGCGGGGTGTGGGGGGGAAAAGGGGGAATAAGGAGAGGGGAAGGTGGGTGGGGAGGGGTAGACGAAATAGATTAGAGGGAAGGAGGGAGGGATGAAAGAGTGAGTGAGTGAGAGGTTGGGGAGGGAGGGAGTGGGCGGTCGGCCGGGAGGTCACGCTTATTCCCTGCGTAGCGCGGGGGCCTAGAGGAGGAATTGAAATTCAATCGGCGTGCCTCTGATCAGGGGGCCTCCTCTTACGGATCGGGAGGAGGGGAGGGAGGACCTCTCCCTCACCCTTCTCCTTCGCTCCTCCAGATAGTGGGGGAGGGGGAAAGACGGAGAACGGTGCTTCGAGGGACCGTGGAAACGCCGAGGCCGGCAATGCTCCACTCCCTCCCTCCCTCCCTCCTCTACTTTCTCTTCCCTCTTTTTTTTGGCCCCGGCTTACTTCACCCACTCATTTTTTTCCCCACTCCTCCGCTCCTATATTCTCTTGCTTAGCTCGCATTTTATCGAGGATATATGATTGTTGTTAGAATAAAAATATTCGCACGGCTTTCGTTGAACTTCAGATGACTACATTTCTAAAGAAGTGCGCAGAGCATTACTATATGAAAGGGCTCTGGTATAAAAAACGTAAAATTGATAACTCCTCATACGTATATTCAGCGCAATAGGAGCAATGAAAATAGTTTACAGCAGGCATGAGAGGTAAGAAATTAAAAAATATACCAGCATCGGGATATGTCAGCGGGTCCATTTAATTTAAAAGCCATCAAAGTAAATGATGAACAAGATAGAAAAATACCAATTATTAATAATGTTTTACGATTGGAGAGTTTTCGACATCTATGTCATCATACAATTAATAAAAAACAAACTTTATGCGGCTTTTTCTTTCAAGAGTTCATTTATTTAAAACTATGATCAAGGCATGTCTGAAGATAAAATTCTTAAGGAAGTAGTTTGGAGGGATCACCTTAATTGTGAAATATTTAATGTTTTTAAGTATCCTTTATACCATTTGCTCATCATATGGTCACTTTTTCGGATATTTTTGATGGCGTACTGCTAATCGAAAGAATAATTGGAGCTATTTTCGAAGCGAACTATTTCGGTATATTGCAATATGAGAGGATTAATACAAATAAATAAATAATACTTGTAAATACAAAAATCGGTGAAATACAAGAACGTTCAAGAAAAAAAGAATACTTTATTCGACATTATAGTACTGGATGTGGTAATCTTACTTGCCAAAAAGATTAAAGAATTGTACATGTAATATTGCAAATGATTGCTCGAGGATATCATGGTTATAATTGTCAAGTTATTGTTTTCGTTTTATATGGTGGAAAATATCATAATCCGGTAATGCGACCCAGTGTTTCTAGCTCACCAAAAGATGAAATCAATTGGAAATTACAAATTAATGCTTATTCTTGAATTTCAAGAACTCACAAATATTGAATGTAAAGGAGAATATTGTTTGAATTGCTAAGTTTGCAGTCTTTATGGGCGCTGCCAAAGATGCCGCGAGACCACATGCATTAGGAGCCTTCGTGGGGTGAACACCCAACCTGAAACATAATTTCTGGCAGAAGGTATATACAGATAGCTCCGGAAAACTATAATCTTGTAATTAAATGCTTCCGAACAAGCCTTCAGTAGGTAATTATAACGTCTTACACCTTTCTTCGTACCTTCTCCTGTCTATTATTTTCATTCCTCGACGACCATTCTTTCCCTTAACCACTAAATCACAAAAACTCTCCGCCTATTATATATGTTATTACCAGGTTTTTTCCATTGCCTTCCATCACCACTTTTATTCTCCTCTTTGCTCTATTTTACATTTCTTTTACGGCTGAACTTCACAGATTACATTCATGTTCATTCAGCACTCCTCGTTTAACCATTTCAAACTCAAGGCATTGAGTGTGAGACTAGAGATATTTTCCGAGCCCGGAAGGTTCGTGCGCGGCCCTGGAGGCGGAAGGAGCCCGGGAGAGAGAAGCGAGAGGGGCCGGGAGGTCTCCTCGGTGTTGAGTCCCGGGGTCCCGAATGAGTCGCACTCCGGGTCCACATCCTTCTCCCATATCTCGCCTCCTCATCTCTCATCCGTCTCATGATTTATCGCCTCGCTATTTACTGCGCATAATTCAAACACGTCCTCGCAAATGGGTACTTACACGCATCAAATGCTTCGGAACCTACCCCATGTCCTGGCCTTATCGAGGGAATGCCACGGCACGTCTCCCTAAGTTATACGGAGCGCAGTGCACACCGCGGTTAATTCAAGCCTCCCTTAAGCGTTTATGTAACGCCGTAGTTTCTGCCGCGTTAAAACGGTGATCCCGCGAGTCCGCATTATGCAATGCGTTTTGCTCACTTAAACGGAAACGAGTCCTACGAGAAAAAGGCGGGGGTGGGGATCATCCATCCCAATTCCCTTCCTCGTCCATCTCTCCACGAATCCCTCATATTCCACCCGCAAGTACTTCGCCTCCCGTAAACAATATCCAGCGAAGGAAGAAGAACGGACAACGGTGAAGCGACGATTGAGAAAAATGAGAGAGCTCTCGGTCCAGGTGGTGGGAAGAGGAGGGAGGGAAAGGAGGAAGATAGGGAGATACTCTTTTTTTTATTCTATTTCGTTCCGAAACCACTCATTTTTTTATCGTCTGAACCTTTGGGGCTCATTAAACGAAAACATCGACGGCCAAGATGTGATTTCGACAACCTTGGGTCGAGTCGGTAAGACAAGTAGTCGTCTAGGCGAAGCCGTTTAGGTCGAATTATAGGGATGAAAGGAACCAAGGGCAATAAAAGAACACGTAATCTTCGGACGCCTCGCACTCGACAGCACTGAGGAAATGAGGAAGAGAAAATTTTCGGTGTCTCACGTTCTTCAGCTCAATTTATGCCGTTTAATTCTCCAGCAATCATCGCGAAACTCAAAAGTGCAGGTGGAGTGTAAATTGAAGCGATATCGACATCATTACAATAAACTCTCTCCCTTCGACTCCCTGATGGATGAGATTATATTATTTTCAGTCAGGAAATTCAAACTGAAAGCCTGCGTGACTCGATGACTATCGTTAGAGGCACAATTTTTCCATTAACATCATTTTTATCCGAAATCTAGAGAGTGATTCCCGTAAAATATGTTATTCACATTTCAATTGAGAGAGAAAAAAAGCTATAATTCACTGTTATTTAAGATACCTTGATGGCATATTTAATTGGCGAAGGAATCGAAAATATTCTTAACTCCAAGCATATCCTCCTCTTCACATTGGATTATTTTTCAAAACTACATTGTCAAAACTCACCGGAGCATAAAACTTCGAGCGTAGATATCCAGCGTATAACACTTCCATACTGCATAACCTAATCTTATCCAATTAGAGAATAAAGTTTTAATTATTAAGTTTTAAGGTAGCCTAACCCAAGATAACATCACATTTATTAGCTACTATTAATGAAGCAGGAACATCGACAAGAAGAAATTTTAATATTTATGCAAATTTCATTTTCTTGTCAATGAACGCTGGTTTAGCTAAATTATTGCTGGAAAACTGTACGAAGATATCGTTATCCTTGCGTTAGAATAACATTAAAACTCATTCATTTCATTGCTTAATAGTTTCTCTGTGTTTAAAAAGCCTTAAATATTTGCACATTATTAAAGCTCCCACAGCCTTGAACTTGGGTCAATGTCCGTCCGGCATCACCATCTTTCTCGCGAAAAAAATAAGGTGCTCAAGGGTCGCTTTAATATTTTTGATCAAGGACGCATGACATATTTCACGGGATCAGTCGCTTAGGTGACTAAAAAGTACACTTTTTAGCACGGCATGAGCAAAGTAGTTTGAAGCTAGGTGATGTTCATACATAAATCAAAGCGTATAGATTTATCAACATATGTTTCATCGCATGTTCTAAGACGTATAAATTAACCCATACGCCAAGCGCTACAATCTGACCGAAAGGTCCACCTTATGAAAACAAGAGGGCACGATTAAGAGGCAAAGCTTTCATCAAACACACCGGCCATTCAGTAAAGGAGGAAGGGAGAGAGAGAGAGAGAGAGAAAGAGCGACAGCGCGGAGTTTTGACTCGGCCGCCCATTGATTTATGAATCACGCGTACGAAAGCAAGATGATGTTGACTTGCGTGATAACTTTCGTTTCGTGTTCGACGGGGTACCTCGCTAAAATGCAAATCGCGCTCAATCATCCGCCGATTCTGGGGCGCCTCCAATGGGATTTACTCCCGTAAAGCGACTATTTGCTTCTCCACGTCACCGACGAAACCAATTAGACGTGGGAGCGTAGTCGACAGAGAGCCCGTCGCGTTCTTACCAATAATGTATACCTGCCTACGCTCCAAGGCAGAGTTTCTTCCTCTCTTTCGTTTGCATCTAAACAACTATGGTTACAGTGAGTTATTTCTTACTTGACAGGAGGGGTGTCCCACGCGACTGTGGACGTAACGTGGAACCTTTGTAAGAACAACCTCATTACGTATATCTAATCCTGCACCTAGATTACCTACTTACATCTTTTGGGCCGCCTTACAGTCCCGATAACATTTCTCCAAATTCCCTATTTCTCCGTTTCAATCACAAAAAAACTACATTGTGCATGATTGGTATTGTGGGATCAATCTAACAGGTGAGGAAAAGCTGGATTCGAGTGGTGAAATAAGTGTAGAAATATATTAAAATTAAATAAAGGTTCTCAAAACTTTATACTATTGGTGCATTTATTTGTGCAAATATATATAAATTTTGTGACATTCTATTTAGTTTTAATACCTTTTCAAGTTTTAAATGTCATTTCACCGTATCGAAGCTCCTAAAGTTAAATTATTATTTTTTTAAATGTGTACTATATCTTTTCAGGAGAAATTTGATCATCTCCGAATTAATGCATGGTTTAAAACATTATATATCAGAGACATTGATTGTATTTTGAGACCAAAATTCATGAAACATTCCACAGAACATAAAATTGCGAGAACCTTTAATGGGATAGCAAATTAAAATTATCACATTAGTTAAAATTGATATTAATGTGAACATTTTAAGAAAACAAAAATGAATCACAAGGCAGCTCAAGAAAATATGCAAGTTCACATAAATTGGCCTTAACAATTCCCAATAAAGTTAGTTAAATGTGATGAAACAGCGTGGATAACAACTGTCAAGGTATTATAGTTCGTGATAGAGCACGTGACGATCTAGGAATAAAAATGTTGGCTTTATTTATAAAGAAGACTAATTTATCGTGTATACTTTTTTACCTCTCAAAGATATTATGCTATGAAAGAAAAATTTATAAAATACTATAATATCGATATTTTACTTGGAAACTTGTCTTACCGCTGCTAAGGTTTTTGGAAAGCATGAATTATTTCAAAATCTAATTCACCAAATTATGTGTTATAAATTTCGGAAATAATTCCTAAAATTAGTCATTTTGCTTTCCTTCACTAAAGTAAATTTGCCATAGATATAGTAAAACATTATAAGTGTAGTATATCACGGCTACTTGGTCACTAATAACCAAAAGATTGCTAAAACTTTTATTGGAGACACGCATTAACGAAAGATATAAGATTTTGATTCGAAACATCATTTTCCGTTCCACAGAAATTCGAACATGATGGAACTTAAAGTAATAACACATTTCAAGATAACGAGGAAAAACATATAATTACTGGTATGCATTTTTCACAAACCTGGAAATATTAGACATATTAAATAAGAATCAAGTTTTTTTACACTGCGCAGCCTCTTTTAATTAAAAAAACACTTACTGAAGATATTAGTATTAGTGTCGTTTCATAAAATAGTAAATATGCTCATTGTATGGAACTGTATGGATGTAATTACAGGGAAACCATTGTGGAAACCCAAGTTTAAATAAAAAATCCAATGGCTAAATCTCTCTAGAATGTTCTGTTGAAGTTTTCAGCAGATGCGGGGTTATCCGTGTCGATAGAAGCGAAACAGTGCCCGAACAAGTTGTGAAATAGCAATCACTTACGTCTGTACTCTCATCACATTGGAAGTTACAGAGAAATTATTGCATCAACCATTTCATCATGTCGCACTACTCCCCGTGTTTCCACCATGTCTTTTCCCCGTGAAAGATTGATAACTTGCCAGATTCATGGTAAACAACCTAACTCACCCGAGAACTACAATTACTGCGACGGAACTCGCCGATTGACATCATCACACCCAATAGGCAAAGCGTTGGGGATTGCTAGGTCATGCTTTTTCGTGAAGTGACGCTCCGAATTCAGTTAGGCCGAGTCCCAGAGTTTCGATTGCCCTCTACTATGCGACGGGTCATTCATTCAGGTGTGCCGCGTTTGCCTCTTCCTGTTCCTTGCGTGACGTCACTGCGATCGAATCTCGCCGCAGGCATTCAAAAGCCAACCATTCACCGTAAAATTCACCGGCGAGGTGCGGTTTTCAGGTGGGGAGGGGGGGGGTGTCACAAAAACGAAATTGACGTCACCATTCCAACCTCTTCACAACAAACACGACCCACAGCGGGCCGATGAGCTGGGACAAGGGCAAGAGGGGGAGACAACATCGAACAGTTTGTGGCCGTGCTTAGTCATCCGTAAGTTGATATGCAGAAGAAATGAAGGCTTGAATTCATTATAATGGAGTGCTGCAGTTATGGAATCAACTCTTTGGACTCACGACATTAAACTACTCTGAGCTGAAATTTTATATGACCTGGCGGGGTAATATGAGCGTGAAGAGTTCACGTGAGTTCATATCTTCTCTTATAATTCCTCCCTGCAGAAAAAAGCTGCTTATTTTCATAATTTTTTCGCAAATTAGCACCATGAGGAAAAATATTTTGGATCCAGTTGAATATTAGAGCTCTCAAAATTTTCACACTTAATTCATGCATTATTATTAATGATAATCTAACGGTCAAAGTAAGTTTGGGTTAGGCACAGGTTACACAACGGTACAACGATGATTACTTCGCTTCTCTTATGAAAAGGGTAATTATCGTATGCCACCTCAGTAATCAACCAGAAGGAGCTGGATCCTCCGATCGTTAGCCCACCGCTCTACTCACTGGAATACCACGTGCCATAATTATGGCATAGTTCAAATAATATCAATCAGCCCTCTAGTACTATGCTACGTAGTGTTTTTATATATGATTGCGTCACAATCTGGAAGCTGTCCTAAGGGCGTATCATTTCATTTTCCATACTGTCTTCAAAGTACCTCCTAAAGTTCCCAAAGTTCAAATTTATGACATATACAATAGGAACAAATGTTGGTCATCTTGCGTGTACAAACATAAATCATTGCAGCGGATTATATGTCACAGTGCCAAACCTCTCCAGCATAAAAGTTGAATGATGCATTCCGTGTGAATGGTTTAAAGTGTTTGAGAGTACATTTTACAGCCGCATTTCCAGATCAACTCAAAGTGAGGCACACCAAACGAACGCGTCCAGTCGTAACGCGGTCCCGTCTTCCCTGTGCGGTCGAATATCGTTAAAGAAGCATTGGACCGCGCAATGAATGTTTAAGCGTCACGGTCGGCACAGGCCATCCCGGTCGGTCAGCCAGAAAACTCTCCGCTCCGAATTCAGAGCCATTGGAGGAAGCCAAGTGCTAACGAGGACGCAGTGAAGGGACCCGAAGGCGGGCTGAGGGGGGATGGGACGAAGGCAAGTCCTGAGATGTGAGTATAGAACCAGTGATCGTAAAAATAGGCGATAAACGGAACGCCCGGCATTATCCAGCGAAGTACAAAAGCTAATGGATTTCAAAACTAACGATTGAAACGTTCTCGCCAAGCGTCAAGATATCTAAGAATAAAATGCTTCTTGCATCATTATGAACGCTTGCAGTGAGAAAAGTGATCAAATAACTTTTAACCAATAAATAATTGTGTGCCGTAGAAAACTATCAAGGTTAAGTGCTTAATAAAAAAAACCAAAGTTCGCCTTCTTCATAAAGATGATGCATTTTCCAAAACCGTGACTGAGATTTGTCTTCAACACACTAGAACACTCAATGTAACGGCGTACCGAAAAGACTCCGGAAAACTGAACCAGTGACTTTTGTTCGCATTAAATGTAGAGAATGACAAATTATTTTAGATTATTAAATACTTCGATAGGAACTGCGGGAAACGAGGATGACTCGGAAAATCCAAATGGGTAGCGGCTATCCACGAGGATCGCATGTGCAAAATAATCAAATTTGCACTGTCATTAATACACGAAATTAAACATCTTTGCAAAGTCACCGACTCCTCATATTGGGAATTCTATGTTTATTTTTACGAATGATAGAGCTCTGATATGCGTGGCCCCAGATAAATACGGAAGGACATTATTATTCAAAGCGGTTAAGGAAAACTCGGTTGGACACTGCATTAATAGAAACTTCATTAATCATGCATATATGCAAAATGCTCACGTGAGCATTGAAACACATCAGGAGACCGAGTAAGACATCGCTGCTCTTGAGATCGGGGGGGGGGGGGGGTCATGCTGGTGGATTAAGTGGTCAATAGATGGACAACTGTGTCCCCGCGACACAGTTTTGAACCCTGGTGCCCGGGATGGACCATTGTTCCCTTTTTCACGGCCTGCGCCTCCCTAAATGAGAGGGAGTGAGAGGTCACGGGAGGGAATCAAATCAAAGGCCGGGGAGTTGTGAAGGGAGGAAGAAGGCGAACCTCACGGGTGGAGGCGGGAGGAAAGGTTAAGGACGGGAACAGGGAGAGAGGTAGTGGGAACGTCAATGCGAGTCGCTCACGTAAAGGTCCATCCAGGGCAGCTCAAAGCGGAGGAAGGAGATTCGATGAGAGAAAGATGGAGAGAAAGAGAGACATCTCCTCTTGGGAATTGAGGAATAGACGGCATGGGCATGAATAGGAAGGAGGGGGAAGGAGAGAAATCGCGAAAGGGAGAGAGTGAGATGGAGAGAAATGGAGAAAAGAACGTGAATGAAGGAGTGAAAGAAAGCAGTGGGTACAGGTGTTCCGTCGGAGAGGAATCGCGTGAACGTTCAAAGAGGTTAAGGGATTTTTTCGGGACGTTCAAGTTATATGAATGAATGACTAAAGGAATGTAAACGCGGTGGCCAAGAATAAAAATGCTCGGAGGGGCGGGAGGGAGAGATGGGCAGGTAGAGAGAGAGATAGAGAGAGGGAGAGGCCCGACTCTGGGGAGGTGGAGAGGAGTGAGAGGAGAGAAAGAAGAGAGGAAAGGAGACGTGTGTAATGTGGAGAGAAAGGGAGGAGGGGCTCCGGAGGAAATAGTTTCTTTCGGGGAGAGCAGGGAGGAGATGTTGTGTTGTTGAGGACGAAGGGGAGAGGGGGGGGAGGGTGAGGAGGCAGTCGGGGGGGGGGGGTGAGGAAGGGATGAGGCGGGAGAGGTGGGAGTGGAACATGGAGGAGGGTAGGGGGGAAGGGGGGGAAGAGGTTAGAACAACAGAACCTGTTTCCTTACGTAGCACGCGTGGGCTGCAAGGGACGAAGAATGCGGTGCCAGGGAGGCAGGCGGTAGGTGGGGATGGGGAGACGGAGGGAGGAGGGGAGCCGGGGGGGAGAAGGACGGGGAAGAGGAGGAGGAGGGTGGGAGGAAGATGCGTAGAAAATGCCGAGAGGGGAAGACGGTGCGTCGGGTCGAACCAGGTCCCTCCGTCCCGGATGGCTTTAATTTGCTATCGGGATATTTTATCCGCTTTAATTTGGGAATCGAAGTGGGTCTGATGAGGAGATACAGAGCGGGTGGCAGGGAGAGGGAGAGAAAAACGACGGAGGGATGGATGAAGGGGAGAACTAAAGGGAAAAAATCAACGAGAAGAGAAAATTTCAAGTACCCAAAGCGCACTTTCCGCCGAACAGGATGTTTAAGTGTTGGAAACCTTTAGACCTTTCGCCATGTGATCACACTGACATCAAAGGAAGCATGAATGCATTTTCTCTTCATACCTTTCTCTCTACGATTTTTGACTCGTCCTAATCAGCGCGAACTTCAGTGCTGGCTTGAAGATTAACATGTAGATGTAGATGATCGCCCGCGAACGCCATACGTTACATAAATGACCTTAATGTCTAGAACCTCCGACAATAACCGCCTTGGCAACCCACCTAATATTTATGGCTATTTTCTGCGCGGCTTCCGTAGCTGCTATGAAACGCTGGGTTGAAAGGAAAAGAGAGAGAGCGAGAGTAAATGAACGTAGGCGAGCGTGTAGCGTGTAAGGGGGCGGGATGGACAGGAGAGAGGTTTGGGAAAAGCGTATGGGAACGGTAGACCGCAAACAATGAACAATGAAAGACTTTGTAGCCTCCCGAGACGAGGTCCCCGTGGAAGAGGAGAATAAAAGTAAGTACATTGGATTTACAAACAACAGAACATTGTCGATGGCGAGCGGAGTGTCGACCGTGTGCTTCGAAGGACGAAAGAGAGAGGACATAGGGGGGGACGGTTAACGGTGGAGAGTCGAAAAATCCTCGGGGACAGCGAAAAGAGGAGCGGTGCGAAGCGGAAATGGTGGGAAGAGTACCGAGATGAAAACTCGATAAAAGTGCGAGAGAGGAAGGGAAGAGGGAAGGACGAGCTGAGGCAAAGAGAGTTTAGGGAGGCTGGCGAGGACATTGGGGGAGGGGGTAGGAGGAGAGGAGGCGGAGTGAGGAAGAGGAGGAGAAGAAGAAGACGAAGGGAATATGGCCGCGGGGGAATATGGGAAGCAGCGGTGAGGTTGGAGTAAAAGGGGGAGGAATGGGGCGGGAGGGTTGGGTGGGGGAGAGGGGGAAGGGTTTGTCGAGGAGGGAAGGGAGGGAGGCCAGGTGAGGAAGGAGAAAACAGAAGAGTCGGAGGATAGAGAAAGAGAGAGAAGGCTTTGGATGTGGAAAATCTGACGAGCATATGTTATTTGTTGCGCCGCGTTTGAGTGTTTTGAGCGCACTTGCGGTGGGCGAAAGGCCGCGGAGCGGGGGAGACGGGTTTAACACACCGCCCGTGACCATCGGCGTAAGGTTTCCGAAACTTCCACGCGCCGCAATCGTCAAAAAAAAATTAATGAATTAAAAAAAAATAAATAAAGAAGACATTTCAGTTGACGCTCCCAGGTCTGGCGGCATCCGACGTGTTCGGTGAGTCCTGCAGCGGGATGCGATCATCCGAAGGGAGGATCGCACGCGGGCGAGACCAAGGGAAGCGACAATGAAGTCTTTTTTTTATGTTTTCCAGAGGCGACGCGAGAGCGTGCTCACCCGCCCTCGGTCGTCGATGGAGTCCAACGTGTGCGACGGGTAAAAGTTGAGAGAGCGCCCTCCCTCTCCCTTCACTACACCCCCTGAAATCCACTCCCGTCGGGAAAGGAGAGAGATACCCCCGGAGTCGTCGTGATAGCGACGGGTAACCAGAACCCGAAAAACTTCCGTCGGACTAAGCCGGGACGCGATAATTTCCCCCGCGGGAACCGCGTAATTACACCGTCCCGAATGACCTATCTGAGAGATGTCCACCCCGTTTCCTAGCTCATCCTTAACCGCCCGTTTGTTACGTAAAAGTTCAAAGCCAGTGTGAAGGGCACGCACGGAGAGGCAATAAAACATACTTACATCCACTTCCAGGATGATATATAACACCATGAATAGATGAATATTTCTCGGAGGATGAAAGAAAAAACGGTGACTGCGGGGCCGTCGAGGAAAACTGTATGAGCGTAATTTGGGAGTCGGGAAGCTGAGCGTGTGTTTGTGTGTTAGATGGAGATAATTGGCTATTTAGGCGAAGCAACGCCCCTGGAGAGAGAGGGAGAGAGATGTGGCGAGGGGGAGGGGAGAGGCCGGAGAAAGAGTAGCTCCTTGGGTAGCTCTCAACCTCCTCACAAGATATTAATCAGAATACGTTAAGTGAGAAGAGTAATATTGCGGAGCGGGATTAAAAAACGGAGATAATAACGGTGGCGTGGAGTGAGACGGGGGGCAGAAATGGATGAGGAGTTAGGAATGGGTGAGTGGCAGTGAGGGGATGGATGGGTGTGGGTTAGTGGAAAGGCGGGAGGGCAGGGTGGAGGAGGAAGGAGGCTGGGAGGATAAGCGGCGTGGAGTGGACGATTGGAGTGAGGTCAAGAAGATGGACAGAGGACCTGGGTCGTTTGAGCGAAACCCGCGCAAATATCCACGTCATTCATTTGTACTAACTGCCCACAAATGGTACATATATGGGGTTGAACGGACGTGGTATTTTATTTTGTCTGGAGGAAGCAACACCATTGATTTGGTCAAGCGAATTGATACCGTAGCCTTCAAAATCAATCGAGAATTAATTGATGCTGTTACCAGAGAACAATTTTTGTGGTCATATTTTTCGCTGATTTTCAGAGAAGAGGTGCTCTAAATCTGTGCGGAAAATTTAAAATTGGGTACAGTAAGGCATTTAGAGGATTAAAAAAATACTTTAATTATGCAGGAGCAGACAAAGCTACCCAATGATAAAGTTTCTCTACTCCCATCACGAAGCGATCAGAAATGCGAAAGGAAGGAGAACATTTTGAAAAAAGTTAATAATAACAAAATTTTGATTAAAGTACTACAATAAAAACACATAGAACTCGTTGGACGATTGATATCATTTCGCCAATTGGTAAAAACATAAAAAAATATTACCTTGGTGAGATGTAAAAAAGTCAGGTTGTGGGAAGAAAAAGTGGACAGATTTACGCGGATGTAGGCATCCAGTACACCTGCCACAACGTTGTAATATGTATCCCATGAATAGTTACTGAGAACATGACAAGTTAGAAAGTTCTGACAAATAAATGCAGGTCAGCCTCGATTAGATGACCTCTCACAGAGACTACTTCATAGATGCAAGACTCAAGCATAGCGCATCACTGACTTGTCACAAGCTCTAAATGGGACAAGCAAAATATATTCCTCTTGAAATTCTTGTTTCGGTAGAGTCAGCATAAACCAGACGGTAAAAAGGTCCAAAAGGAGCCATCCCAATTAGTGCTCAGAATTAAATGTGCCGTTATACAATCATTCCGTATTTTAAAATTGCGTCATTTACCACAGTGCTATCATGAGGGTTATTCGGCACGCCCTTAAGAGGATATAAACTATATTTACTCCGGGGTTATTAACCTGCACCATTTAATATCAATTGAACTGGTGAAGCACCATTGCCTAATCATCTCTAAAATGTCCATAATCCATGAAAAATGATAATTAGCATCAATAACTTGGTGACATTTACCTCTACAACACGATTAAACAACTCTTCGGAGAACTTAGAAAACTTTCTATGTTACCGGAAAAATATCTCCCAGCCGCCATTGTAGAACGAACTTAATTCTCATGATCAATTGCTGCCCCGGTTCCTAGAGTGGATTTATTAGAATTATATAACTGGGAAGCAAGAAAAAGATATTACATATTCTTACTCAATATCTTCCGTGCAGATTTACAAACTGCCTCTTCTATACTGAGTACCTAGTCAATTGAAAACCTCGATCCAATAAAACACTGAATTTGTAGCATAATGCTATAGTTGTTTTAAAACTATTCACAGGATTATGTCATTCCAATGTGCGAGTTTAATGAACTCATCCTCACTGTCACAACGGATGAATGGACACTTAACCCCAAATATAATACCACACTGACATTTTGAGAACCACCAAAGTGTATGTTATTTGATAGTGTATGTATTTGCATGCATATACATCAAAAAGATTTTTTGTATGAATATATACGCCTCTGTGGTTGTAGATTGGCATGAATTAGTTTGGTTTTGCATGTGGTTTTATTCTGTTTTACGGGTGGTGTCGTGACACCCACCGTCACCGGCCCTTGCGATGGCTTGCAAGGTAATATGTAGATGTAGATGTAAAGGATATCGAACAAATTTTTGAGTCCATTCACATAGGTATCCGAGAAACGACGTTCATTTTCAACGCTGCTGCTTTTCTTGAAATACTAAACTAATAGGGGGAGACTTCGGGAAATCGCGACTTGATATTGGGGGGTTACCCCTTGAGGATTGGGGAGGTCCTCCCTCGTAGAACGATTAAAAGGGGCACAGAGCGAGGGTTAGAAAGCTGAAGAAGATAGAAGAGGAAAAACAGAAGGGTGAAGGAGGAGACATGAGGTGAGGAGGAGGGCGGGACGGAGGAGGAGGGGGGGAGAGAGCAAATGGGAGGAGGGATCGGGACGAAGCGGGAGGGAGCGAGTGAGGCAGGTATGAAAGGATGGAAATGAAAAGTGTCTGAAGTGTGTCAAGGAGTGCGGGAGGTTGGAGTTAAAGGAGGGGGGAGGGCGAAGAGGGTCGAGAGGGGGGGAGGGAGGGATTGAGAGATAAGGGCGCGGGGAAGAGGAGATGGGGAGAGGAGGGGGTTTCAAGGGGTGAGGACTAGAAGAGGGACGTCGGAGCCCGAAGACGGGGTTAGAGAGGGGAGGGGGTGAGCGGGGGACGGAATAGTTGCTCCTTCTCCCGGGCCGGTTTTATTTCATTCGCTACACTTGGAAGTGGATGTAGGTATCTCCCTACCCCGATCTGATTCCCCACCGGCAGCCGATTGATTAAAAGCAGCTCCCGAGCCGAGGACAAAAGTAATGGAGATCCACTGCCGATGCAATATTTATGACGTCAGCGGGCGGGATGAACATGGTGCAATCAAGGAGGACAGAGTTACAAGTGTCGGATAATGAGATTTTTCGACCGATCTTCTTCTTTGAATGCAAAGCCACGGACAAGAGCGCGAGGGCGAGCGTTCCTGAATGCAAGTAAGCTAAACGTCGGAGATTAGCAGCGGAATGCGTGCCCATGTATTTCGTACGAAATAACAAATGCATCAATTAATTGCGGGAGCCAATGGATGATCAATTTAAAAGTTAAGCGTTTCAGAAAAGGAATGAATAAAATAAAAATGGCACACGGAGGTGAAAAAATAGAAAGCGATGGGAGCATTCCTATGTCACTAAATAATTAGGGTCGGCATTCTATTCGTGAAATTAATCCAGGAGAATAATTCCAACTGCCTTCTCGACTGAGCATAACACAAAAAAGGAGAACGAAATAATGCAAGGCTAAGCCATCTGAAATGGTGAGAAGGGAGGAAGGGGATAAGGTTCAATATTCTATAGCAACATACAATTATGGATGATATAAAGTACGTTGATGGAACTAAAATAGTTCATAAGATGTAAAAATTCACAATCAATCCAATTTAAATTTTACCGTATTTTCATTGAATGCCAATTCACTACGGAAATGAAAGTGATTGAAAATATTAGCATTGACGATACATAACAACCCTTGTTGACATAATAAAAAAAGCTTTTTTGGAAGTCAATTAGTACGAAAGGCCTAAGTCTCATTATTTAAACGCAAACGTGGGAAAAGTAACAAAAATAAACAGCTTATCAATCAATATCTCTGATTTTGGTGCAATGCCTCTGATAATACGACAGTGGAAGGCAGTAATAGAAGAGAATTCATAGGCAAGGGAAGAAAAAAATCTCTCTAATAAACTGGAATATTTGTGCAAAACCCTAAGTGAGAAGTTAAATCGTAAGAATATGGACACCAATTCTTTTCTCTATAATACCTTTAGTTTCCTATGAAGATCTTGACGTTATCTACGACTCAGAAGAGTTTTCAACAGATAAGTCTTAGTGCGATGCAGAAAAGTACATGAACTCTCTCGTTATATATGCATGGTAAATTCTGTAATTCTTTCTTTCAAGTATGGGTTTTTTTGTGATTTCGTTTTTGCCAATTGGAAAAATTGCATAAATTACTCCATTAGTTATTATACATTAAATTTAAGCAAATTTTGGATATTTGTTATTTTAAAAGTTGAAAATATTTTTATTATCACAGATGTCCTTTCAGAAGTGAAACATGAAATTCTCACTCTCTATTCCCGGAATCCATAAGCAATTTTCCTCCGCAGCCGCAGAAAGTTTTTATAAGACCAAATATACTTTTTAAATAAATGTGAAAATTTCTACTCATATAATTTTATGCATTAATATTGCGTATTTTAGTATGGAATCAAATGGTGTTATCAATGGTCTGGAAACAAAACGCTGGAAGAACTCAAGAACACATTTAATGGGGTATCAATAACAAGAAGAAAGTTGAGCAACTAATACGAGGTTGCGCAAGAGTAAAGAGAGGTACGAAAACTCGTATTTAACTGTGAGAGAGAGAAGCTATTCTAGAATTCCATGCTTATAATAAAGACATATATTATTCATTAACAGTCGATAGCCAATTGTTGTCCTCTCCGAGAGATTTCAACATCTAATAGTGGCTCTGTGGAAATGGGCAATGATTCTACGATCGACCAAAATATCCATCAGAGCTTTATCAGTGTGATGGTGGCCAAGAATGACAAAACATGCAGAAAGTTTTCAATTGGCTCGAACACTTGGTGTAGTCCATGGATGTTTACGTAAATTACCCTTCTTGCTAATATATTCTGTGATTATTAGTAAATGGTTACAAATATACTTTCCCTTAATTTTGAAATTAAAACTATCCTTCTCTTTCATGCACACAAAATTTTATCCAGTAATATGCATAGAGCTTAGAGATATGCAATACATCTAAATATAAACTTAAATCTCACAACGGCGAATATTTTTAGGACCATAAAATATAATTCGGTCATTGCGAAAAATCACTCATAAAAGCAAATTTAAGCAAAAAATTATCAGTTTGCTCCATACAAGATCATATTGACTTTTAATAGACTTTTAAGACATGGTGTCCTCATTGTAATAAACCTTGTGATGACGTTCGTCGTATTTTCTTTTCTATAGAATCGAGTGAAAAGATTGATTATGAACCTTAACAGCAAGCAGGATTTCCATCCCTTATGGCCATCATTCTCTAACCTACCAAAATCTTAGAGGCTTTTAATAATTACCCAGCAAGTATGAGTGACTTGACCCTAAGCGAAGAGGCGCACTCGAAGAAAAAGGTTTAAGAATAAGCCGTATAAAACCTTTGATGTGGCCGTAAGCAGTATTCCGAGAATCCGGCTGCCCATTTCACCCTTTGGGACGCGGAATAATCGACGAGTTTACCGTATTTTATGCTCTAGGGAAAGGGACGGGGATGTGAGAAAGGGGTATAAAATGGGGTGCATCCGGAGGAAAGTGTTATGGACAGAGAGGGAAATATGTATGTGGGGAGCAGAGGAGAGGGGCCGATGGGTGGACGCGCCTCTGTGTGTTCATGTGCGCGCGCGCGTGTGGCAGACATCCTCATGAGCGGGCGGGTGAGATGAGCAAGGGGCCGAAGGAGAGGGGGAGGCGGGGGGATGGGGCAGGTGGAGACGGGGGTTGGGTGGGGAATCTATGCGTGCGTGAGTCTCCACGTTGTGTGTTTGCGAAGAGTGAACGGAGGTGAGGGAGGAAGAGATAGAGAGAAGGAATGAAAAGAGAGATGAAGAAAGAGAGACGTAGAGGAAGAAGTGGCTTAAGGGGGTGGGAGGGAAGCGGTCGCGGAGGGAGGGGGTCACGTGACTGTTATGGCGCACGGCCAGCCTGGAAACTGCCCACTGACCCCGAAGGCCAGTCTCGCATATGCGTGCGTGTGTGTGTCTGTGTTTGTATGTGTGCGTCCGTGTGTGTTTTGCCGTGTGTTGGTGACGAGGTGGTTGTGAGGGTGGGGAGGGGGCTGGGAAGGGAGAGGGAAGAGGGTCGGTTTTGCCTCTCCCTCCCCCTTCCTCCAACCAACCCCACCTACTATATTTTCCGGCTCCCAACCTCCTTCTCCTCCTCCTACCATGTCACGGGTGAGAGGATCTCATCACCTCCGTCCCGCGGAGAATAAGGAGGGCAGGTGACACACAAGAGCGGGAGACGGTCACAGATAAGGCGGAGAGGGATTGGACGGTCATTGCGGCAGCAAAAGAGTCAGTCGGCAACCGCACTCCGTCCACTACTCCTAACCACGCGCACTCTCTTGAAATCTCTCCCGGGGCCCCACAACAACACTCCCGCTTCTTACACCCCCCCGACCCGCAATCCCGACAGTCCCACCTCCCGCCATTCTCCCCAATCTCCTTCCTCATCTCCGTAGCTTTTCTCCTCTTCACAACACCCGCATTTCTCCTCACTTCTCTCTCCCCCCCTCCTCCACCACCGTCTCTCTTCATTTACCCCGCTATCTCCATTCTCGCCACCTCCAGGCATTCCCCCATCCATCACCCCCCACCTTCATCACTCTCTCTCTACACTTATTCTAACCCTCTCCGTTCCTCACCCCACTCCATACGCCCTTTTGAACTGCGCGTTGCCACAGCAAATCATGTGTAAGGCAGATTCCGCGAGTTTTGTTTACCATGGTAGTGACGGGTATCTGAAAATCGCACAGTAAAACTCAGCCGCATTCTACCGCGACGTCACTCAACGGATGGTGGGAATATCTTAGAACACTCCATTGGAGGGCATGTTATCTTGCAAATGTGAGTAAATCGTACGTCGTCGTGTAAACAATAGAAGAACCTACAAAAACCGTGATGAGAATGACTTCTGGTGCAGATTTCGTCTTTACTATATTCTGCCAAACCTACGATTCTGAATATGACCATGTTTCATTTGACATCATCATATCGAAAGGAATACGCATGCATGCGAGGAAGGGGTTGGAACGTTGTGAACAGTGGATTGAATGAAGGGATGACGGGAGTGAGCGGAATTGAAGACGGGTTTATCGTGAAGTCAAATTTTAGGTGGTGTTTTGTTAAGAGAGGCAGAGAAATTAATCGTTGTATCGCTGCATAGTATTTTTCCACGCAAAACCTGCCTAACACGGTAGAAAAATAATTATCATAGCGAGCAAGCGTCATTTTTGCATCAGAGTCCTATTTTTTGGAAAACAGGGTCAGTTTACTTCTTATACTAGAGTAATTGTAATAAAAATAAATCTGTGGGCCAAAATAAAGGTTATTGTTTTTCATGCTTTCAACCTCTGAGCAAACCTCCATCACTTATCTCGGAGCTTCCTCCGTATCAGACACCACATTTCCTGGAAAGGAACATGAATAGTTTATGACTTTTAATATTCATCCCAAAGGGACTCTTAGGTCACTACAATAACCCAAACTCTTTCATTCACATCCCTCCTGAAAAAACTACTCCCATGATTATTAATCGAATTAACCTTTTTAGTGTGCATATGTTGCGTGTCAGTTATTCAAATAGCTTTCAGAAATATCATACACGTGACGGAAAAATTCTCCCGGGTGCAATTAGTATTTTTCCCCCTTTCACATAATTCTCAACCTTTGTAAGAATTCATCCATGCGGCCGAAATGGCAATTCTATTTATTACTTTTGAAACTAATTTAATAATAACAATAGAAGTAAACTTTTACTTAGTACGTCATTTTAAATCACTATATAAAGTTTTCACCATTTTCATTTATTATAAAAATTAGAAACGCATACACAATGAATTTACTACCGATTCCTAAAATCTAAAACTAACATAATTTGTGGCTCACGGATGATTATAGCGAATTGTGCGTTTTGAAGGTGTGCTTCGAAGAGCGTTCAATTTCCATTAACACAGCTGAATTCTTCCCTTAATTGGACAGCAAATGTTCTTCCGACGACCCCAATGAGACTGCACCTCGATTGATTCCGACCACACATCTACCCTGGCTCCTAGCTCCACTTATTTTGCGAAAATTATTATCATTTTGCTTCGGAGGATTCGGTTAGCACCATTTTCACCGAGATAAAATATGATTCATCAGGAACAATACCATCTCACGGACAATGCTCAAGAAAAATTTCCACCATTGTCTCATGTTCCCAAAAGTAAACACATTTACGAAGTTTGCTTCCCCCTTCCAGCGCAAATTACGGTGGGAACTATTGCATATTTATAGGGCCGTGGAATATATCCCGCGGCCGCAAATTCGTTATCAACTCCGTCCACAATATGTATACTCCGGGCGTCACCTTTCCGGGGTTTCCCCCCTACCCTTTCCCGCCCCGATCGGTCCCACCCCTCGCCAACCGTTCTCTCAATCCTAGAAGCGCGACCTCGAGGTGGGCGAGCGCCTATCTTGCATTCCGCCGAAGTCCGACGGGTGACTTCTCCCCCACACCCTCCCTACCCCCACATTTCCCAACTCCGGGAGTAGCCAGCAATCTGCAGCAGGCAGGTGGGGGGTGGGTGGGTGGGTGCCCCGCGTCCAACTCAACGCTTCGAGGAGATTCCGTTGGCTGGCTCACGGGATGAGGAGGAGTGGAGAGGCGCCCTCGGAGAGCGCTCAAGGATTGCGGGAGGGTGAGTCGCCCGCGAGGTGGGGCGCTGGGTGGCGGGGCGCGCGGGAAGGTGGTGGGAGGGATGGAGGGAGGTGGAATTGTCAGAAGTGGCGACGCGGAATGCAGGGATGGGCGAGCGCGGCATAGGCACGCGCGGGGTGGGTGGGGGTCCGCCCTTCTTCCCATTGCATCCCCTCCCTTCCGTCGGCTTATTTGCGAAAGCGTCCAAGCATAACAGGACATGTGCGAAATGAAAAGGCATGATAATTGCTCTTCTCATTTCTTTGAGAATAGTGTATAAATCATTCTTGCGGGTAAGGGAGGTGAACCTTTTTTTTCTCTGTTCGTCAACCGGTTTCCGTCGATATTGCTCAATGCCGGTGTTCGCAAAATAAATAAATCCGGGAAAATGAGCCTCTTGCTTGCAGTAATAACGCGAGGAACAAACGATTGTTCAGAAAATTTTAAGTATATGGCTTTCCTGAAACATTTAGTGCAATTCATTCATCAGGTACTTTTATACAGGAATGGAAAGTAAAAACGATTGATTAATAAATCAAAAAGCAGCACATACGACTTTGCCTCAGATTAAGTGCAAAATTTACAATATTTTTTGCTAAAAAAGTACACACGCATATCAAAGGGTAAAATATCGTTGAATCTTAATTTATTTCTGCAAATGAGAATTACTTTCCTGATTGAAAAAGTATTGGCAATGTTAAATACTTTAACCGTTCCATATCTGATTAACGCCCTTAAGAATGATTTTTTTCATCCCCTCTTCCTCCTTCGTTACATTCTTACCGAGGGTCTACATGTATACTATATACCCATAAATAGATACGTATACTACTGTCTGTGTAAAAATGAACGTAACATCATGTATTGTCCAAAGAGAACGATCATAAAAAACAATGGCAATACCAACAATTTTATTCAGTTGAATCCCTTAAGACTACTTCACTACTCAACAAATATTCAACTACTTCACTCCATACCAACCCCAATACGTGGATATGTTCGTATATTCCCTATCGAATGAAATGTATGTAACCTTGGTGTTGCTCCAAAGAGCATCGAAACCTGAGGTTTGTACGCAATGAATCCTCGAAGTAGACTCGCTATACCAAATCTGTTCATTAGGTCGTTTCTCTCCACATTCTCTGAACACTTATATTTTCCCGCTTCGCTCACGCCCTCGATCGAATCCCATCTCTCCATTTTCGTGTCGAGCAGTGCACTCCCGAAGAGCATCACTCATCACTTAATGCTCATTAATTTCATTACGCACAGCGTTTCCGGCTCTCAATGGCCTCGGCGGGTAGAGAGGTTCTTTGAAGGCGCGCCCACCTTCAATTTTTTTTTCCTCTCTCACTCTCCGTGTTTGAACTCTCGAACGTTTGCCTGTTTGTCCATTTGCATAACGGCTCATTACCCGGGTTACATCATGTCCCATGAAAACCCCGGGGCTTTACACCTTGTCGCTTGCACAAATACGAATTCCGCCGGGCGACGATTTCATTAACTTTACCCCCCAAATATGAATGATGTGGAGGCATTTCTCTACCTGGATTTGTTGACCATATTCAATCCAAAATTAACAGTTCCAGGGATATTATTTCGCTGTATCAACTTAGTCCGATTCCTTCCGAGATAAACCTACGTCTTTTCAGATGGATGCTGTCCGTTAATACGACTCGGACGTGGTATTATGTGCGTTAAGGAACAAATGGTTTACGGTAAGAAATAAAATGATGAGAATGAGAAAAGGGATTGAAAAATTTAACGATAAACCTCTTACATGCAACGTCAAGACAGGGAAAAAAAATGTCAAGGGCCTGGGCGAGGAAGAAGAAAAGAAAGGTAAGGTATGTAGGGAGGGAGGAAAAGTAACTGAGAATTCACTCTAAAAAAGTCGTGGTCATTGAATCAGAGAAAAATTATTGCATTGTTTGAATAGCTTGGATAAGTCTACAGGGATTCTCCTGCAAAATAAGTACCGTATATTAGGGCTACAGAAAAGTTTAAAATATTGCACCAGCAAAAATCGAACGACAAATCTCTAAATTATGGATTTGGGCGAATAAAAATAATCTTATAAACATTAATTATTTCTTCAAAATACCATTGCCTTGTTTCGGCAAGTTACCCAATCTACCTAATTCATTTTTAAAAAATATCCTTTCCCCTTTTTACTAACGTCAATTTCCGTCACAAATTCTAAGTAATGCAATATCGCTTCACCATATTACTACGTTCACAATGAAGATGAACGAAGACAAGGGAAGGCAAATCGCTAATTTGCATAGACAATTGGAACAAGTTACGTTACCTATTTCAACTAAAAACATGTTAAGGAATGTAAATCTCAAACTTAGATAAGGGAAAAATAATCCTATCATCTCATTTATGGCTTAAAACAGGTTATATTCGAATGGACTCGTGATACGTGCAAAATTCAACTGAATTCGCCGTTTTGCACCTGCGAATAGTGGTCGGCTGGAATAAAGAAACAGAGGATCGGTTTGCACATCGCCCTCAACGTAAGTCCCAGGGAGGTAGGCTTTGGCACACCATTCGACGGACAGTTTCCCAGGCTAAAAAATGTCAACCACGAGGGGATTCGAACCAGGGCTTTCGGCGTGGAAACTCAGAACGTGCGCCAGCAATCTCTCCATTCCGATCCCCTCTCCTTCGACGCGAGGTGAGGGGGTGGGGGAGAGACGAGGGGAGAGAGCGAAGTGGTCCGTTCGCCGTCGAGGGTGTGGACTTCACGGCGGCGGCGGCGAAGGGGGTCCACTCCCGCAGTCCTGCGCATGATCCCAGAGGCGACACGTATCGCCGCTCCCTTTGCCCGAACCCCATCGCTCCCCCCGTCCCCTTCCGCCTCCCGCCGACGCGCCCCTGACCCTCCTCGTCCGCCCTCGAGCCGCCGCTCCCCGCCCTGCCTGCATGATCCTTACTTCGCCGCAGAGTGGACGGAGACGATTGGGGAGGACGTGAATGCGAGACCGAGGATTGCAACCATCGCGCCACATATCTCTCTCTCTCTATCTTCTTCCATCCCAATCTCGTTCATCTACAACTGAATCTACATCTACGTAAGCACCTGCAAATCTCGAGAGGGAGGCGTGCAACATAGGGAGTAAGGGAGTAAGAACCATTTTCAAGGGTTGTTATCAGGAACGTGAGGAAATAAAATGTATTTTCATTTTAGTTGTTAGCGCAGTTAAGCTTGGAATGATCTTCAAAGATACTGCAGGGCAATAATACATATAATAACGTTTTGAAACAAATTATTGTCACAGATAATGTATTTACCCGGTGTTAGAGAAACTCGAATGCCCATACCTTCCAAATGTTCTGTCTCGCTTGCTCTCAGAATGTTTTGAGGGATCCCCATACTCGATTCTTAGGTAATCTTGCCATTCGTGACTTTCTTCGGAGAAGAATTGTTCACGTACCTCGGAGGTTATTGCACTTCATCTAATTCCCTAATTAAAATTCTTTTATCTGAGCAAATCCTCTCGGTTCTCAATTCATCCCATTACAATAGTAACCCTCTAATAAACTTCTCGTATCCAAGGCGATTAATTGATACCGGAATTAATTTTTGTAAAAAATTAATATGTCATCATCATAAATCAGAAACCTTATTGCCGCGGTATTCAGGAATAACATACATATATCAGATCGTTGAGGACGTTTGACACTTTCGCAGGAGAGCATGGCGGTGACCAACAAACTGACTTCCATTTATGAGTATTTTTTTAATTGACTAATTATAAAATAGGTATTCACTTCTTCGGAAAATATAATATGAGGGTTTTATATCTTTACATTTCTCATCCGTTTTATGATCCTATTTAACCTCCTTCTCGGTGAATTTTTTTATTCTCCTCTGGGAAATAACTACCAATTAAATTACCCTGACCCTCGATGTGCACTTCAGCAATGTGTGGCCCTCTCATTATAAACCGTCCGTGACAGAGTAAGACTTGCTTTAGCGCTAGCTCGCTCCGAGAATATCCGGCATCATTTGACAGAGACAACTTTATTGAAATCCTCTAAATGAACAAGGGCAATGAGTCAATGAACATTTTCGCATATAAGAATGGTCATTTCCCCTAATATACTATATTCATCATCAACACCAATTTTACTCCCAAGGGACAACGAATGATAAAATGGGCAACCAGAGAGTATTGTTTACTTGCATACACCACATCACTTTCTCCTCGCTTTTATATTTATTATTATTCAACTCAAACTATCGCTTTTCAATTTTCCGAAGGAATATTCTTTGTCGGCAGTTTAAACCTCAACAAAAATGTCTTACGCGAAAAGGAAGTTGGGCCCAAGACGGAAAGGTTTTTAGGACGATTGCCCTCCAGCCAGAACTGCCAAGTCCTCTTTAGATTTCCACCATTTTCATCGCGACGTTCTTTTTTGACGGCTCCTTACTTCCGCTCCAAAGCAAGGTAAACTCCTTGGCTCGGAAAATTAGAAGACCGCAATCACATGGCAATTCTACTCGTAGTATCTGCTTTCTCGCAGGACGTATCCGGAATTCTGCGCCTTTAATACCTATCAATTAGCAGGGTTTTCCCTCCCCATCGAAGAAGAAGCACCAACAACATTTTTTTCATTCTTCTCGCATCACGCAGAGCTTTTGAATGCGATGCTAAATGAATTCGCAGCGATCTTTTTCTTATCGACTGCCCCACCCGCCTCATTCCTCCCACCCAAGCGGCGAAACACTCTCGCCACTCTTCCCCGGGGCCGAACGGTGGCTAAGCGCCATCCATGGTGCGGCCAGGTGCTGTGGTATTTGGCACATTCAGTTCAAATGGAAGTCATTTGAGTTACGCTGAATGGGATGAAATTCCCTGATATCGCCACTGTTCATTGGAGCTTTACATATGCACTGTGTATTTTCTGAACCGTAACTATAAAAATGGTATCCACAGCTAAAATAATCGTTGAGCAGATGAACTGTTTCCTTTGAATGCAAATTTGTCCATTAGAAATATGTTTAAACGGATTTGATATTTATTTTCTTTTCGTGGAACCAGGTGGTGACTTGAACGCAGGAATTTACACCTGAGTAATGGTAATTAGAGAATATTGTTGACGATATTTAATATACCAACCACATTATAATGATCACTCTTCGCACAGAATATTACGAATATTTAAATATTTCCTCCACAATCAACTTGACAGCAAAATATCCTTCAACCGACAACGAATCAGTCTCACGATGTTCAAATCGATCAAATTTGAGTTTGGTGTTTTCAAGACAATAGAGCAATTTGTTCACTTAACTACATGTTACCATTACAATTATTAATACCATCGATATGTTTATCTAGCAAACTTATGCATTTACTTCGGCAAAGAGCACTCCTAAACCCTCGTCTCTCTCTCTCTCGGGTGGATGCCTTCGCTGCCTGCCTGTTGCGTGTGACATACATGTAATCTCTGCCTGTGTCTGGGTCGGAGACCATGAGAGTTATCCATGTAATAGTAGAACTTCCCCATCTTACTTTTCAATTCTAATTTACACGTGATTTGGTAGATTTTTACTACATTTGTAGGTAAATATCTATGTTAGTTGATAGTATATGTACGTTATTTGAATACGAGTAAGTTAAAAAGGTTTTCGCATGAATATATATCCCCTCTGATGGTGTAGATTTACAAGAATGTTGGATTTGTATGTGGTTTTATTCCCTTTTACTAGTGGTGACCAAACATCCTCCGCCACACGTTCTTGCGGTGGCTTGCGGGGTATTATGTAGACGTACACTCCAGAAAAAAAAGGCTTCTCGTTTTCGAGGTTCTACGAATAATGTAACTGTACCAATTTAAAGATCAACTCAATTCCAGCGGGACTACTTGGAAATTACCATCCCCCTTGGTGTAACTTCACCTCGAAAAGATTGCAAGGAGAAACCCCCGCCTCCACTCCTGGGACCCACTCAACCTGCCCTGACCTCTTGGCCCCACCCAGCACCACTTCACGGGACCACCTGGGACCGGCCCGCCCTCACAGGGGCGGTCCCTCCAGTGGAATTCAAGGGGTCCCCCGTTTGGAATGTTTGCGCTGTGCGGCTCTCCGGCCCAACACCGCCAGCCGCCACCACTGTCCTGTGGGATGGGGGGCTTCCTACCATGCCCTTCGTCCCCCCCCTTATCTACCGCCACCGACTCGCGAAGGAGTTAGTGGATGGGTCGGCGGGAGGGTTTTAGGGGAAAGAAAGGTGGTGACAGGGGTGGGTAGAAGCGGGGAAAGAGACGACTCCTCAAAAAAAAATAATAATAATAAAGAAAGATATTTGAGGGTACGAAGTTCCCCTCTCTACCACCACCAAGCCCCCTCCCCAACTCCTCCACGCCGCCCTCCTTCTTGAAAGTCGGTGACGTCACGGAGAAAAATTGAAGTGAAATTCGAGTGTTTGACCACGCGGGAGCGCTCCCAGCACAAGAGGGCCGACGGCGACGAGAGATGGCGAATGGTGAAGAGATGGAAGGGAGGCGAAGGGCGGGGATATTTTTTTCGAGGTGTTAGCGGGCGTTGATTGGTTGGATGGATGGAACGACGAGTGGAAGGAGCCAGGAAGATGATGGAATAAACTCCAATTTGTTGTAAGCGAAGGGATTCCAAAGTGACGGGGCAATATTTTTTGAGGAGAGATCTAGTCGGCCGAAGGAGTGAAATATGTATCCTCCGCGGGTTGTAGCAACTATTTATCACCACGGCGGAGGGGAAGAAGGTAGGTGTGCGCCTCTGGACTCCCGAGTTTTACGATCGACCATAACGTTTTAAATGCTACAAGGAAGAACTTACATTCCGCATCGTAATTAGTAGAAGAGTGGAGAAGACTGGAAGCCACGGAAATTGGGGGTTAAAGAAGGGTGATGAAGATTAAATGGGATGACATAATCTACGATGAAGGAGGCATCGAAAAGAGAATCTGACAAAATCCCGATGAAAAGAAGGTTAGTAATATGAGGAGAAACTGATGAGGAATACTCTTGAGGAACGTAAGCCAGAAGGTGAAAATACGGATGGAAATTTTTTTGGAAAGAACTACAAAGGAAGGCCACGAATGGAAGATATGAGGAATATAATGACACTATTAAATGTAAGGAGTTGTAAAGCAGAGAACGAAATGGATAGCCTTAGCAAACAATTCTCTGAATTGATAATATAAAAATGATAGCTTATCTCTCTGAAATCAGGTGCAGGCACGATTTTAACAAACATTGAATAATTATGCACTGTTCATATTACTCTGAACTAACAGCAAACTCCACTATAGCTGCCTTCTAGAAGTTGTTTCCTAAAGTCGATTCACAAATATACTTTCATCCAGTAAAAGGTCGAACACATTTTTTTGTAAAGGAATTATTTTAGCTTTCCTCCTCTTAGTTTATCAAGGTAAATTTTCGTGAAAATTAAGAAAAATCATGGGTTTTTTACTATTTTTTTAAATTTATATTTTTACTATTTAAATTTTAATTGAATTGCCCGATGGAGGAATTCGCTTATTATAAAAGTTGCATTGCATTTTGCACAGCCGTACGTGCAGTCGCCATGGAGCCATCCGGCTCTTGCCATTCGATGCGTCGGAGAGAAAAAGAGAAATGCATCCGCCGATGCTCCCTCTCATCAAAACGAGATGAAGAGTGCCTCTCTCCCTCCCGCCCAACCCGATTTCCACGAGTGAGCTCTCAGCGTTCAAGCTTTCCAAAGCACCGAACGTATAGATTCACAAACTAGAGGAAAGCCTTCAGGATTAATCACAGCCATGGCCCGAACTGAAGCAACCATTAAATTTTGAGCTGACCTGGTAAAAGAACTAAGAAGAGGTAAAAATAACTGTGCTTTTTTAAAGTTATACTATCGAAAAGTTTTTGACAAGCGACTTCGTGCTGAGAATCCCAAGTAAAATATAATTATTAATAGTAGTCTGCAATTAGCTTACAATAAAAAATTAAACTTTTCCGTGGCTATTTTAACGGGGTTTATTACGACTACATTTCTAGTCATTGATTAAACCTTCAGTAAATACCATAACAGCTTAGATTACAATAATTCATTATTATAATTTTACACCCCCATATATCCTCTAGCCCCCTTCGTGCCATCCAAAATGCATTTTCTTTCCCCTCCTGTACATCCCTTAAAAAATATTCTCCCCTCTACTAAAGTCTTCAAGCTACCACTGACCTAAGGTCCATGTATCCAATTTGCCTTCCTTTTTCGTATTCTTACGACACTTGTATCTTATTTTTACACTACTGCCTCTTCCATTATCATGCTTCGTAATATTTTTTTTAAATGTACACCATGAATACAATAATTATAAAAATATACCTCATCTGGGTAATGTTCATAAACTACTGAAACATTTTCTAATCAGTAACTTTAATCAAATAATTATAACATATTTACGGCTTTGTCCTTTTTATTGATACCTTTACATCACCTTGTGGTGTTGAAAGCAATGGCAGAGCAGGCGCCAGGCGGAGTGGATATGGGTAGTCCGGAGGTGACATTCTGCGCTACGAGATAATTATTTTATTTTTTTAAATAATTTACAACCTCTACGACTTTGGATTGAAGGAAACATTCCCCAGAGGAGCGATGTCTTAGTGAGGCGTTGGAAGGAGTCAGAAGGAACGGAGAGAGAGCCAAGCTAAGACTCCGTTGCGTCATCATTACACGAACCACTGCCAACTCCTCCTCTCGAGCACACCACCACCTACCCACCCTCCATCCCTCCCAGCGCCGCACCCCCTCCACACCCACCCCACCGCTCCACTCCTTCCTTTCCACTCGCTATCTCCTCCACTACATCTCACCCTCTCCCATAGCAACCTATTCCTTGATACCCTCTCCCACTCACACACACTCCCCGGCCCCCCGCCAGTTCGCCAGCACCCCAAAGCTCTCCCCCCCCCCTGTCCTCGCACCCCGAACAGAGTCGTGGACGCTCTCCGTCCCGTGGAAATCGTGCTGCTACGTGTGATGTGACCGTTTGGTGGTGCACGGGCCCTCTCTCTCTCTTTCTCCCTCTAGCTGCCCATCGAGCCGAGACTTTTTTGTCAGTCATTCCGCGGTCGGGGCGCAGGAAGGTATGTATTTACGTTCGCGAAGCGCGGGAGTTGTGTTGTCAGACGGAAAGTTGGTGCAAACATCCCGCGGCGGCAGAGAGTTTGCGATATCATTCTAATATCGGCGCCTGTTAGACAAGGTTAATAGCTTTACGTAATCCAGTTATTAGGTTAGAAAGCCAACATGTCCAGATCTTTATATAAACAGGACGCGTTTGCTGACGTTAATAAAAAAACAGCTGAAGGTTTTTAACAAAATATTGAAGGTGAGAAACATTTAAAATGTTTACGTCTTCGATTTGTTTATTGACTACAAATATTCGCAATATGTCCATAAATGTTTGATTATCGTACATCAGCCACCTCCACAATAGGGTTTTAAAGTCGAGATATGTGCTTGTTCGGCTTTCGATTAGGGAGAAAAATTATATTTTCATCATATTTACGTTCTGACTAGTACAAAAATGACATCGAAAATTTGAAATGCGACAATATTTCTAAGAGTCTAGGTTAATGTGCCAGGACAGTCGTCATCGTAGACTTTCATAAAATAATTTTAAATAATCATTGTCTCCTTAAAATACCCGCCAAAATTCAAGATCATCACCATCATAGACTGACTTTGTACATTATGGCTTTAATGAATATTGCTTTCGCCCGAAATACCTAGCTATTTTAAAAAGTGGCTGATATTTTTGGCCGCGGGGAGCACTGTATTGCCATTCGTTGTCACGGCATATTCACCGAAGAACTGTAGCTTGAAGTCATTTCTAATAAATACTTGAATGCTTCGTCCAGTAATTTTATTTTAGGTTTTTTTTGGTCGGTAGAATCTTCCCTTCGACACCGTTGCAAGAATCCTAAAATGTCCCCGTTGCAACGTAGAGTGCAGCCATGGCTGAGGTCAAGGGACTGAAGCAATTTGATAACCTCAAAATTTGTCATTTACCGCTTCTCCTGGCCACCCGCCAGGAGCGGGTCACTTGTCCAACAACCTACCGGGTGAGTATTGACGCTTGACCTAAACACTGCGAACGATTTATTGGAAACTAAATCAAAGAGAGTATTTAGAGCATACACATGAATACACGCTTATTTTATTTCCATCCTGGCTGTCTACAAACCAGTTACTATGTGAATTTGTCAAATAAAAATTGCAAAACATTCATGGCATTGAATTTTCTATGCTATTTCTTAAAGAAAATATGATGAAAAAAGTAAACGATAAAACATTTAATGTTTAAACGATATGTTGAAACATAGCATGCTTAAAATCAATTACCGAACGTGGAATTATTAACATGCAATTCAGCTACAACCGGATATTTTATAAAATGAAAGTGTGCCCGACGTTAATAAATGGAAACGTGATTATTAAAGAATAAATAAATTTATCTATCAGGTAGAGTGCGCTTCATCAAACATTTTAACACTTAACCTGAAAATGAAGTGATACGTCTTAGACAAAATCATGAAATGCACTTTTCGGATTGGAATCAATGAAGAATATTCAATATTTTTCCATCAATTTAAACTTCCCGAATGGCAATGGCAACCATCCAAACTTTTAAACACATTCTCCACTCACGGCGAGCCGAAGTATTAGCGCCGATTTTTTTCCTACGTTTGCATCGGCGACGAACCATCAGAGCCACCACGAGTGCGCGTGACCGGAGGCTCTTTGGGACACCACCATTCAATGCATCGAAACGCGCCAGAACATTCGAACGGAGCACCCCTTTCACGGAGAGAAAAACGACTGCGATTCGTAAGGGACTTAAGATCGTCTCGCGCGCCACCCCGACAATGACCCGATGCGCAGCGGGTGACGATGGTGGAAGAGTGCAGAGAGAGAGAACGAGGGTTTCGAGGGGAAGGGGAAGACCGCCTACGCACTCTCTGCCTTCGGTCCGAACCCCCACTCTCGCACGGGACACCCACACCTCCCCTTCCCCACCACCTTCCAGCTCCCCGACCATCCCACCCACCCAGGCCAGAGGAATCATGAGGACAAAGGGAGGAAAGTGAGAGGAGGATGGGGAAAAAACGAGAAGGAGAGGGAGAGAGACAGCCCCTCGTCCTATCTATCTATCTTCCTCTCCCTCTCTCACTCGTCCCCTCCCACTCCGAACCCTCCCTCCTCGATCCCCTCCCTCTTCCCCCCTCGCCTCGACGACGTCTCTCGGAGGTCGCGCGGGAGACCGAAGGCCATACGATCTGAGGGACAGGGGAGAGAAAATCTTGCGCGCTTCGAGGATGTACTGCTTCCGGGGACACTCGGGCTGGGCGGGCGCGCGGGAGAGTGGGAGTTGCGGGCGAGGGGGTGGCGGAGGGGACGGAGTGGGAGGGAACGAAGCACGCAGATACACGCATTAAAAATATCCGCTGTGACCGACGCAGGATTCCTTCCACATTCTCTCTCTCTCTCCCTCTCGCCATCACAGTGATGTCCACCCACGGTGCTGAAGAAAATGATCCCCGATAACTGCAGCTAATTCGTACATGGAATGTAGTGGGACCACGGGATAACAGCCGAGCAACCTCATTCCGAACAGAAAGTACTAGCCGAAGGTGAATAATACTCAGATATCCTGATACTATTGTCATAATTTATGGATAAGGATGCAAAAAATGAAGAAATAAGGAAAGTCACCCATTGAATTGAATGTCTCACATATGTTCTCATAAGAGTAGAGGAACATTTTACTTTCCTATGGTGAAGAAATGATATTGCTCGTATTGACATAGATGTTACCTAATTTTTGTCCACTCTTCTCTGGCGTCAGAGGACTCTGATGCTGTTTCAAGCCCCCATATTCACCCTTTGTCACCCTACTCCTAAAATCCTTCATTAAATAACGCAACCAGCCGCTCCCATTTGCCATTTTTAATCGAATATTTAAACAATTAACGGACTGCTACAATTTAAACTTGCTCGGAGCACCCATTTCCGCTCACTCACGTACTAAACCAACATTCCCTCATCGTGAGAAAAGATGACCAAATGGTTTCTTGAGGCTCACAAACAAGTTCTTTCATGAAAAGGCCCAGACAAAAATCCTCACGCCAAAGCAACACGCACGGAATAAATTATTTCGGAAGCCGAGCACAATAAAGTTTTCGCCACAAATAGTGAAAATACATGCTTTCGATGAAACATGAATTCCCGTGATAGGGAGCTTTATAACTCCTGAAATTCGCACTGTGAATCTTGACGTTAGTAGTGCGACTTTAATGTCGCTCGTATGATTAGAAGATTTTAAAATCCCTTTGGGAGATGACCGGCTTCAACAAGCAATGGAGTGACTTTGCGTATGCCCCATCCCCCAGGCTGCTCACCCTTCCCCTCCCCTCGACTAACGAACGCCACCTACTGAATGTGTCCACCTCCTTCAGTTCCTTTGATGTTCCCGCGAAAGCGAACTGCCGCAAGGATGCCGAGGGAGACCGCTGCCGAGGGAGCGCGCGTATTTTTCCAGTAAAACAAGCGGTTGGAGGAAATATTTTTCGTCCGGTGCAAACATATCCCCTCACTTTCCGCCGCTTCCAAGCTATGGTGTGATGTTCTTTGGCCAATCTCGGAGTAAGGGATCCCTTGGGAAAATATGCAAAAAAAAGCAGAAGGATTGGTAAAGAAATTCCTAAATAAAAAGATATATAAAATGCGAATTTAAAAATTTGCAATCACAGGTTTTTTGTGTGCCTTCCACATTTTTTCCAAGATTTTCACGGGGACCATATTTTCTTTTAAATTTTTACGCGGCAGACAAAAACCAAAAAAAAAAACTATTAAGTAAACGATGTATGTCTACCTCGCTTAAAGCAACCGTGAATTTCTCATTTTCACCGTACACAATATATTCTCATTCACTACATATCCAATATTGTTTCACAGTCTCTATCTACAGTATTTATCTATTTATTATACAATAATTAATATTAATTTTCATCCGACGGATTGTAAAACACGTCTTTGGCAATGAGATAGTCCTCAAAATAGGTCTTGTGGATGTTCCTTAAATAAAATAAAGTAATATACTGCGAGTGACGCTTGAATTAGAGACATTTCGGGTGTGAGAGACAAAATGTGAACTTAATGGAATCGATGGACGGTAGTGTTGTCATATTTCATCAAAAAACTGGGCCTATGGGAATATTTAGGAATATTTCATCCGACAATATAAGTGGAAACTGAAGGATCGTACGAAGATATTATTTCAACTAATTAAAGACTATCTGATAGACATAAACTTATGGAAATGGGAAAAAAACATTTGGAATAACTACTGCGGGTAAAGCGACCAATTACAATCCAACTAGCCTAAATTTCTTACGTAGACAAGATTCGAAAACGGTAAATCATTATGTATAGAACGGGCAGGGACTCTGCTGGCATACCTTACAGTTGCATTCAGACTCTAGTCTATTAGTCTTGCTGTCCTCGTATCCCTGGAACAACATAAACTGTTACGACTACGCTGCTCACATATTCAGTCCATATGGAATATGTTCAAATGCAAAAAGTACAGATTTACACCAATTCCAGCTTCGGTTAAATGTGCGTGAATATCTGACGCTCCAGCGAGTGAAACATGCTATCAATATTCCCTTCAAATGAAAGTTTTTTTTTATCAACTCTAAAGAGCTATATTATTAATTTATTTGACCTTGATTTCTTCTCTTCTACATTTTCGAAAACAGCTGACGTGCGTAAAATCATGCGATAAGCGGAACTGAAATAGTAAGTTTAAAACCAAGCGTAAGCAAACGGAAATCTTTAAGGGAAAAGTCATTAGCATAAGATGAAACCTCGGTACATTGCGCCCCAAAGAATTTTCCCCCGTTTTTCACTCATTTCTGAACTAGTTCCACTTTAGCTTTCATCCCCCAATTACTTATTTACAGGGGTAATGGGAGGGCGCGGAAAGGGAGCCTCTTTTGAGTAATTTTGCCGTTGAGCCACGATGGGTCGTAATATGTGAGGAAATTAAGGAGAATAAGAAATTAAAGCCACGATTTCCAAAAAAAAAATCCATGGTATCAGTGCGTGAGATATCTAACATAATAACCCAAGAGTTTCACTGACCATATCATTCCATCGAAACACGAAAATGCCGTACGATGTCATCATTAAGTTTCTCGCATAAGATAGGCAGGGCTCTTCTCCCTTGGCTTCTTCGAGATGCCATCTCCTGTAATAAGAGTGTCTACCAACTTAATTGGTATTGTCGTTAATGGATAATTTTTCACGGAAGATAGTTTGGAGCACATTTTGTAACACAAAACGTTAGCGATAAGGGGCTATTTTTTCTTATACGATATATTCAGTAAGTATGAGATACTTGGATGAATTCTATGCTTCCAATTTTAATCGAAAAATCCATAATTATACCAAAGAATAGATTCGTAAAGTAGTCAGAGAAATCTCAGTAAACACGTCCTGAAATGTTTTTCAGTGCTTTACAAGCTGTATAATTATTCCATGCTAATATGCATTTCATTAAAACAAACAATTGTGAAACAATAGGCGTTTGAAACATTCAAACAAGGTTGATGAAATATAATACATGAACGGAAACTATTGCTACGAAAGGAGAATCAACATAAAAGTAGTAATAGGCAATAGGCCATATCAAATGTAAAAAGGTCATCTCAAAATTAATAGTCATTCACCTGGTTGATCCTTCAGAACCTAAAAGTGTGCCTTTCTGACCTTAGAAACAGTTAAGCACTTAACCTATCGCTGAGGGTTATTTTTTAAGCGGTTCTGTAGTAGCATTCGTATTCATTTGAGCTAAAGAGAACGCAGATATTTGCGAGAGAGATATGCTAGCAGTCCATTGGGTTTGTATTTACCGAAACCATCTCATAAGATCATCTCACAATCATCATTATCTCCGCACGTTTTTTACACTAAAATATAAGAAATACTCAGTAAAACAATATGTCAACCTTTCAACAATATTTCATTCTTTTGAAGTAAACACACACAACTTATAGTATTAGTGTGTTACAGCCATAGTCCGTAACATTTTTGAGATCTAAGCAAAATACATACCATTTTTCAAAACCAGGTATTGGAAGCGTGAGTCAAATTCTTTTGAAGAACTTCTTGTCTACCAGTAGGAGTCAATTTCTTTAAACACTCCAAATTAATTAATAGATTAAATTTTCATTGCAGTCCTTTTTAAAATATCCTGTTCTACTTTTATCATGCATCACCAGAATTAGGTAAGGTAAAAACTCCCAAGTATTTGTTTGAAAGAGATGATTCAATTTGAAAATGAATCACACTTCAGTGGATCTCAAGGAAAATTCTTTTTGCACATTTTGAACTTCTGCGGTTCTCTCGAGACAAAATATCCACGAAAGCAAAACTTTTATAAAACGTCATCATGTATTTTCATTATTTTTCCCCGTTTTACTCTCTTTATACGAAATTTTGCACACGCAACTGGTTTTTGCACCTGTCAGGATTATCTGAGCATCATCATGTCTCAAAAATATATGAAATCTAATGATTTTCGTAAAATGGTAAATGCTTAAAAGAAATCAGTTTTGTTTCGCCTTGACTGGCAATTTTCATGTTTTAATAGGGCTTTGTTTTGGCTTTATACTTACAATCTCGCGACAAAAAATAATACCATTCTAGGAAAAACGCTTATAAGTTAAATGAAACATATTTTGGTTTCGGGATCTTCAGAATGTCCGTTTTCTGCACGCCTTACACAGCGAAAGGAATCTTCAATTAATATAAGATTTAAAGCTTTCCCGGTGACACGGTCACGAAACTCGAAGCCTCATGAATATTCTATTAACTTATGAGGCATGCAATGTAATGTGATCTTTGTTCATTGTCACTCTTCCCAATATCTTACATAACTGAGAGATCTCAATAGGAAATTTAAAACGTAGTAATATTATGAAAACATCCACAAAGGGAATAACATTTATTTCCAGACATTCTACATTATTCCCAATTTAAACAGTGACGTTCCTTTGACGAGAGTAGAAAATTCACGACATTTGAGAAAATTTCACCTTCTTAAAAATGGACATAAATATGAGAAAAATTTTATTTCATATAAATATGACACGGGATTCATAAATCCGTAAACGCAATCCGGTTTCCTGTGACGTAACCTTTGCCATTTCATCCTAACCTCTTAGTTTTACGTCTGGCTCTCCATCAAACGGCTTCTATAAGGAGAAGTTTAGTTCATAAGCATGAGTACACACACCTTTGACAAGACGTGAGTATTAATGCATCAAATAACTTCTTAGCATCAAATAACTTCTTAATGTTATCTTTCGCAAAGATTATTCAAGTACCCTAATCCTCGAAGGATTTCATAAAAACGAACAAATGAGAAACATCGGTTTCGGTGATTATTCTTGCCTTCCTCTGAGAGTCCTATTTTAGTGGAAACACGCAGAGTAGGGCTTACAAAGCTGTTTGGAGAAGAAGCATGTAAGGAGAGTGCTGCAGGCAACATAAAATGCTATAGCAATGCTTAAAAGGGATACTAAAACATATAACCTCGTAGAGGCGGCTTCCGATGTTCGGATAATCCCCGGTATATTCACGTTTTTTTTATTTTTAAAGCGACTCACGGCCTAAGGGTAATGCTGTGGGGATAGAGGTCATAGTTGCAACTCAGTGATTGATGCGCGAAGAGATGGATGATGAAAGCTCGACGTCCACCTTCACCCAATGTCACTATGCTGTTCCATAACTTATTTTGTGATGATCGGTGGACCGTTCGACCGTCAAATGGGGACAAAAATCAGCTCATAAGCCTCCCCATACAACAACAATATTCATTTTCTTAAAACTATTTATGAATATCTTTTCATCTAATCATGAGAAATAGAAGTGTACAAAGAAAGGAAGTGGAACTCTGTTTAGATGGCATACAATTTATTTGCCACAGCCGAGTCATGGTTATATGAATAAAGCCGTAAATTAGCTAATTTAAGGATGAAATATTTTGAAAAATTCATTCATGATTGAAAATAACGCACACAGTCAAGAAACAATCGCAAACTCTGTTGATGAAAAAAGAAAAAAAAGTTATTTTTTATTTTTTTTATTTCATTTTTAAAAAATATGATTAAAAAAATAGTTATTTAATATTATCAGCTGGCAAGAATGTTTTGGCCGCATATGCATGAAATGTTTTTCAACAGTGCCTCCCTGGGCTTTGACACGGATGCGTTCGTTCTCTTTAGATCGCAAGTTATACAAAAATGTGTCCAAAAGGAATTAAGCAAAATACGGTAATGATGCATAGAAAACTGGTTCACATTTCATCACCAGTGTTTCCAGTAGAAAGACGACCAAAGTGAACAATTCTACATTGAATTGCGTTACCAAAATACATTAGTTTTGTCTGATTCGGTTTTTACCGTTGCAAAAGCGCGAGGCAAACCGGGTTGAAAGCTACGTACGAGATCTCTCGATTCCTATCCGTCCCGAGAAGAGCGTGATACGTACATATTAGCATTTCTCATATTACGGTAGCTCAAGCGTGAGAGACGGAAACGAGTCGCGCCCATGCTTTCCTCCGATTGAGTGCAATCATCACCCAATCCCCATGGCTTACTGTTGTTTTTTTGGGAACAAGTTATGCCCACGGATTCTCCCACGCGCCACCGGACTCCTCTGGGTGGATGGGCACCACCGGAGACAAGACTCGCCGGGGGCAAGAATGAACGCGAGACCGCATGATATATTTATTTATACATGCATGTACCTTCACCCATATATATATATATATATATATATATATATATATATATATATATACCGGGCAAGATTAAATCGAGTCTGAGTGCAAGGGTCAAATATAAATAAATACATGCCGGAGGAAGGGGAGGGAGATCTGGGAAGGGTGTCCCTCATACGTCGCCGTCGGGGTTGGGCGAATTCGGGGAACGGGGTGAGGGTTGCGGGTATTTTCGGTGGGGGTGGTGAGAGGAGATAGGTGAGGGGAGGGGGGTTTGTGGGTATTTGTGCGTTAGAGGGTGGGGGGTGGGCCAGGAGGAAACGGTGAGGAGGAGGGACAAAAGAGAGAGAGATCGGGAGTGGAGGGAGTTTGTCGTGGGGGTGGAGAGGGGTTTGTGTGGTGGGGGGGGCAGGACGTCGCGGCACGGACCGGGATGGGAGGAGGAGGGGGATGGAGAGGGGGAGCGTAGTAAGCGCGCACGCACGGGGGGCGTGACGCTGGAAGCAGCGGGGTCACAGCCGCGTGACTTCCTCCGTACGTGGCCATCGGGCGACCTACGCGGCCTGGAAGCCATCCAGGCAGGGAGGGAGGAAGGGTGGGAGGCGAAGAGGCAAGAGAAACCCACAGGCAAAGGTTATGTGGGAGAGGGAGGGGGAAGCGAGGGGGGAAGGTAGGAGAGAGGGTTTGTGAGAGTTTGAAATGGGAGGGGGAGGGTTGATGGAGATGGGAGGGAAAGAGGACTCCCTGGCTCACGGGGAAGGATGCAAGGGGATGATGAAAAAATGGGGCGTGCGACACTGCGCCTTTCTACGAACGGCTTGGAACGTTTCTTGTTTTTTTTTTTCAAAATTTCATATGACATTTCGCAGCCAAGTGAAGGATGTGACAACTCTTACCAACAGTACAGCGAAAAGAGTGTCCTTATTTCCAGTGTGTTTTTTTCTTTGGTAGGAATGTAAATGAGTAGACGAGAATCGGTAAGGAGTAGTATATCTACGTTTACACAATGGTCGTGTCGCCAAGCAATACCAGAGCATAGCATTCAGATCTTTAAAAATTAGATCGCTAATTTCTACAATGGCTTAATGAAAAACCACTATTGGGTAATATAAAATCCATTACAGTGGGCAGATTTTCAACTCTTTAGCATTTGCTTCGACTAGAACTGCTATAAAAATCTTGTTTTTAACATTTCCCAAGTAGAAGAGAACGGCAGCGGCAATATGATACTAGATTCCTCAAGAATAGATACTATTATGCCTTTTGAAGAGGTAGATGACACTCGCTAATGCTTCTGAGTTATATATGAAGGTGCGTGATTTGCCGTAAGATAAGATAAAAGACAATATGACGGTTGTAACACTTCCAATAAGGTTGTCGTGACTCACTTTCTCATCAAGGTGCGATTGGTAACAATAGATTAAGTAAATCGTGAGCTATGTAGGCAAACGGGAGGGTAAACAATAACAGAGCTTATTGCACTGGTCTAGACTGGGGATAAACACTTGTCTGATTAACAAGAGGCTGAGGTTTCGACTCCCATTTCATCCATAAATGTAATTTAATTTCTAGTGATTGGGAATTTTGGAGACCTCATTGCTTGCTATAAGTTGTCAATTGAAATTTAAAAACAATTTTCTTCACCACAACGTATTCACATTTGGAAGTTAGACTTTAACGTTTAATCACGCCAGTAATAAACCACCCACCTATTTAATCTTACGCCAAATATGCATGTTCTCATCCTTCCTAGATGAGTGTACAAAGATGAAAATTACAAATTCCCATTGTAAGAGCATCACGAATAATCAAATTGTTCTAAATAGTGGGTTCCATTACTTTCGAAGGGAACACAGGGGGTGATTTTATTGTAGAAAAACTAATTTTAATATTTTACCAATACGTTCCCTCATTGAAGATATAGCACGCGACAAAATTTTCAATATAAACGTTGATATTGAAAACATTTTCGGCCCAATAAGCTCAGTTTGAACTCATAGTTACTGGTAAACAAGTGTCATGTGATACTTAAGTTTTGACATAGCATGCCTAGTGGTAAACAACCCCCTGCCACACTCCTCAGTCTTAAACCCAAGACTTGCAGTGTAGCACGTACGAGCAGTGTGCCGGAAAAGGCAGTAATCGACTTGCATACCCTGATCAAGCGCAAATGAAGTACAACAGTACCTAAAACCTTGAGAGCGCCTTGAAACCCTAATTACGGAAACCATTGTACGTAAGGAACTTGTTTGACAAACTTTAATACATACGTCATTCAGATTTCAACTAAACTTATTAAAATTGTCTAGTGAAGAGTGTTTTCAGTTATCTCTTCAAAATATTTTGACTCATAGTTGAGTGCTTGTGCTCCAGTGTTTTTGTATATTCGCTAACATATGTTCAAATGAATGTTCAACTATTATTTCCACATGTATGGCTGATGCCTCAACGCCTCCCACCACAGATCCTTGCGGTGGCTTGCGGGGTATTGTGTAGGAGCGTTACTTCATGGAGTACGTAAAACCTGCGACGTACAATGGATGACTCTTTCGTTAGCGTTTAAGCAATGCGAGGCACAACTGTGGTGTGCTATGGCCGCCAAAGGGATTCAAACGGTTGGTCACGGACACGCATTCCTGCACACAAAACCGAAAGATACATATAGTACTTTCGACAAAAGCGATGTAAGAGCGCTAGAGAGGAAAGGGAGAGGGCTTAGGAGGACGCAGGGCGAAGGAAGAGGCGGGGAGGGACAGGACTCGGGCAGTTCGAAGAAGTGCTTCATTATGATGGAGTCGTCTACACTGAGCGGCCTTGCTTTTTGATTCATGATCGAGGCTCCCTGGGTGGGGCAGTGTAGGAAGAAAGGGTGGTTGTTGAGGGGAAGGGGAGGGAGTGGGGGCTGGTGGGTGGGTGGGGGGGATGGAAGAGAAATGCGGCAGATAGACGAGTTTGCGAGGGTGAAGTGAGAGAATGGTAACCGCGATTCCACGAATGACGAAGGAGGAAAACACTGGTGGGTGATCGTTGGAATTCATGCATCAAGGGAATTTTGAATGAATTCAGTCGTAAATACGAGGTTTCTGCGGTCCACCTGAGTGGAAAGTGGGACTTTCGCTCAGAAAAAGTTTCTTGGATATTAGACCAAAAAAAGTGGTCGCGAAAAAAAATAGCATACGAAACTCGACTTAGCCATGGTTTAAAAAAAACCTACGTCCCAGCTGACGAGACGCCAATGAGTTTTATGCCAAAAATGGAACAGTTAGTTGGTAATTCAAAGAAAATGCTACGACGACAATTCGTTCCAAATATCATGACGTCCTATTTGTATTTTGTCATCACGCAACCATTTAAATCCAAGTGCAACTAATGCAAAAAGACCACAAGGCAAACATTCAACACCTATAGGTGCCAATTGTCAAGTAACGGTCGTCGACTTGGACTAATAGAACTGGTTTCGGAACATGGATCCGCAAATACGACTAATGGCGGACAGTTTTGATGCGATCAACAGCCATTTATCAAGGATTCCATAGACGGAAGGCTCAAGGCAAAGATGCACATCCTTTCATTTCACGTGCATGCTACCTACGTAAGACGTCTTCCGAACTGACACTAATCTCATTCTGTAATTTCGACATGAAGAGTTCACGCATCCCATAATATAATCTCGCAATTTCACCAAAAACCAAGTATATGTTTACAATTAATTGTATGAAAGATATTATATCTTTTTTTAACAGTTTTCCAAGTAATTATGGCCAAATGGGTATCCAAGCTTATATCACATTCTACATCAATCAAATATGTCTTGATGGGGTATTTACAATTCCATTGCTCTAGGAAGCCAGTGATTTAAATCTTTAATATTTAGATGGCCGTTTCATTCCTCAAAACTTAATACTCAGTAAAGCCTTAATGGCTCCTGAATTAAAATAAGATGTTAGGAAACTTTCTTAAAATACTCACAAGAGTGTCCAAGGTGAACTGTTTCAATCTTTGCGAAAGGTCAAATCAAAAACGAATATTCCCTCAGCTGTATAATACCTACATTAGTCGGACGAATACCTGTCCATCAATTGGAATTTTACAATATTCCCAAATAGTTTTAATGGTGTAATTGTCGCACGACCGCTAAACTAATTTAATGTCATCACCATATCCTTGAGTAGCAATGGCAGTAGAGGGATTTTAGGCATTTACAGCCAAAAAATGATTTAAACAAGGACCTCCCGTAAACAGCACTATTAAAATTATGCTTGGACGAAGAAATAGGAGAAGGGCAAGGGAATATGCATAAGAAGAATTAATGTGAAAGGAGAAGAAGTGAACTCGTTCCTTTTCGCAGACGATAACGCAGTATAAATATACAAGGAACGTAGCTACGGTCGTGAATCAATTTTAACAAAAAAAATGCAGAGACCGTAAACTTGACTTAAGTTAACGGTCTCGGCATATTTTTGTGGACATTGATAACACAGTATTTGCAGGGAATTCAGGAGACCTGGAGGCACCATTGAACATACACGTAAGTGCCAAGTACTTCAGAGATATAACGTGAATTCATGCATAAGGAAATCTAAAACTATAGTATGCGGAGGAGAGAATATGTTGCACTAGAAGGAGAGAAATAATAAAAGTAGAATCTTTCACATAACTTGGAAGTAGCTAAATATGGCTAAGAAGGAGAACGATGGATATCCAGAGGAAATTAGGTCAAACTAATATGCCCTTTTTCAGGAACATGAGATTACTATTCTAGCCGTCCATTTACCGTATATGTATTCTAATACAAAGTAGGATTTACTATATGTCGTCATGTTACTCACAGGACCAGAGAGACATGAGCAAGAAGTAAATGGGCCAGAAAATATAATATTTGGAAACATGGTGTTAGAAGCGGACACTTAAAGACTTAATTAGCAATTAAATTGTAGAATTAAGTATGCAGAATGGTGTGAATAACAAGATCATGATTAAAGGAAAAGGAGAACCAGATAGATTGGGCAAACCTTGAGGCACGAACGTGGTGAGAACGTTATAGCTGGGAAGAAGGTTCAGTTTACTAAACCATCGTCTTTGGGGTGAGGTCAAACTTCGTCCTGAGTTAGTCGTCGAAACGTCGGTGCTAAACTACGCCACCCGATTGGTTAACCAAGAACCCCGCGTTAATAATAGAAAGGAAGATAGAAGGAAATGCACCATGTGGAAGACCGAGGAATAAATACGGGGGCAAAGGGATGTTGGAAAGAATACTACCTATCAGTGCGTCAGGGAGTTGCACATTAGAAAGGGAAGAAGAGAGTCAATCTATCATCGGATTGTAATGCTGATGATGATGAAGGCACATATTAATAATCATCTTTCATCCATGAAAATATCTTGAGATTCCCCTACGTCAAAAATCTATTTTTGACATAATAGACTCCTAATGCTGGAAGATGATTAATAATACCGGGCGGAAGACGCATTTCCTAAAGGAGGTCAATAGAGAAAGGTTTTCTGCTATCAATTTGACGTATTTACGAACACATTTCCGTTTGTTTTCCTCACTATTCCGAAGGAGAGTACTATTGAGTAAACACTAGACACACAATGGAGGGCTCCACACACGAATGAATACGAAGAATAAATGAGACGGATGAGATTGTGGCTCGCGTGCGACACCCAGACCTTGGAGGAATAACTTCATATTATACAAAAATCTAAGACGGACTGATTGATGAGTGCCCTCAACTTTAGATAAGTGCATTTAAATAAATGAAAGAGTCGTTCGGGAGCCAAGGCTAGATGGAACCTAGTCTTTTCACAGGACACAATTTTGAAAAATTCGCACTTATCGCGAATGCTACTTCTATAGTGCGGATCGTCCTTCTCCTCTGTCACGCAAAACCTATCTCTGATATTGTTACCGTGGCCATACTTTCCGGGCATTCTTCAGTTCGAAGGGGATCCGAAATTTACTTTGACCTCGGAAACTTTTGCATCCGCCTCAAAAATACATCTGCACTTAAGTTCACTCGATTAAAGAGAACTCGAATAGGGATCGGATCACTGATGCAAAAGATAAACCACACACTTAAGATTTTTATCTCAAAACTAGCTCAGACAAATTTTCAGAGTTCCACGCTTTCAAAACGGAAATTTGTATAGTTTTTACCATTTAAAGTTGTATTAAGCATAATTTAAGACGGTGATGTGTTTCACCCGGGCAATGTGGTCAAATCACATCTTCGACATGGCCATCTACATAAAAAATTTTGTTTTTCGTTTTTTTGGTACCCTGCAAGCAAACCCTAGGGTGTGTGGCTGGGGGTTAATACACATCAGACTACTTTAAACAATATACATCTAAATTTAATTATAATTTGATGATGATATATTTAAATAATATAGATGGCTATTTCAAATAAAACGAAAAATGACGGTACCGGAAAGTTTAAAGGGCTACTTTATTTTACAAAAAAATGATACTCGATTATTTAAGACTATACACATATATTTATTATTTCATGCAGATAACTGAAAGTATTATTTTCCCACAATATTTAATAGCACAGTATTTAGATATTGATGTGTCGAAGTAGTTCAAATTAAACCACGGCCAAATTTTAAGAACGCTCATGTTCAATGGCATTATCAAATATAAAATATTTTTTTTTTATTTTTTAATTATATATACCCTGCAAGCCACCGCCAGGGTATGTGGCAGGGGGTGAATACACACCAGAAAAAGTTTACCCGAACTAGACCCTGCGGCGGTCGAACAATGTTACTATGTTCCCCTATCGTTTGTGGAAATAATGATATCTTAAATATATCATATCTGTTCTACACTTAATTATTAAGATATATTGGTGACTTTCTCACTCTCCTAATTCAAGTAGTGGTAGATGTTTTAAATACACGATTTTTATCAAGACATCTTGTTAACCAAAGCACCAAACACGCACAGAAGAAACGTTAATGAAAGTATCCACTTTACTTACTTGTCAGCAATCTATTAAGTAAACAATTCATAGCGTTTTCGAAATGGACGATATGAACGGGAAGAGAAACTGGTGGTCGGTGAACCCATTATCGGTCATTTTTGAAAAATGGATAAAAACCAAGACAAAATGAGGTGACGTCATTTATGAAGGCTCTCACGCGTCGATTACGGGGAGAGAGAGTCATTTCAGTGATTTACACATTTTTCCTAGTGATGTTTATTGCCCTTCGACGCATGAGATTTTACTTACAAAGTGGTTTAAAATGTCGACACCGTGTTACACATTACCGTTCGGCGAGGATAAGCTGCATTAAAAAGCAGCTCTAAATGATAGTTTAGGTGGCGGGTTTATATGGCCCAATAAATACATCACAAAACAACGCACAACCATAAACATGCGAAAATAGACGAATAATGAGAATCCGAATTTACTCCCACGGTGGAGGAGAAAACGGAGCACGAAACAGTAATATTCGTTTTCAACAGTGCATTGGAGATATCGGGAGCTGTTCGAAAGGTACATATACTTAGGCAATAAGCATCTTTTTCTCACCTATAAAATTTACTATCCTCTGGAAGGGGCAATAAACAACTGGAATGACATAGCGAAAAAAGAGACTAAATGATTTTTCTCAGCATGCATACTTAATCGCGGAGTCACACACACTATGATGCTCACCATGTCAATTATTGCTTATTACGAGAATCAATGATGCTCAACACCAATTACATAAAAAGAAAACTTACATTTTTCTTGTAAAATATACTCAAAACGCGAACTTAATTCATGTTCGTACATTCCATTTTCATGATTTTTTCGATGTATGCAGAGCACAGTGTGCGGGAGGTAAACAGAACACGCGCGCCGCGGAAATTCATAGGGACTTTTAATTTATGTGCCCTCCAAGCCACCGTTAGGGTGTGTGGCAGGGGGTGAATACACACTAGAATAATTTTTACTCGAACATAACCCTACAGCAGTCGGCCAATGTTATTATGATCCCCAATTGTTCATGGAAAAAATTACATATTTATTTTTCAAAGACTTCAAAGATCTTAGGTTATAAATAGCGAGATTTTCTGCATCACCTTTAATGCAATGCCTTAAATGGTATATTTTTCACAAATACTGCCACATTACTGCAATGTTCCCTTCTTTTGCATAGCATCAGTTCCCTCGAAATTATATCGAAATTACGTACTAATAGAGCATTTTTTTTAATTTATATGCAGCAGCATATGCATGTTGACAGAAAATGAATTTAATTAAGCCTGATAAGAATTTAAAAAAAATAACATTTTGGAGAAATATAAGGTTAGATAAACTTGCTGATCAATTTTTAGTTCCCTTAATATTTTAGCCGAGGGTCATGCACACTGATACATTTTCATGTATCACGTATACTACTAAACGACTGGTGTATTGCCACTGACACTGGCAATATTTAATTTTCTCCTATCACCTATCGCAGAAAAGTTCCAATTTTTCTTTTTATTATGTTGAAAAATGAATCGGGGGCAATAAAAGTGCTAATAAATAAACCTTTCTTAGATTACAAATATCGTATTTCTGCACCATAGTGAGATGTGAGACACTAAAATAAACATCGCTCTCTCAATTAATCAATTTCTCGGTTCCAGCACTTAAGATGCAGTGCAGAAAACACGAGCATTTATTAATATTTTTAATTGTGACTAAATTCTTCTAACAGAATTATTAGCACACATATATTAAATTATTCGTCATAGTCATTTGAGAAAAGTCATTACTTCTCCAACGGTATGAATAATTAGCTGCTGCTATGAATAATTCAGGACTTAGTTCCAAAATGAGTCAATCACTTCAAATGATAACATTATTTTAAATTTAATCGAGTTACTAAGGATTTTAACATTAAATTAACTTAATATTAATTATTTTCGTGCAATTTTCCTAATTTATTTATTATAAATAGGTGATTCATCAAAACCATTACTTCTCCGTACTTTACTGTCCCTGTTCATGAATTTAATATTAATTTCAAATTAATTATTTCCAACTGGGATAGACAATTACAAGACTTATGGATAGGAGTGTAATGAATAAAATATGCTTTTTTAAAATTCCTCGTCACATGTCCCTTTGAAAAAAGTAAATAAATAATTAAATATTTTTCCACTAGTAACTACCTTGGTAAAGTCTTCTATCAACTCCATCTGAATTCACAATGTTCGAGAAAATAGCCTTAACGGTGATGTCAAAGTTAACTACATAATATCCCTTCACTTACTAACTTCAACCATCTACCTCCGCTTGCTTAATATAACAATTCATTTGCTTACGGGGATATTGCTTCGAATTCTGTCTACGTTTATATCCTTCTAGAATAAAAGAAGTATCTATTCATTTTCTCGGTAAATAAGAATTGGGCAGATTCTTCTATGGCTAATTTCCATGAATTATTTTTCTTTAATTAACCATTTAATGGAATATTCTTCATTGCGGAATATTAAAATATCTTTCGAGTCACAGGTTTCATGAAAAATGGAGTCAAAATAAAGCTGTAAATAATTTTATTTTCTAAGAAACTCTAACCAGGGAGCTATGTTCTGTGTTCCTTGAGCGTTCTTAGAGTCATCCCTGAGAAAACAATTAAAATTATGACATTTTCACGATCATATTTTGACAAACTTTCATTCTTAGAGTCGTCCCTGAAAAAACAATTAAAATTATGTCATTTTCACCATCATATTTTGACAAACTTTCAGTTGTGTTGAAATAAATTTTTAACCGAGATTTCAGAGAAAGTCATAACGAAGAAGTGTTGCCTTAAACCTTTGCATCTCAGGCTACGAACGCCAAGTGCATATGAAGTTAGTAATCATCAAAAGAGTTTGAAATCATCAATGTGCATTGTTCCCACTAAAGAATGAAAATTACAGTATGTCAGAGCTCATTTCATGACCTTCATTGGAAAACACACAAGGTACCCCTTGAATGTGCCGCCTATTTAAATTATTTTTTTAAAAATCACCAGTTACACATACTGTAGTTCACCTGGAATCGAAGAAGGAAAATTTAGTAATATAGTCCTTCGAACCGTTTGAGCTGTTCAAAATTTGACATTATTGGGATGAAACTGTGAACTCATTTCTCACCATGAACTGGATATGGATAATGAAGGAAAGAAATAAGTGATACCGGACATGTCGCAAAAAAATAGATCTCCTACCATCTTAATACATTTACGATAAAATCTCACCTTAGCGTGAACACTTTTTTCGGCAACGACACAACAAAATATATTCGTACAGTTTGGCGATGAATTCTGCAAATGATGCGTTCCCACGCGCTTGCCACCTCCAGTGCAAGTGCAATAAAAATATGCAAAATAATTCTTTACAAAGAATAAACTATCGGGCAGAAACTAGGAAGGACGGTGTTACACGAAAATAAGTAAGGGTGTGAATAATTTGTATTTGTACACATATATAGTTATGCCTAAAGTAAACATTTCTTCCTTATATTGACTATAGGTGAATGTGATGAAAAAAAGAAAGGTGTCATTTAGTTTACGTAAGCCAAATATAAGACATTCGGTAGTTATTTTCGACCCGTAGAAGAAAGTGTTGTTGAAGAAATTAGGAACTGAAGGCACGCAAGAGCTTCAAAAAAACTATCACGAAAATAAAGTATCCATTTGTACTGGAGACTTTCGGATGGCAGGATCGTTGTATCTTCGACTACGAAGGGAAGAGACAGGATAACCAGTTTCCTAAAGTTACTGGTTGCAACATCATTTTCCTTTTGCAGCCGAGAGATTTATTGCAACCCCACACTATCCTGAGAGATTGGATCGTATGAAAAATATAAGAACAGTATACTATGACATTAGCAGATTTAAATACGTGTTCTTCCCTCAAACACTTCAACCATCAAAGTGAAACATATATCATATACATTTTAATTATTTTGTCATTCCCTGGGTAAATTTCAAATTATTTTTATAAAAAATTCAAATTAATTAAAACGCCTCATGATTCCCTATTTCGGGTATGAAATCGCTAGATGTCGCATATCTAGCCACCTAAAGTTTTAAGACTCCCGGGCACATGTAACCCATATAAGGACAATTATAATTAACTAACTATTTATAAAAATAATTGGCAGTAGTCCTTCCATCTCCCACCTCTCACATGCCACACTGTTCTCATCTTACCTTCGCCGTCAGTCGTGTGAGATGGTTAACTGTGGACCCCTTGGCAATTTCATTAGGAGTAAGCTAATGCCGACGCCGGGTTTCTCTCCACCCTTCCCCATTCCTTGAACATCCAAACCTCTACCAAAATATCCACCTATCCCAAATGACCTCAGCTGTCAGTCGGCTCCCCTATTAACTAATGCCACTCTCTCCTTCACATTCTCCCTCCCAGAACACGCCTTGAGGAAAGTTCTTCACTTTTCCATTACCGACAAAGGCGGCATAATTGCCACATCCCGTGTGCATTTACGCGAGTTTTATTTACGCATAAGCATAAGGGTACAAATAAATCATACGTAATAAGTATAGGAGTATAAGAGTGAGAGTCCGTTGAGGTAGAAAGGCAATGAATGGGGCGAATGAGCGCTCGGGGTTGGAGTGCGAGGGACAGACCGCTCTTTCCGGAAAAATCCGAGGCAAACAAAACACCGGCGACGGTGCAACCCTGCCCCGCGACGCCACACACACATCCACTCGCCAACCCTCTCGACACACACCTTCAAAAGCTCCTTCCCCTCCCAACCTTCCACCTTCCCCACCCTCCCCCACCACAACCACACACACCCTCCTCTCGCACAACACTCGTCGTTTGAGTCGCTCGAGCTAGAGCCCTCTTCATCTTACGTCACGCGCTCAAGGAGATAGGAAAAGAGTGGGGGGGAATAGGGAAAGGGTGGGGGGGAGGAGGGAAGGGGTTAAGGAGGGAAGGAAGAAGTGGGAGGCGGAGAAGGAGCTGTTGAAATCGGCTTGAAGGCCGCGTCACCGGGAGTTGAGTGCGTGAGCCTGGCTGCGTGACCGCGTGCGACGGTGGGGGGATACGACCGAGCGACGGCGGGGGAAATTCGGGACGAGCCTAGAGAAGGAGAGAGAGAGATAAAAGAGATGGTGGTTGGAACCCCCCCCCCAGTGGTTGGGGATGATATTCTGTGCGGACGTATTCGTGTGTAAGAGACTTTAAAAAAATTATCCTAGAATTTCCAAGGTTGTGTGTGCCATGTGAGCCATTTCTCAACGACTTGTTGGCATTACATCACTTAAAAAGAAAAATATATTAAGACTCCATGATGTGTCGTAGAGAAACAATGGGTTTTTTGCGAAAAAAATCTGTTTTACCAAAGTGATGCGTTTATTGTGGAGTAAAATTCGTGGGTCTTGGCCAAAATTCTATGGCAGATATCAGAGTTATTAAATGTCAGAGCCGGTTAGTTTATGTCACTAAATGTGCGTCAAATCAAGTGAAGCAAAAATACGAGCACATTTGTTGTCTTGTACGGGACACTGTCTCAATTTATTCCTGGATGAAATATATCCAACGGCCATGAAAGGATTTAGAATTGTTTATTAATGTTTATGCTTAGCCGCCAAGTGGCTTGGTACGTATAGTATATGATATTTCTATTGTGTGGACAAACGTACAGATTGCACCGATGTAAGCTGAGTAAGCTCATTGCGGGTCTCGGCTCAAACCTCGTGGGAAGACGTCCTCCAGCAACATCGTTCGCTGCACCAAGAGTTTTAATCAGTCGTTAAATGTAAGCCCATTTCCCATCCTTTTGCGAGACATGGGACATTCTCCCCCTTCAAGAATACGTTTGTGCGTACTATATCACTTTAATTGACGGTGGAATGGAAGACTCGCTACCTACCCCAGCAAGACGGATACAAGCTAGTTGATTGCCAACTCCGTCTCTGGAAAAGTCCCAACCCTTGAAATAAAATTCTAATCACGTTTGTTTTAAGTCCGCATAGAAATGAAAAATCAACGAGAGAGTATTTGGGAGATGGACACAAACTCCATGGCGTACTTCTTAACGGACCTAAACTACGCACACGCATGACTTGTCCGGATTAATTCCCCACACAGAAACTCAAGCGATAAAATATTTTAATAACGGATGATTTATTTTTCAGCAAATGCTGATGAAGTCTAAGGATTTGTACAGACATCTACGCATTCATACAATATATACAGAACGATTAAATTTAAAAACTAGCCAATAGCCAATTAGCGTGCAGTGTATTGAGCCAATTAGTAAGTATGAGCTATTGTTCTTCGATATTCCCACATAATTGTAAGACAGAGAGGGGTTGAAAAAGGAAATTTTTTTGATTGATTGAAAAAAAGATGAACGATATGGTTGTTGAGTTGGTGATCGTTTTTCTGTGGGTCTACGGAAAAGAAAAAGCGCAAAAAGGCAACAAAATAAGACAATATCAAAACATATGGTATGAGGAGGCTTCGTGTGAACTGAAATGTTGGAGGAAGTTGAGAATTGTGTTGCAAGTCTCTGATTAAGGGAAGGGAAAGGGGATAGGTACATAAGCTGGATTAGATGGGATGGGAGATCAGAGAATCTTATCTGATGTTAAAGAAAGGACGGGGCGTATTTTCAAAACCTTCCACAGTTGTGTGGCGGTAATTACAACCCCATTACACAGATGAAAGTCCATGTAAATTGATCTGGATGACAAAAATACATGCCTGATTTATGCTACACATGAATTCACGTTTAAGAATGATAGCAAAGTGGAATCATTTCATTGTAGTCGAGTTTAATCTTCCACAAATTGTTCGTTATATTGCTCACACCCCTACAATCCGCCACTAAGGACGTGTGGCAGGAGGTGCTACTTTGGGAAGATCAATTTATCATAGGTTTTTGCTTTCCACTGTTGCGGTCTCAGCAGGGAAGAATGATTCCTTTTTCCCAAATGTCGGTTCCGCATTCATTTTCTCACAATTCCTCACTGCGGTCTAGCCTACCAATGCAATGAGTCGCGAGAAATAGGTTCCTTCTGTGTTAGCGTTTAACTCAAATGATAAGCGTTTTTCTATACGTTTAAGTGATGTAATCCTTGTGCTTCTAGTGCCTCCCAAACCAGGCAATTCAATAACGATACGACGCATTTCATTCTTTCATTAGGTTCAGAGAAAATCCGCTGGATTCGCTCAAAATTCAGAAAGAGAGTCAAGTACTCGTTCTTTCCTCACATGATATGCAACCATTACAAAATGTAATTCAAGAATCTGTAAAATTAAATAATATCGAACATTAAAATTTGATTAATTGAACAAAATCAGCATGGATATGGATGGAAGTTTTTGAATTCGAGCTAACATGTATTTACGTGCGTATATAAAATAATAATTCGGTATGCGTGGCTAGTCTCCCAAGCGCAAGCGCTTGGCGTGGCTTAGGAAACTAGTCACGCCAAGCAGCAAGCAGCTCTCCTTTGTAATCCATTTAATTCCGATATTAAGTCTTCCTCGAAGGGTCCTAAAAACACTATGCATATTCAAGGAGATTATTTAACACGAAATAACATCTTTCTTTCACCCCTTCTTCTTTTTCATTCGAATATCTCCCCAATATTCATTCATTTGATTAACCCTAGTCTCATTAATGCCGTTCCGCAGATGTTTCCAAAATGATTTTTCCATTTTAGGCCCGATGATAGCTTGACTTCCAGGAATTATACTTGGCCACTAAGTTTTTTCCACTCCTCTGAGTCTATAGGTGTACGAGCGTCAGTATTTATTACACCAGGAATTAATTGCTAAACATTTTTTTTGAGAATAAATTGGTGACCTCACTCCTAACACCAGGGTCGCAAATAACTTGATCACCAACACCAACATTGTTGAGGTAGTAGAAAGAGCCTCAGAGTCGTATTTTTTTACATGTTTCGGTAGATGACAGCATCTCAGGAACCGGACAGTCGCATTTAATTACTGCAGTGTGTGTGTGTATATATATATGAATAGCTTCGGTTAATCATACCCTATGAAAAAATTTAATTGCCTCGGAAAATACCAAATAATTTAGGTGAAATGAATGTGTGGCACTTTCCGGCAATATTTCTTGTTTTTTTTCAAATTTGTTTGTGGTAATTTCACTATCTTGCAGTGACCAACAGTAACGCATATGATTTAACTGACCCGTTGTACCGCTCAAATGAAATTTAATTACTTTATCATGTACTTAAATGGAATAAAAGCTGATTTTAAAGCATTTCCTTCGGCACCTGGTCGTAGCCGACCTCTTCCTCATACCCTTCCAGACATGAGATGCACAACACCCTCCCGCAAACTTCGAGAGAGAAAATGTTACGGCCACGGGTAATACCCAGATGCCATTCATGACCGCGCTATATGCTCATCACGAATCACTAAAATTACATGCCCTTGTCCCACCGCCACCATACCCCCCCCCCCCCCCCGACTTCCAAAAAGTCCTCTGTCTCCCGAGGGAAGACGAGGCCGAAATTTAAGAGAAGCGTGTGCCATATTCTTTTCTTTCTTTTTGGTAATCCGTTTTAAACTTACGAAAAAACGGCGTATATTTTTACAGACTATGCCGACAGTAGTTTCTACAGCATGAGTGAAGTAATTTATAGATTTTGAACTCCTCCTCTCCCATTCCCGTACACACACACTGGTGTCTTCTTAAGCGGACTCTCCACAACGGAAATGACGTAATTCGATGTGGCATCCGGTGCAACTGAGAGAGGGAGCGTGTGGCCTTTCCTTAAGAACGAATACTCTCCATGGCCACGAGCTTACTCCCTTCTCTCCCTGCATCCCTTTCCCCACGCCCGCCTACTCCATCCTCGCCTCTCCCTCCCCCGTCCCTTCTCACTACAATAGGGATTGCTTCTATGACTGTCTGCCCTTCCTAAAAGAAGAAGGCTTTAATCGCTTGCGTAATTTCAAAGGGAAACCGAAATGAAACAGAAGCTCTTAATTTTCTCTCATGTGTGAGAAGGCACAGCTTGTCGCTGAGTTAATAACTGTCACTCGGTCAGTCGGTTAGTAAAAAATATGAAATCCTCCTCGCATGCTACTTCATTTCATAAACTCTTTCTCGCATCGTATTTTCTATAGACTGGCCGGCTTAATGGGTTTGTATTATAAATAAATATACGTCAGCTACCCATGATATCCCAGGGAGTCTCCATGCCATGGTTAAATTCATTATTCATGCGCTCAAGTGTAGGAGAATTCATCTCTCGCAAATAATGGAAAAACCGATTTTGAATTCATTACGGATAAGGTTCCAATTCAACTGGGTTTTTCTCATGATTATTGGCATTGTCTGGACTCCAGGTGAAGTGAGGCTTAGATAAAATCAGGGTTATTACCCGTAGTATGGATAGAAATTAAAATTATGAAGAGTCAAAATGGACGAGGCTAAAATCGTGATGGGTACAGTTTTCTCAGCAACATTTACAATGATTATGAAGAAATTATAAAACGGAGTTGAAAGTAACACTGCCATCAGCCTGCCGTACAAAGAAAGGTGTCTAATCCAATGAGAGTAAGCATAAATAGCTAGGTCGTAGTACAAAGAACTATTTTTTGAGTGACTGTCCAAATTTTACGTGACGCTTGAATCCCAATTTGTCCTCTCTTTGGTATAACTAGCAAAATTATAGAAATCTCTTCCAATTTTGACATCATATTGAGCATATGAAACAGACAAGTCCACAATTATGAAGTAACAAACTGAGCTTTCAAGCTGAGAGATTTCAATTAATCCGAGTAATGGAAATCTGGGCGAAAGGATCCTCATTATTTTCTTAGGTGACGTGTGAATGAAGAAATGAAATCACATTACCAGAGGAGTTTTCTCCAAATACCAACTAAAAATTTTAACTGGCTATCATATTTTCCGTTTCGATTCAACTAATAGTCACTTCAATTTTTTATTGCATTTTGGGGTACCTTTAAAAAATTTGGCCAATTGATACGAAAAATAAATGAAAAATGACTGTAAATTCTATGGTTTTCGGCTCAAGTTGATGGAAATTTATGACGAAAAGTGAATAATAATAATTTTATAAGTTTCACTGATTTCTATTTTAAAAACGACCGGTTTCGTCGAATAATTGACATCTTCAGGGATGAAGATGTCGACTATTGGACGAAAATGATCGTTTTTTTTTAAATAAAAATCGGTGGAACTTACAATGTTATTATTATTCACTTTTCGTAAAATTACTGTCTTAGAAACATGAAACCATTTAAAGGTTGAATATATTCTTAAGATAGAAATGACGAACGTGATTTATCCAAGATTCTGACGCCGTCATTTTTTTCAAGGAGTGGCATTCAAAGGTAATGGAGATGCTTAAACAGAGAAATTTGAGAATGATGAAAATACGATCAGGAGGAGTTGTGTAATGTATTGCCGAAATTCCGATGTAAGAGAACGACAGTGTGACAATGGCGGGCATTCGGCTGTTAACATTTTGATCGCCCATCACCGAACGTTCGACGTGTTTACGAAGAAACCTCCCCTTAGTCATTGGTGATCGCATGCGCCGGATTTATGGGCGAAAGGGAGATGTACCACTGCGCCCTGAAAGACCCCATTTCATCTCCATCTAATACTTTTTTCGAACAAAAAAAAAAATATATATATATATATGAAATGGAACAATCGATATCGAATGGCCCGTTTTAAGGCGAGGTCGCGTCCGCTAACCCCATCACTATGCGAGGCGTTGCGCTCTTTCGCAACTCGCACTCCCGATGGGTCCATAAACCGGCGAGGAATCGCTGCAGACCCCGCCCCCGCATGCATCAGACGCCCGAGGTGGCAAATGGTGCGCGGTGGCCGGGGGCGAGGGTGGGGTGGATGGCCAAACCCCATCCACCCCCGCTCCCCATTCCATCGCTCCCACCCACCCCCTTCGTCTTCCATCCGGAACCTCCATCACACGCGAGGGTATATCATCAACCATCATCTCCCCTAATCCTCAATAGGCTATGCCGGTTGAATAGAATAGGGATTGTGCTCTTCGTTCGTGGGTTATTCTCATTAAATTTATTGATGAAGTTAAGATTCGTTAAAAATATACGTTGCATCCATCATTAGATATTTGTTTATCGCGTCGATTAAAAAATAATACAGGTGGAACATCTGCCTAAATATTTAATAAAAAGCATACGTCAGCATATATTACTAATGCTATCACTTCTCTCCTATATTCATCCCAAGTCGTTTTCCGGAAAGACATGCTCATTTTTCCACACAAGATTATTCTCCTTCTTTTTCGCCATAATAAGAGCCCTTGATTTAATACACGTTGTTTTACTTTGAAAAGAAATAATAGATTTTTTACAACAGAAAACCGAGCTTTCCATTGCTCTAGAGCTTTCTCGATGAAGGTGGTGAGAATATTAGGGATCCACCTACTACTTAAGTGTTTTACTTAAATGAGTTTAAAGAAACCCGAGGTTTCTGGCGAAATTTACTGATTGACCTTCGACCTTCCTAGATACATCTTAGAATTAATAAACTTCTTAAGAGAATTAATAAACCATCCGGACTCAAAATGTGTAAATGAAAGAACCGAGCATGAGTACCTCCCTAGTTAAGAGAAAAAAATGTTGTGTAAGAACGTATTTTGTGCATGTTGCCCTTCTTTTGTGAGTATACGATATTTCGTATAATCACCACAATATCGCCTTGTATATCATTTTACCTGCTTATATTAGATACATACTGCATTCCATTACATATTCTTTTAGTTTCTACACTGTTAGAATTAACATTAAGTTTGCATTTTTATAAATTAGCATTACATCTTCTGTTTATGATAATGCAACATAAAATATGTTATTTGACATGTGCATGACACAGCCCTTATGAATGCAACATGACTATCCTGTTAAGGTAGCACGGTAGATAAACGACAAGAGGTGGTATGGTTGCAATTAAGGAGAAAATTCCCCTCATTTACGAAATTTATTCCAAATGACCAGATCGATCACGTCACAGAAGGGAAATCTTTTTTACCCGCGATTCTGGAATGAATGAAAACAATTCATCGACAAAGTGGAGGTCCGGCTCGCTATTCATTTTATGCGGAAATACTGGCTGACCTGGAAGGTGGGGAGGAGGCGACCAAACGCCCTCAACGCCTCTCCCACGCACCCTAGTGTGTTCCCCCAGCCCTCCACGAACGCCGAAAATATTCTCCCCGTCGAAAACGCAGCAACCGCCCTCTCAAGAAATATCATAAACGTCCTCTCCCTCCCTTCTGACTCTAAGCACTCCTAGGAGTGGATGCCGTCGCCTCGATGAGACGCCTGGGGTGCCGAGGCCACGTGTTTGTGTGGGTGTATGTATGTATGCACGCGTATAGGTGGGTAGTTATATACATATATGTGCCTCCTCCCACGGCAAACTCACAAGCTCTCACATGCAAACACACGGAGAGGAAGGAGAGTGAGAGAGAGGGATATAGAGAGAGAGCAACAGCTGAGAGGTGATCAATACCAGACTAAACCCGTCAACAAGATGGCGGCGGATCAAGGAAAAAAGGAAGGAGGAGGAGGAGGGGTGTGGGAGGGAACGGAAGAGGTGGAGTGGGGAGGAAGGAAGAAAGGGCATCGCAAAGTGGAGGGAGGAGCGAATAAGAACGTGGACGAAAAAGTCCAGGGGATGGAGAGAGGGAGAAAGAGAGAAAGAAGAGGGAAGTAGAGTGTAATGGAGGGATGTGTGCAGAAGGGAGAGAAGAGGTGTGGGTTGGACAGTTCGATGGCGCAGTTAAGATAATGCGAGGGAGGGAACAAAAAGGCGGGGATTGTGAATTAGGGAGGGCGAACGAGGGTGGGGAGAGGGTTTGGGCGGGTTGGGGGATGCTAATGGCGGTGGGAGGGAAGAGGAGTGGGGTGGTACGTAGCGCGACGCAGAGGGAGGATTTTTCGGGAGGCGTGGAGGGAGGAAGAGATGTCGGGGAGGAGTGTGTGTGTGCGTGCGTGGAGGGAGAGAGAAAGAGTACGGAGGCACTCTCCACGGCGAAACCGAAGGGAGGGAGGGCAAAGGGGATGGGGGGACGATCCACGCTGAGTGCAAGGTGCGAGCGGAACAGCGTGGAGGAGCGAAGGAGGAAGAATTTCCGCCGAGCACATCGCGTCGGCCAAATTCCCGTAAACATTCCCTCTCCGGAGAACGCAGAGATGCCAGGGAAATTCACGGCTGCTCTCTTAAAATTCTGGGAATCGTTTACGGAGGTCAAAAATAGGAAGGCCTATCGTCACTGCCTTTTTAACATAACGCCATTGTGCCATTTCTGTGTATTAAAGAGTACGTAATGAGGCATTGATTTTAAAGTGATGGAAGGAAAAAATATTGGATAGCTACGCAAGAGCTTGGGAAATAACAGCGGCATTAATTTAAATGAATGTACGCAATTGGGTACATTAAGTAATGTTGAATGGTTTGGGATGGAGGAGTTTATGGGTGTTCTGAAATGTTCACTTAGTTTTTTAATACTCCCAGTAACAGTCAACAAACTATTACTTTTCGATAGAATCCATGATGATAATTATTTCATTTAATCAAACTGCCATAAAATATTTACATCTAATCATAAGGTTTTCATTTTTGCTGGGTCTTCGTCTTAAGCTTACCACCACCGTCATTGACGAGGAAGCGACCATTGATGTAATCCCCCTCAGCAGATGAAAACATATCTATTGTAGAAATGCCTGCAAAATAGTGACTACTCGAACGTGCCGTGAGCCATGCTCGGTACCCACAGTCTCTTTCCCGACGGAAAATTTTGCTGTATTTTTTCAGAAGTCATCATGATAAACTCCTCAATACAAGCATCGGTCAAATAGTTTGAATTTATACCATGACATTTCACGGAGTAAAAATTAGTTATAGTTTATTAATTAGGATATAGTTATGCAAAAACCAGTCCTGCCAATCCAGAAAACCAATGGTCGTCGCTATGATTATGTCACTCAGGATTTCATCAAAATTATACTTCCTACGGGCCATCCATTGGAAAAAAAACATAAAACTTAACTCCCTTCTCCATATAATCTAAAACTAATCCACGTAATGAGAATTCAAAATTTCACCTGCTATTGCAGAATTCTAAAGATATGCTGTCATTAAATGATACGTATTAATAGCAAAATTACACTCGGTGAGATTCGCAAAAATCTAAGAATGTGAACGGCATAATGAGGATAATGACCGAAGAGGAGCGTTTTGGGGAAAGGAAAAGAGAGGTCTGTATAAGAGGAAGTGTTTAGCCTGAAAATGACAAAACAGATTATACAGGACACATAAGAAGGGAGAGATAATGAAAATGGGGAAATGAGTACAGCATTTACAAGCTAAAAACATGATTATACCTATTTATTGATTCCTATCCCGAAAGCAATCTGTATTTTGGTATTTTAACATTAAAGTAGAATACAGGCACCCGATGAATACGTTCGGTGAAATCCACACGAACAACGTAGGGCATCAATTATTTCCTTACTCAGGAGCATCATCCATTTCCAACAACTGTATGGTGCTCAGAAATTCTTCCCGATTAATTTTAGAAAGAGGTTGCCATAAGGTATCAATCAGATTTGAATCTGCGAGCAACCAGTCTGTGGCTGAATCCTCCATCCACTAAGCAACTTCGTAGCTAGTCTTTATAGTTATCTCCCAACTATTGATCTAGATGGTTAAAATATTGGACATAATTAAGGGAGAAGATAAGGAAAGATGAAGTATGCCATGAGCACAACTGTCGTTATTGCTCGACAAATGTTTCACCACTTTTGATTCCTTTTACCAACCACAGATTCAAACACGTAGGTTGGTTAAATAGTTGAGGGTAGAGCTTGCCTATTACTTAGTCGAACAGCGTGTGAACTTTACACATCAGGGTATGGTGTGCAGTTCCTTTCCCTGTGCCACCGATAGTGTTCCAAGAAGATTTGGTACCCGAAAAATCACACTAATTGGGTGAAGCTGAGGGTACCCAGAGGCGTCCCCGAGGAATCAAAAATGGACCCTCCGGTCAGTAGTCCAAAGCTCTACCCACGGAACTACCACATCCCTGAATCCTCTTACTCTTCCCTTGTTCATTCCGTTACTCGTTGATAGTATGAATTATTTTCAATGTAAAATAATATCATTTAATTAATCTTAGTTCTATTGTATATAATGAATTGAATATTAAGATACAATTGTGACGCACTTTCCAAGAAAAACTGTATCTTCACGGTTTAGGAAAATGTAAGCGGAACATTTAGAAAAATGATCGCAAATTTTATCATTGCGTTAAAAACGTTTTCTCCATAAAATGGATAGGCTTCGAGAAAAACAGGAACAAAATTCAATCACTCGAAACATAATGGAATAACATAATGCCTAATGAATCTGACTAATACCGAGGAACAGATGACCTTAGAGGGTGAATAAGGGCAACGGCCTGCCCCATCCTATGCATTATTGAGGGTCCCAACGCGATGCAAATTGGGAAAAATGCTCGAAAACAGAGCTTTGGTGAGAAAGAGCCCAGCCCGGGTGTGGCCATCTTAGCGACAACACAAGCGAGAAAACCCAAGACAGGAAGCTCGGAGACGGCGAGGGAGCGAGAGGGGAGGAAGTGTAGCGAAGGAAGAAGAGAATGAAGCACGGATACAACGGGAGTATGGAGACGAAAAAGCAGAGGAGGGGAGGGATGAAGGTGGAATAGCAGGAGGGAGAGGGGTAACGAAGGAGCAAGGGGAGAGAGGAAGCTCACTTCGACTCGACTTGCTCTTGACTCGTGGCTCTTGAATCGGACGCGTGCGCAGGTGCATTCGACGGAGTCTTCAGTCGCCCTCCTCCACCACCCCTTCCTCTGCTCCCCCCCGTGTCCCTCGCCCTGCCGCCTCCTTGGCCCTTATCGGGGCCCCGCCCCCAACAGCCGAATCGCTGCCTTCCTCACCCCCGGCAAAAACCATCTCCTCCGCTTCCCTCCCCGTCGTATCCTCCCCGCTCTTCCTTCCTGCCCCGCAACGACTCCGACTCCACAACCCCCTCCCCCCGGTTCCCAACTCCCCTGCCCCCCTCCTCATTACGCCCTCCTCCATCCCCGCGTCGCGAACCCTCCACCGCCTCTTCCGCTCCCCCTCCTCTACCCCTCGCACAGACACCCGCTTCCTTCCCACGCACGCCCCCTTCGCCCTCTCCCCCTTTCCGCCTCTCCTTCCCCCGGGACGTCATCTTTCTTTCCCGATACTCGCCTATCAACACGTGACCCTACACCCTGATTTCCCCGGCTCCGGCATGCCGATTTCCCCCGCTGAGCCATCCCTACGCCGCGTGATTAATATAATTATTCCGCGACTACAACCATCACTTCGCTCCGCCTCCGTCCGCCTCTATCTTCCGATAGACAGAGGGAGAGAGAGAGATGGAGGGAGAGAGATCGAGCGAGCCTTCCAAAGTCTTCATTTGCATACCACCTCGGACGGGCGAAAAGTCGCAAAATTCTCCCCCATGCCGACCAACACCCGGTCTCGACATTCCGTGCAAAACCTTACCTCACCCACGATCTCCTCTCAACCCCTTCCTACCCTTGATTTCGGTCGCCTCCACCCCACTCTCTCTCTCTCTCCAGACTGAAATTTCAGCATCCCCGCGGGGGGTGGTGGACCTCTCGTCGTGGGTGGATGTAATTTAGTGTCCTCTCCCTCCCGGTCCATCGAGCACTTATATGAGTTACCTTATATGGGGGAGGAGGGATTTTCAATTACCATCTCCTTTGCAACCGATTCCTCTGGCACCTTTCCGCAGGAATTGGGGATCCCGAGAGTGCACTCCTCCACGAGAGTGCGCGAAGTTTATACCAGGCAAGGATTAGCTTAGTCGGTGGCGTATCTGCTGTGTGATCCAAAGGCTCTAACCTCTCTGCGATCATTGAGGCACGCTTCGAGCCGACGACATGAAATTCCGGTACATATATGGTATGCCATCTTCCGTGTGCTATTTCACAAGGGTATGGATATCATCATGAGGATTTTTATTAATTTTCTAAATGATTATGAAACCTTTGAAGGATAAGATTAATAAAACCTGCTTGAAACGGCTAGAAATGTGAAATACTTGCATAACATAGATGAATGTGAGCCTTTGGACAGAAAAACAGAAGAAATAACTATATCGCTTTTATTACAATGACTAAACTTCGCTTTGGGGGTCTCCTTCATATAAAATGAGTTATTCTGTTCAAAATTCTTAATTGAATTTGTTCATTCATACACGTGAAACTATTTATCACACCATTTTATGATATTCTGAAGAAGAGTACATGCAAGAAATAACGAAAAGCTTCGAACCCCGGGGGTATTCTCTTTGTTTTTTTTTGTGATTGGAAATGTCTCATGAAGATACTTGTATAAAAAATCTTTCTCTCGACTATCATTTCCCTTTCCATCGATGAAGTCTACGAATTCCTCAGCACTACCGGGCCCCGTATTTTCCACGCCGGTCTCTGCTTTAGGTAGCAAGGCGGAAGGTGCTGATGCCGCATGGGTTCATCTCCGTTTATGAAATCGCGAGCGATATAAACAAAGCCTACCTCTTATGACGATACCGCCCGGAAAGCGAGTGCATGGGGGAGGGTTTGGGGGGGCTAGCGATTCGTTTGCTAGAGACACTGGGGTCTTCAATCCAACTCGTGCCCGCCGCGGGGGTGTGAATGCGGAGTTGGAGGGTGAAAGGGGATTGTAACTAGAGTGAAAGGATGAGAGGGAACCCCTTGAGGCCGAGGGGTGAGGGTATAAAGGTGGCGGCGGTTAGATGGGTGGACGCCGGAAGGCATTGAGCGGGGAACGAAGGAAGAGAGGGGATGGGGAAAAGGGGATGTGGGCACGTCTGGAGGAAACAGGGGATGGAGATTGCGTGGGACGGGAGAGAGGAAGATTGCGCGGTGGAGAATGTGAGTCCTCCTTGCGCCTATTAGTATGAACTCAGTGATGTCCACTTCTGTGACGACGGTGGTCCTTCGAAACTGGGCTTGTAAAGTGAGTACACTCTTCCCCACTACTGCCATCCCTTTAACGGAGATGAGACCTCGGTCGACTTTCACGATTGCCGAGCTGATTTCCGGATAATTAATTTTTTTAATTTGAAAAATAATTGCAGACATATACGATAATTATAACGGCAATAGACTCAATTAATTAAATCAATAGAAAATACTCTTCGAGGAACGTAGATTAAGTAAAGAGCACGGGGATAAGCGTGCTATGTAATAATTTGGACAGGCTACATAATCGTTCGTGAAAAAAATGGGGAAAAATAATTAATTGAGCGAATAATAAGACATAAGTATATAGTGGATAAAGTTGGTAAAGACAGAGAAGACCTTGCGTTTCAAATGAAACCAAATGTGTATTGAGTACGGCGTTAACGAGCTAAGAAGCCTCAGCATACTGATAGCGATGTCAGTCAGGAAAGCACACGGAAAATTAAATATGGAGGATGGAAATCAGTTCAGATGTGAAATAGGTTTGAATGCGGGTGAATTTTGCCCTACCCTGACGGTTGGAGTTTCAAGTGAGGATGAAAATGATATTCATAGAACACCTTTTCATGACGAAGATCAGATTTAGTAATACGCAATACAAAATTCTCCATAGAAATAAATACGTAAATGATATGATTCTTGCGTAGTAACCAGTTGAGATTGACTAAAACACTGCTAAGCAGAATATTTCTATGGAATTATAAATGTAAAAATCTCATATTTCTTTATGAGTTATATTAAAATCGGGTTTTTGGCATAAAAACATAAGAAAGAGTTTCATATTTATTTACCTTTCATACTTTGAAAAATTACACCCTGCATTTATACGAGTATACTACATTGGTGTTTAAGCTTCAAACTTTGATATCAAAAGTTCATTAGTGCAAACTAAAATTTGTGGGCAGTATCTAGTCACCAGTAGTAAAAAGTAAATTATTAAAAATTACGTGCACAGCGAACTTGGAGTAGGGATGAATTTCATACAGGATATAGTTCAGAATGACATGTAAAGATATTAGGTAGGCTTCCATTACTTACTTGAGACGTGTGTGATACAAAGTAAATGATATTGCAATGATTATTAACCTTATCCCAATGAATAAACACCCTTTCCTCCACTTTTTGGAATCCAAATTTCTTTTTTTCACGCATTTTAAGCAGACCCGTAATTTTATCTCTTAGATAATAGGAATGGGGTTATGTAATCATAAGATCCAGTAGGATATAATCTTGTAGCCACCGCAACTTCCGGTAAAGATATTGTATTGTGAGTAATGAGAAATCCTCTCAAAGTCCCTTTCACTAATTATAAGAGCAGTTCGATACTCTCAGCTGATTAGCGGATAGATTTAATGGACTCACTATGAGAAATAATACCTATTATAAAATGCCTAATACAGAAACGACCGCGGATGAATGGCATAAAAGGACCTACGGAAATCCTCAAAGCGATTTGGGGAATCAGACATTTCCTATCCGGGAGGAGAAAGGACACCACTGTTCACATCATGCGATATGTCTCGTTCGCCGACGAAGTTGAAAATTACTGTCACTCAAACAAACGCTTAGGTTTGCGAAACAATGGCAAGCCCAAGTTTGACGAACAATGAAATTCCTACGATGAGAGACGTTTCATCCTCTCAACACGCTATGATTAATTTCGTCAACTTCGTATTGTTAGACTGAGTAGATAAAAAGGTCGCTATTATGAATTTTCATTTCCTAAATCCACTCCCGAGGGGAAGATTCAAAGAAGTGAAAATATCCAGAAGCATCTGTGTGGAAATTCTCTTCTAGGAAAGAGGTTCGTCCGACCATTAACTACTGTAGATTAAAAGATACGACTTGGGAAATGAATTGCACTTCTTCGTTAAGCTAACTACATCTGAACACTTGTACCGCTAAGAAAAACAAATGGGATTAGGTGGTAGAGAAGTATGACTGGAGGTTAAAATTGAAGAAAGCGATAATGTTAATGGGCTTTTTTTTCAACTGTCCTGCAACGCCAAGTCACTTACGCCGTAAGTACTCTGATAAACTGATGAAGATATTGATTTTGCATGTGGTTTTGTTCTCTTTTACGGGTGCTGACCTCACACCCCCCGCCACACGCCCTTGCGGCGGCTTGCTGGGTGTTATGTAGATGTAGAAGAAAGTCGAACCATGTGGTCGAATACAGTTCAACGACCTCCATACCTACCTGGGTAATTTGACTGACAACGTCATCACAGGTGAATCCGTCTTAATCATTTGGCTTAATCCCTATACCGGAACGAAAGATGCTATTAAAATGTTGGTGCACGGGCAGACCATAAGGTTTATCAAACCTCAAATCCCGGTAAGTTAATGCACCTTCTTCTTTGGTGTATGTGGGTGATTCCTCGCTAATGGTTTTTAATATATCTAGATGTATTCGTAAAAAACCGTTGATTAGACCAATAGGTCGCTAGCTGGAATATCAAGAGATTCACAGCTCTATTTTTACCTCTGATGAGGTACGATTTCTTAGGGCCTAAACGATGTTCATCATAGACGTGGAATTTAGCGAAAATTACTCTCATTTCGTAAAAAATATTCGCTAAGAAGAAGGAATCCAGAACGCAATGCGCATCCTTGAAAAATCCGCGTAGACCTCGGGAAAGATTTCCGCGACCATTCATCTCACCGCCGAGACATCTGACAGCAACCTTCCCGCAATCTGCAGCATTACTCCCACTTTAAAGGCATCCCGAATTCTTATTTCAGAGTGCTTAAAATGCGTCACTCTTACTTACACTGAGGCCGTGATACACCCGGAGACACTGGCGAAGTATATACAATCCCATTTTCCGCCGTCTTCTTCCCCGATCCGCCAACGTCTAGGAAGGAGTTCGTATCCCCGTTTCCCCCGAATCCCCCCCGGGTTCCTCCTCACTCGGGGCCTCACCATCGCACCCCGTCCCCCCCCCTCTGTCTGTGATAGTCTCGTTGGTGGCGCGGGGGAGGGGGGGAAGTGGGAGGGAACGGATGGGGAGGAACACGGTGGAGGTTACAGCACCACGGCACCCCTCCCTCCCCAAACATTTCTCCACTCGCTCCCTTCCGTCCCTCCTCCGCAACCACTCCCCCCTCGTCCTTCTCGCCACCTCTATGGATCCGCCGAAGGAGGCAAGGGAAGAACGTGGGCTGGTGCTTCGGAGGAAGAGGAGCGGGGGTGGGTGTGGAGGAACGGGGGAGAAGGCGGCGGGGGGGCCGCCGGTGGGGTGAGGAGGGCAGAGGAGGGATAGAGGCGGGGAGGGAGGGGTTTGGCGGGGCCTCCCCCGCTAATCCCGGGGAATAAGAGAAGCCCACGAGGCCCCCGGGCAGGGCGGCGTCCGGCCCCCGCATTTGTAAGTGGGGCACGTAGAAGCTGACGGGGGGGGGGTAGCGAGGAGGGGCGAAGGGGGAGTTCGGGGAGGCTGGGAGAGTGGGGTTGGGAGAGGGATGGTGTGGGATGAGGCGCCCCGTTCGAGCAAAAGGGGAGGCGGGGGGGTAGTAGGGGGAGAGGATGGCGTGCGTGCCCTAGAGGTTAGTGGGGGGACCTTCTCTCGCTTCCTCCCCCCCTCACTTCCCACCCCCAACCTGCTTACCCCAAAAACCCTCCCCCCACTCCTCCTCACGTCCCTACCCTCTCTCCTCCCTCATGATGCTCTCTCTCTCCGTCTTACCCCTCTTCCTCTTACTCTCTCTCTCTCTATCTCTCCTTCCTCCTCCGCCCAACTCAATACTTCTCCTTACCTCCCCGTCCAAGCCTCCTCCTTGCCTCCCACTCTTGGCCCTCCTCCCATTGTCTAAGTCGCCCTACCTCACAAAACCTTCTCTCTCCGCCCAACCCGCTCCGGCGACCCAAAACCTACCTACACTCCTCCACTCCCCCTCTCCAACTCCCCCCGATTTCAACCCCGAACCCAATGGCCTCCTCCCCCTCTCTTGTCCCTGTCGAAATGCCCTCACTTCGAATCCCGAACCCTGCATGCATCTCTCTCATTCTCTCAACTCGCGCCCTTTTTCCACAAATTTCTCCTCGCCCAAAATCCACTCCCATCCCTAAATCCTGCAAAATGTATTGCTGGCATCCTTGCTGTCCCAATTTCAAATGGTGGTGGTCCAAAAAATAAAATTTAGCTGGAATGCACACAACGGCTCACCGAGATTCCTTCTTGTGCCGATAGACCGATTCGCTATAAGTGCGAGAGTTTAAACTCACTTTTTTGCAAGGTCATCGCTTGTGCGGGCATCTGATGCATATCAATGTGTCTGTCATCACAATTGCTTGCTTCTATAGCAAGTGCTAAAAAAAAGCTGATAGAATCCAATCCGTCTCCCAAACAAGGAAGTTAGAGTTATTTGATACAATTCACAATGCCATTTTATGATAATCTTCTGAATAAATTTTTCTACTCATTCTCCAAACCGATTTAAATTAAAACTTATATTCGGTTATGCATACATTTATGTCCGAACTCATGTTCATCACATCAATTGCTCTCTCTTCCATAAGCTTGACTGATAACAATTAATTTATGAAAGCTGAATATAGTTGCCAAATATAAATAATAGTGACAACCACACATATGACGAAACTTACGAGATACTAGTTTAATTGGTGGCGCAATAAGATATCATAGGACCCACTAATAACCAAACTCCGGATCCGGCAATGGCCAAGATATTTCGTTCGAAACGTACGTATATTAAACGTAGTTCGACACAATAAGTATTAACCTACAAGGCAGGGAGTGCGCGTGGTTTAATATATATATATATATATATATTAAATAGGTCCCCCCACCTATTTGAAAAACCCCAACCCCCTCATTCCTTACCTTTCTCCTGGTGCTGCACCCCCTGCCGCACACCTTTTTGGTGGATCCCAGGGTATTGATGTAGATTTATATTTAGAGTTTTAAAAAATGAATAAACTTGAGTCTTCATTTGAAAATTGAGAGTGACTCTCCAAAGCCTTAACAATAACGACATATTCCATTCACAAATTTACTGATAAACCAAGTTGTGCCCGAAGAAAAATTAGTGTGGTCATTATTTGGATAAAGGCGAAATTAACCCAAGTTATTCATGCGAAATTCATTTCTACCTTTGTTTTCGCAGTAAATCATTCTCTTGCCGAGTTGTTCCGCATTTACCGCGTTCTTATGTTTTCAACCTAAATTCACTTCTCGACCTATCGAATCGCGCCGTAAATAAATAGAAAGAAGAAGGGATACTCACGTTAGTCCAACCGTGTTACATATACCTGTATACTGCCGATGACCTAAGTTGTTAATATATCATAAATAAATTGTCATAAGTGATTCCCAGAAATAATTAAAGTTGACTTCCAAACTGTTAATAATTTGACATCTTATAAGCCAATGAGTCGATTTGAATTTGAAATCAAGTGTCGACATTTATCTTTACTCTCTACAAAAGTCTTGAATTTTGTCAGTTCCTGGAATTCACCGTAAATTCCTTGCAACATGAGTACCACCACACGCTCATCACAGCACCTCTTCCGCCCGGATACACCTCTTCATCTTGCTTTCGCTTCTTATTACCTCTCCTGGCAACCTCGCCCCTCGTCCCCTCACGGTCCACGGCGCTCTTTATATTTCCATCCACCCACTCCCGCCTCCCCTCTAGCCGCTCCCCGCCCACCACACCAGCTCTCGCAGTCACCTTCCCAACCCCTGCCAACCCCATTCCAACCCTTTCACCTTCCTCCTTCCCTCTCGCCCCTGACACCACAGTTTCACATATGACTCCGCCATATTTTTCCCCGGGAGTTTCCCCCTCTTCCTTATATTTCCCACCCACACACATTTTCTCTCATCCTTCCTCCCTCTCCTCCCTCGCTCCTCCAGCTTCCGCCATCCCCATCACCCCGTTCGGGTCCTTTCCTATCCTGCTCGCCCCTCCGGTCCATCTGCTGTTGTTGGCAAACTCTTCGATTGTCTATTCCGGCAACATCCACATCTTTCTGTCCCTCTCCCTCGTTCTCTCGCACGATATAAACTCTCGCACGGATTCCGCCTCTCTTTTTTTTCCCCAGCTCCCCGCCTTTATTGCCCTCGGAAAATAATAATAGTGTTAAAAAAAAGAATGCGATGCGGCCGAGCATGCGGGACTTCCGTTCACTTACGTCTGCTAATCTCAAAATGCTTTCGTGTGCTCCCGACCTAGTGGAGATCAGAGATGATATCGCCACCGTGATTGCAATGCTGGAGGGTCACGGCGTTAAAATGGAATAGTTTTCGTGGTGCAAGACAAAACTGCCTATGTCTGAAAGGCAATAACGCCACATTGATTCCTACGAGACAAAGAGGTTCCGTGGCACGTGGTCAGCTGTGCTCCCTTCTAGGAGATCCAGAACCGACAGGCCACTGCCCTCATTCTTACCACATTAAACAATGTATGTAGATGTTCAATGTACGATTATGTAGATGCATATGAATATAAATTCAAAGTTGGGGAACGTATAAAAACTAGTTGTATTGTAAAACTATGTATGTATATAAAAATTTTTTTCTAACAGGCTCCCCCCACCTTTCCTCACCTATTTGATAACCCCCAACCCCCTCATCCCTTCCCTCGTGGTGCAACACCCCCTGCCACACACCTTTTTTGGTGGCTCGCAGGGTGTTTATTTAGATGTAGATGTAGTTTGACCTACGAAGAGAGCAGCAGCGAAAAAGATTCAGCTCCACCGAAACCAACCTAATAATATCCAAAAGTCTTTAAATACAATAAGCGCTCCTTGAATCGAAATAAGTAGACATTATTAAATTGATAATTTAAATAATAGGCTGACTGGCTAAACGAATATACGATATTCAGAATTGTGTAAAAATATTTACGTCCAATATCGTCTACATTTCAATATTTATGCACCGTCAATATTCATCTGATGTACATATTTATATACCGCCCACGGATTTTTCTTTCCCTTCTATTACTTATGTCGCTACCAAATCTTTGATTTATGGAAGCACTGAATGAATTCATGTTTCGAAGGGATCAGAATCCGCATTTTTTGTGGGCAAATGTAGAATCGTCGTGACGACGTGCAAAATGATAATTGACTTGAACGAGTATTCATAAATCACATACATCGCGTGAAAAGAGAAAAAAGAACGCTTTAAAATAGAGAAAAAATATTATCGATGGCGTGTCGAAGCCGAATGTTTACATATTTTTTTGTGTGTCCGACTTAGGTGTGGAAAATAATAAATAACTGAAAGGAAAGTGACGAATTCAGGAGGAGCTTGAATGTGGATGTGCGGATCTTGCCTACATTTTTTTCACGAGAGTATCACTCAGTCTCAGTTCGGCCTTGCTTCATATCTTGCTTCCCGGATGAAATTTTTAATCAGTCCCCTAACTCACCGTCGCGCGCCTCGGGACAAAGGCGTTCCGATTGTATGTCCTCAGGTGAGCGCTGTCAAACTCGTTGACTACGGACTGGGGGATGGGGACTCGCACTTTCCGCAATTACGCCGTCGACTTAATAAATATGCAAATATTTACGATTGCGCCATTTTTTTCGTGCGAGTGGGAATAAGAGCGACCTGGGCTTGGGGTTCCTAACTGTCGTAACGGTATACAAAAGAAGTCAAAAGGCGGACCATAGACAGGTGCGTCCTACAAAGACTTCACTCGAGGAGAGCCATTTTGATACCAAAGAAGAATTAATTATTTATAATAAGGCGTTGAATCTACATCATTATCGCCAAAAGGGGCAAATCGCAAAAAATTAAGTCTTGATTCGCTAATTGAACGCCAAAAAGTCGAATAATTAAGGCAAGCTTTTGTTTTTGGAATATAATACCATTATTTAATAAAGAAAATGATATGAATTCCGCTACAGATATAACTTTACGGACCTTAATTTTGATGGAACATTTCAAAATCAATTACAAAAAAACAATAGGTTAATTAATGCACAGAGAGAGTCGGTTGGCACGTAATGAATTCGGTACCGTGAAGCAGAAAAGTCTTACTAAAGTTAAGTAGGAGATAGATGCTATAGAAGATAACTAAAAGCTGCGCCCATAATATTGAAGCCAAATAGTATTTCTGAATGCATGACTATTTTACGAGCCATGTTTACAACCCCTTTTAAGGTCCCAAATAGGAATTAAATAAGCATATCATGCTGGAGGAAGAAGAACATGGGGAAAAGGACAAATAAAGCAACCGCAATAAATGCATACGCATAACTCAAGTTATGACCGTCGTATAAAAAGCGAATAAAATCAAAGAAATCAAATTAAGAAGTGAAAATATTCTCCCATGTGTTTCCGTAATTTTGCACCGACCCGCCAAGAGAATTGTCCCTTCCTCAAAAATAAAAAACAAACCAACGGACCGAAATGGAAACGTAGAGAATGCAGCTCGGGTGAGACGGAGGAGGATGAGGAAGTGGTGGGGAGGAGTGGGGGATGCGATGGGGGTGAGGGAGAGGTAAACTGGGGATGGGGGAAACGAGGGAGGGGAAGGATAAGAGAGCAACGCAATAACAAACTTAAGACTGGAGATCGAGTGCTGATTGCAAACCCTGGCGGCAAAGGAATTGGATTCGGGGACATCGGATGAGTCAGTTTATTCAGGCTCAGTCTCGACCCCCGCCCAACCCCTCCCCGACGGGCCCCACCTCCTCCTCTCCTCCCCTCCGCCTCCCTCTCCCTTCTTCCCTGCCCCCTTCCCGTCTTGGATTCAATCGTGTTTCCTACCCCGCCCGCCGCCCCTCTCCACTCCACTCTCCCCCCACCCTTTCCGCAACAATCACTTGCTCACTGCGGAGCCTCTGACAATGAAATGCTCCCTTCCCGTTCCTCCCACTTCCCTTAGGAGCCTCAACACCCTTCAGTGTCTCTCTCTCTCCCATTCTCTCCTCTCCATTCACCACCCTCGGGGGAGGTCCTGCCTTCTCCCGTCATTTCCGTGGTGCCGCGTGGGCTCTCGGCGATCCCCCGTCCGAAAACATTTTTGAGAAAAAATTAAAAGCACCCAGACTCCCGCGTCCCACAATTGGCAAATTGGTCCGTCCTTCGTTATTCCAGACGTGTGGGGTGGGTGTGTTGAGATGGAACTCATCGCGATGCGAATCGACCCCTTGGCAATTTATGCTTCATTCATCGCCGTCGACGCTGGCGGAAGGCGTCAAGTGTTCCTCGGCCAAATTTTCCCGGCCGGCGGAAGGTGCACAGTCAGCAGATAGAAGCATTCTCCAATGCACACTCACTCACTCGATGGCTCTCAGGCGGCAAGAGGTCATATCTCATCGTTAACGGAATTTAAAAGAATGAGTAAAATCACGAAAATGCATTTTACCCAAAATTGGAATTCTAACCCGAAAGCTACCGGTAGGATAAAAATGGGACTGGCGCTTCCCACCAAAATAACCGGGCAAGGAGGAACATCGACTGGTAATTGGAAGAATAACTCTTAGTTTATCATGGAGGGTTGGCAGTTTATTTTGGATAATGAAGCACACTGGTCACCAGATGCATTAACTTTGGCATGTTAATGCAGGGGTTAATTTGGAGAGTTTAATTTAAAGAGGAAACGCAATTTCCCCAACCTACGTAAGGCAATCAAGTTTTTTGTACAAACCGATTGCCAAAATAACCATAATTTTTGTTTTTAAATAACTGTCAAAATAATGTAGCCGACCATTTGGAAAAAAACAGTTATGTAGCCACCCACCGCCAATGTTGTGAATTCCCATAGGAGCATGTAGGAAGCAGTGAATAGATGTTAAATTAAATACATAGTTTGATTATTTGTTTGTTTTTATTTGAATAAAACATTGTTACTCAATGTGCAATATTAGGAGAAGGTAAAACAGTTTATTCGTGGAAAAGTTTCTAAACTTTCATCAACTTATTCCCATAATTTCCCATCACTCGAAAAAAAGTTAGCCTTAACCAATGAACCCAGCTGCCACAGCGAAATAAATATACTGAGATTCCTGCGATTGGGCAAGAACTATAAATTTGATATCCACCAGTAACGAGTGACCACAGCAGCACTTACTCGTAACCTTCAGTAAAATAGAACATTGTCTCGATCAGTCTTGACGTCCATCTACCATTGCACCATAATCCCCAATCTACTCTGCTCATCATATTTATGATTGTCTTTTCCCATTAGCGAGATTGCGACTTCACCCTAAGAATTCTTTCCGTCCTCATTTAAATGCTATCATCTATCGGATGTCTCAAGAAAAATATAATGAATTTCGCACCTTGAGGAATTCTGACAAGCCTAAAATCAGTTATCTTATAGTTTCAGGATATTTCCCAAACTTTCAGGGTTACACGGCGAGACAATTTCAAGACAAGAATTAATGTATGCAATTAGACATAATTCCAGCCATTATACATGATTCCAGCGATTGCAGATACTTACATAATTCCATAAGGCTACAAAATAAAATGCAATAGCCAAATTTCGCTTGCGTGGAAAATGCGTTTCCTTTGGATAACTTTAACTATCATAAAATATTATTTGTGGCCCAAATTTGAATTCACTATTTTACTACATCTTAGCATGCGATATAATCTCCGCTTCGGCCATTGTGATTCCCACGTCGTAACTTAAGTAATTAATTACCTCAATCAGTAAGAGTTTTACAAGGTTATATCTGTGTGTCGATTGCATTAACATTTTCCCATTTTATCCCTCTGACTGCTATCTGTCCCCCATCTCATTTTAGCTAACGAGCGTCCACGCAATATAATGGAGCCGCAATCTATTAGATTCATAGACAGGAAATGTTTAATTCTGTGTTCACAAACCTCTTTGGATGCAAACAACTGATATATTGGCCGTAAAAGTAGATAATTTGCTTTAATATAAGATAATTAGCCTTTGGTGCTCCCGGATTTCTTCTGTCTGCATATTTTATGTCAGTGTTCAGGAAGCAGATTCTTTGTTAGACCAATACGAAAATTCTCAGGGAAAAAAATGACGAGATTCGAATATTAAGCCATGAATAAGTTTAACACTTTAATTTACATTTTCAACTAAATCTGATAATAATATTTAATTGGCGAATTTCGTCAATCATGGTGTAGATAAAGGAGATAAAACCACTTGATGCTTACTTGATTAGGGCACTCAAGCAAGAAATCAATCAATGAGTCAACCTCCGAAGTCTAAACACGGACGTGGATCTTATAATAACAAAAACATAGTTATTTCTTACCATTCTCTTCAATGAAAGTGATTTTTACTTAAAATTCTAACAGCATATTCATGCAACTGTGTTCAAACTTCTTAAAAAAATATGTGGAATTCCAATAATGGTTCGGGCCAAGGAAAGGAATATTTCGTGCGGAAAGACTGATAGCTTTAATTTTAAACAATATTTATAGCCTAACATGTTGAACTATTTCACGATTGACAGATAAAGGATAAAAATGAAAGATATGGGTGACTCTACCGTGACGTTTTTATAGACACATTCATGATGAGAAATAAAAATCGATTGAAACACAAATGTTAATTAGTGAGTCAATGATTTTGAACTTTGATTAGCTTCATTGTCTGTACATGAATATCATGCGTTTTTACTATTTTATTATATCTGAAAGAAGAGAGTAAGGAACTGAAGTCAGGGAAGGTGACAGAGGAAGGAAAGGGGTGCTCAGAAAGAAAACTATAGAAGTGAGTGATAATTTCGCAGAGAAACTGGCGGAGAACAAAAAAGGTATTATATTGAAGGAATCCTGCCGAAAACTAAAATAACGAGAGAAGGTAAAAATAGTTGTGCAAGCTCAATCAATTGAGGAATAAAATGAAATAAAGAAACATAACTCTTAGGGAGAAGAGCTCATTTGAATGTTCACATTTTTGCAAATTATTTCTTTTATTTTTCATTAAAGATTAATTTTTAGCACGTCTCAGTACAATTCTGTTATTTTTAGGGCTTGGCAGTAGAAGTAGAAAAGTTAGATGAAGAGGAATACCTACTTGCGTCAGAGCGTGTCAAATAACCTCTACTGACTCCAAGTTAGTTCTTAATTAGGATTGACCGTAATGTAAATTCCTAGAAAAAAGGGTTTACTCTCTAATGTGCTCTCGGAAAACACCAGAGAAGGACAAGTATATCATTGCTGACCACTAAAAACGACATCCCTTCTACTATGGGAGGCAATGAAACTGCAGTGCGTTGAGTCAAAGGAAAGATTAACTTTTATGTATATTAATCATGAGAAAATTTAATTAAATTGTTGAAGAAAGTAATATTTGTTTTTAACATCGGGAGTGGGAAAGTGGGGGAAAGAGATCTTCGATGATACGGAGGAATTGTAGAGGCAAGGAGATATGAAAGCGCTAAAAAAATAAGGGATTGAAATATTGAAATATGAAGAAAAGTGCCAACTAAATATATGGTGGATAAAAGATGACCTATAAAAGATTGGAAAGAAAATGTATCAATTGAAGCGAAAGAGATTCAGGAAAGGTAAGGCACGTGCGAAGAACGAAAATAACAGAATCAATAAGAACGCTTGAAAAAGTATTTCTCATTTGTGAATAAAGTATTGACAAAGAACAGAGAATTACTGGCAGGGACGTCAAGGTGAAAAAAAAGAGTAAGATAAAGTTTAGAACAGAAGAGATTGAGTAAAGATCAGCGAAGTTTCTTGATATGGAGCGAAGTTTGTGCGGTTCCCGGAGCCGATCCCGGGGGAAGGAGAGATAAACGCAGATTGGAGGCTGTTGAGTTGTGGCTATGATAAGAGCAGAGAAAAACGCTGGTAAAAAAAGAAAAAAGTGGAAGGATGAAATATTACCCAGCAGTTTTGGGGCAATACGAATAAGGAGGAAAAAGTCGATGTGGGAGATTTAAAGAGTTAATTGGATGTTGAAGGCCGCGACACGAGAGAATGCTAGGTGAGCGCGATATAGAAAGGGAAAGAATAAACCTTTTCAAACGAAATGGAGGGACGTAGAAAGTATCTAGAATAGAGAGGGGGATAAATTAGATATTTTGTACGCATAATCTTAAGAAATAACTCTTTGCTACTGCAGGTTAAGCATTTCTTTCGAAACAGAAAAAAAACCAATTTCAAATTCCAAGAAACTGCGGGAGATGCCGCAACATTAACTTTTAACAAAGTCGTACCTTAAGTGTGCAAAAATTCAGTTTAATATAACGCCCCGATAGCTCAACTGGCTAAAGCACTCAGACGGACTTCGAGGGATCTGGGTTCGTATCCCAATCAAGGCAAATGATTTTTACACTCTTGACAATGTTGCACTCTAATTTCCAGAAAAAAATGAATCGTCTACAGGCAAGGAGGAATCTCACACTCACTAATTAAAGGGCTTTGTACGAGCGTTTTACTTAATTTCCCTGTGGTCGAGCCTATCTTAAAATCACCCTAATGCCAACTAGAATGATGGTTGTCAACGAATAAATAATAATAAATAATAATAGTAAAACGCTAGACCGAGCCGGTCAAATGATCACTATAGGGAACTTCATTCCGTCCAACGTATTCCCTTTCCGATCGACAAATTCTCTCTTCCTCCCCCCCCGCACTACATCGTCTTAAATCCACCTCTCACTCCTTTTCTCCATTTCTTCCTCGTGCTTCCGCGCCTTTCCGCGCTCATTTCGTGTGTAGCTCCTCCTCCTCCGTTACGCCCGGGCGCCACAATTCTTCTTAGGCGTTCACTTTGCTGTCGCCCCCCGCACAACCCCCTTCCTCTTCTTCCACCATTTCCCCTTTCATCCACCCCCACACGGGTCCATCTCCCTTCTTGCCACCCTCTTTCCCTCTTTTTCCTTCTCCACTCTTTCCCTCCACTACACTCATCATTCCCCAGTTTCATTTCCCCTGCAAACCCTTCCTCAACCATCTTTCCTCTCCTCCTCCCTCCCGCCCCTCTCCACTCCTTTGCCGCCCAACCTAAACCTCTCGAATAAGGGAAAAAATATAATAACAACCCTCGGTCGCACTTCCTCCCTCCCACGCTCACGAGGGAGATTTTCGGGCGCAGTCACGTTTTGGGTCCGCTTCGTCCCTCTCTTCCCGGGATGCCCTCGGGGAAGGGGGGTAGGGGTGTGCGGAATGGAAGCCGGGAACGCGTGAAACGATCCCAATTGAACTCGAGTATTTCTTTTTCCGCGAATGTAATATCCCCCGCGCGGAAAACGAGGATTAGGGAAGGCGTGATATGGCGACTCGTATATATATATGTATATGTATTTTTTTTCCTCCTCTTCTAGCGTCCATCGGCATGTTTCATCGCAGGTGTCGCCGGATAATGCTTCAGCCGATCCAAGGTGAAGTTAGAAATTTTAATCAGTGAAATATTTTCTATTCAATGGAGAAATCAATGAAATAAAATTATCTCTGGGATTCCTGCCATTGTGGCAATTACATTTTTTTTTGTCGTTTCAATCGCAAACAATTGAGTTTAAGGTGTATTCATCGTTTTGGCCTTTTTGTACCATCTAAAGGTGATAATTTCAAGGAAGAGAATAATTATCCAACCACACAATATCCAAGGTGGTGGTAAGACTAATGACTTCCGATTTTTGAGCCGGTGCACAGCAAGACACCATATCCTGCCAAACTATCTCCATGAAAGGAACCTGAGAAGAAAGGTTTTGCCGATGGTTATGTTGTCTTACGACGAAACCATAATCGTATTTAAATGAAAATTTTAGTGAAATCCGTCAAGTTATTCTTCCTTCACTTACGCCTAATTTGAAAGACTTCCACCAAGTAAAACACCTGAGACAGTGTCTTATTCCTGATAGGAGTGTTTTCGATTGATTTCAAACGATATTTTTACATTTTCCTTACATTTTAAAACGATATTTACACTAAACGTGCAATGGCTCACTCCTGAGCATCTCTGTGTGTAAAATTAACTCATGAAAAATAACAAAAAAATCAAAATTCATCAAGAATTGTGACATTAATTGTGAATTGTGGCGTAGTTGTGAACTTTGAGAATAATCGATTGGTAATCTGCTTCTTGTGGTAAATTATCACTTTATCCCAAATAAATACATAGATTTAAATTTAAAATACTGAATAAAACGACTAAAATTTCGCCTTAAATTATGATCGGCTTATAATGTAATCAAAAGAAGAGCATGAATATACACATCACGAGAGTCTATTCGTATCTTAACCTACGTAAAATGGCGTGAAAGTACTTATATCCATATTACAAAACTGACTAAAATTACATTCAATCAATAGAGTAAGGAAATAATCAATAGAACAAGACAAATTTGTATATTTTAATTTTTTTTGCTGCACTAGTCCAGAGAAATATTTTTATGCACGTTCAATTCATTCTGAAATTCGGGCGATTCTGCCAGGAGACCTTTGAGAGAATCGAGAACTCAATAGTAACATTTTCTGATCTCCACACTTTCCTCGACGTTGTCCATGGCTCTTGTCAGATAGGGAAAGAGACTGGGACCTCACCCAACAGGCCCTAAGACAATTCACGAATCCCATCCCATTGGCTTTTCTTTCCCCATCCGCGGGCGCTTTCTACACACATCCCCTTGCCATTTCAGAGTTCCTGAGTTCCTTTTCACTCTTTCTTCTTGTTTTCACTCCGTAGTCAAGGTCCTTTATTCGTACGTATCAGCCACCCCACACGCTCCATCGAGACCAACTTTCCCAGCTTCCTCTTACCCGGACTTTACACCTTTCCTTCCTTCCTTCCAACTCATACCGCTTGAGGGAAAACCTATAACACCTAACAGGCTCCCCTCAAACCCCATTTTTCGCCCTCTCACCCCCTCCGTTCCTTTCTCTTGCTCACTCTACCTCCCCTCCAAAATCCAAAATTCTCGAGCTCACTGAATTCACATATTCTATCATCATTCCAAATTTCGTTCGTCAAAATACTTATCATAAGTTGGATTGTCCGTATTATTATGTCACTCCAATGAAGAGATACGAGAATGGTTGGACAAAGTCAAAATGTTTCAAGGGGGAAGGGATGGATTACAAAGAGAGTAACGCAACATGGAATAAAATCGAATTCTTCACTGAAAACCTAAAATATTGTTACTCTCGCATTCCCATGCATGCAAGAGCTAATAATAAAATGAATACCGATTTTTTTGAATGTGTTTATTCAAATTAAAAAATTACAGAACTACCGCAAACCTTATGATGATGTACAATTTATTTTAATAGTAATATTATTACGATCACAAAACAAGTGAGTAGTATTTCATTTCTAGAGAGAAATTAGGCAAGGTTTGGCGTCCACAACACGCCCAGCGAATAAAAAACCCTCAATGAACAACCAATTAAAGAATTATCGAGACCGTGAAACGTTTTTTACAAACAATGTATTGAATATTACTGTGCTTCATGTAAAACGGTGTAATGTAATGTGCTTCATGTAAAACCTAACGCCTAACGAAGAGCAAGGATCAGAGAAGTGAGGAGGAGGAAGAAGTTTAAGAAAGTATGGCGTCCGCGAAGAAATCCTATTGAACATGAGTTACACAAAGGAATTGATAATTGTAGAGCGCTCTTTTTTCCAAGATAAAAATTATCACTCTACTGGCGTATTTCCCACCATTACATTTTGCTTGCAAATATGCAGTATTTGGTTCAATATCACAATAGATATATCTACATCTACTTAATCCCTCGCAAGCCGCCACAAGGGCGTGTGGCGGGGGTATTAGGGCACCACCCGTAATTAAGAAAAAACTACATGCAAAAGCCACAAATTTATACAAACCACAAACATTGGTATGCATTCATGCAGAAACCCTTACAGCCCACACACATGCAAACACTCAAACTACTGACTAACATACGCATATTAGTCAATAGTTTCAGTGTAGGTTGAGTGTGTGTTATATAAATATTCTGATGCCTTTGCAATGTTTAATTTTGTTCCAACTTGTAAATTAAATGTTTTTAATATTACTAAAGTGACTTCGGTTTCTTACTATCATGACTCCTGATTGCTCTGGGAAAGAATGAGCATTTGAATCTATCTGTACTGGAATCTTCCTCCCTTATTTTATCTTTGTGGTCTGATCTACCTAAGTAGCGTGGGCCCATAATGATTCCTTTGGTGTCATTGTTTAACTCGTTTGTTCTGCACCTTTCTAAAAGTCTAAGTCTCGCTTGCACTCTTCGTATCTAAAGTGGCTCCCAGCCCAAATCGACTTGTGTGTTGTTTTTTCCGTATCTAATATTGATAGATAGAGCAATTAATATTTTATTTCTTTTCCACTAATATTTCCCTATAATGACTATTGGGCTAGTATTTTTTTAAGTAAGTAACTTTCAACTGTATAGAGGCACTTCGTGGCGTTGGTTCAAGGGTGGACAGGGACCCAAGAAAAAAATTAATATGTTTTTCATATTCCATTTATTCATCCGCTCTGTCCCTTCTCGCAAGCCCATCCCTTATCCTTTCCACCCTCTCACCATTTTGCCCCTCCGCTTCGCTGCACTCCAAAATCTTTCATACGCCCATCGCCCCCTCCATTTGCATACATCAGTCCTGTCAAAACCTATTCTCTCTATGAAAGGTCTCCATGAAAATTTGGCCCAGGGAGTAAGACGAATGTTTACGATTGGTGGCCTGATATCCGAGCAAGCGATAGCACAGCATCCATAAACAACTCTCATGTTCAGAAAGTCCGACTCGAATATCATGCATGAAATAGTTCGCATAAAATGGGAATTCTCGCTTATGCGATAGAGAAAAATGCGAAAGTCAGACTAAGACAGATTCTAATGCGGGTTAACAATGCACTCAAAACATTTGCAATGCTCATATTTTTCCTGCGCCACTTCAAAAGCCTAGGAAATTCTTCACCCAAAATGTATGTCAAAGTAACTAAAATAATATTTAGAGGGCACCCGCATTGAGAATACTACATATTTATTGGAAGTTAAAGTTAATCCACAGAAGGTAAATATTTATTTCAAAATTGACTTTAGAGACTGCACTGATTTAATCGCAGATTAAATATGTTATATTACATCGTTCGGATTCATATAGATAAAACAGTCATTATTTAACGTTATTTGGTGCCCTGGCAAAAGTTCAATAAGAATGAATCCTCAATTTCCCAACAAGATTCTTTCCTCTGCTCGTGAATTCAGCAGTGAGTATCTTCGTTACCGACTGGTCTGTGGGACTACTGGTAAAAAAAATATCCAATACGATTATTTTCGGAAAAAGGAAAAGTTTTATTAGGGTTCACTTGGATATAGGGCAAACGTAGCAATATTATTACATTTTGTTTTGAAACCAATGTACCATAGTCGCCCAAACAACTTCCCAATGGAGGTTTAAACATTTTTTCGATGAAGCACTGATAACACAGCTGCAGCAGAAAAATAAACTACGCACAATTGTTGAACGAATTATTTGTTTGCTTCTGCAAGCACAAATTTTGGATTTACTATATTTTTCAATTTAAACAGCAAAGAAAACACAGAGGAGCCCAAACAACTCTTGTTTCATTGGCAGACTACGTACGAAAGACGCTCAGAAAAATTTTTAATTCGCAGATTTATCACTATCAACATAAGAGCCTCGCGTGGATAATTAATAATTGATAGATTATATTTCTTCATGAAATGATTCTTTTCCTGTTTGTTGCTAAAACTATATATCTTTTTAAGAATAGAGCACAATACAACTAAACCGTACTGACAAATTAAGAAATGATATCCGGAAAATTTCACGACCCAAGATGGGAAAAAATGAAGGAAAGGTATTTTTCTTACAAGGGGGGAAAAACCGATTCAATTTCAAAAAAATATTTGAGATTAGGAAAACCAAACACGGCACATCTTTTGCAGATGGTATCCTTTTATGCAAAACGAAACAAATCTAACGCTCAGGGAAAAGAATCCTGGGTGGAGAGAAAAGCAACACAAAACCCTAATGGGCACCAGCAAAGATTCTCAACATTCAGCCTCTCCCGAAGAAATCAAAGGAAGGTGATTCACAGACGCGTGTTTATTTTTGATACTGTCGCCATACTTTCGGTGGGAAATGTAGATGGGTTCTTCCCGAGGTTTGATCCATGGTTGTTTTCCGCCGTATCGGTTCACATCCTCCAACACCATCCTCCACACAACACCAAATAAGACGCCGCCTCTTCGTGTCCTTTCATCCTCCCGTACGTCCTTTCCCTCTGACATACCTCCTTCCCCTCCGAGCTCCTGCCATCCCCTCGCCCCGCCCTTCCCGACATCCACCCCGTTCGTCTTCGACCTACCACCCCCCTCTCTGCCGGAACCTTCCACCCCCGGCCTTTTCTCACCCCACCTCCGAAACCATCCCCACCTCCCGGCCCCCTTTCTTCCGCCCAATGGTGTGATGCGACTTGGGCCACGTCCCACTCGACTCTTCCCTCTCCTCTTCCCGGGCCTTCTCTCTCCCGTGATTAATTTCGCGCTCCGTTAGTCTCGCACCCTTTTCCAGCGGGAAGAGGAGAAAGAGAGAGAGAGAGGGAAAGGGGAAAAGAGCGTGGACGGGGAAGCGGGGAGGGTTTTTGGGGGGGTCTCTTCCACCCCCCACGCGCCCGGCGGGAAAGAAGGATGTGGCGCCGGGTGAGGGGGGAGGAGGGGGGGTAGGGGGTGCGAGTCGTGTGGGCGGGGTGGAAATGTAATTGAAGAAGAAGCGCCGGGGGAGAGAGAGAGAGAGAGAGAGAGAGAGACAGAGACTCTGGGGGGAGGGAGAGGGTTGGGTGAAAAGGAGACGGGGGGAGGCGGGGGTAGGTGAAGAGTGGTCGTGAAGGAGGAGGAACTCAAAAAATGAACGGACGAGAGGGGGCATTGGCTCCACGAAATTTCGCGTCGGGAGGTAAATCGCACTTGATGAAGGGAGAAAAAAAGAGAAAGATCCGGTCGCCTTAATGGAAAAATCTCGACTTCCACACCCTTACACCCCCAGTCTCCTCCCTCCCTCGCAGACAGACGAACTGCTTTTGTCATCGTCACCCCGAGTGTCACTTGCCGCTTAAAGGAATCCCTCGAAAAGAGAAATACATGATGAAAAATATAAATTCAATATTCAGCTGAAAATCTGTGCCTATTCGCCAAAAATGAGAGAGAGCAAGAAGCTGAGCTGCCGAAGGAAGCTAAGTAACTCATGAGCTAACATAACCGCCTATTATGTAGATTTTTGGAATATTGAAAATTTTAAACAAAGGACCTTCGAAAATAATGAATAATCTATACGTTAATCGACTATTCGAGAACAGAGACTGAAGAGAAACAAATTTCAATCTAAACTTACGTAGGAAGTTTAGAATATGATAGCATGCCTCAAGCGGAATTAACTTAAAAAAACGAACTATTAAAAATATTCGTTCTTAAATTGGCTGAAAAAACGCTAGAAACTCTATAGTGTACTCTGGCGTTGAAATTTGTCTTAACTTTGTGCACCTGCCCATGAAAGAAGGAATGGAGCAAATTTAAGGAAGCATAGACAACAATAATGCAACGTATCTGTTTCAAGAAACAAAATTCGGCTATACAATTGAAGGGAGCTATTTTTGTCGCTATTTTCCAGTAGTGTAAGGCAAGACATTAACATTTAAAGCATAAATCTATAAATACATCAATTATATTGGAGTTTAATTGAAATTAATCGGCGGGTTGTTTTCATGGACAGAAGGTCATTCTGACTGCCCTAAGTACGCCGGTTCGAATCCTGCTCGAAAATGACCATCATGTGAAGCCTTAACCTTTTTCTCCACTATCGAAATACGATGTAAATCCAAGAGTAGTAGCCCATGGGTAGATAAGTGAGAAGCATGCTTCCCGATGTATAACACGCATCCTTCCCGATGTATAAATAAAAGATGTTGCCATCATAACATTCCAACGTCGACCCTCATATCAAGGAAAAATATATAATGCTGGGGTGTTATTTCGTGCATAAAAATGCAAAGTCCTTCTGCGGCACTGCATTTCGTGAGTGTGAAAGGATTGAAGAGAAGAAAAGTTTGGAAAGTGCGAAATCGGTAGTAATTCAGGTGCGAAAGAATGTCAAGAGGTAGGCAATATAATGAAAGGTATTTTCCTGCTTCGGTGAACTCCATCGAAAACGATTCCACCCACCTCCCACCATGAATCTTTCCTCATCCCCAACTCGTCAGCGACACTTCAAAAGATCTCCGAACCCCATCGCAATTGCAATTCGACTTGGGGAAAAAAATAAAAAAAGCACACAAACGCAGGTCCACGAAATGAACGTCTGAGAGAGATAGAGAGACGGAGGTCGAGAGAGAGAGGAGGATCCTTCGAACTCCATTCGGGGAAACAATCACCCCGGCCGGCATCGAGCCCATCAAGACTCCCCGCTCCCTCTCCACCCCACCTTTAATTTCCATTCGGTCAAGAATCAGGACCGCTCGCTGGAAACAACCCCAGCAGGATGGACTCTCTGTTTGTGTGCGTGCGGGGGCGGGGGAGGGAAGATAAAGGGACGTGGAGGTGGTGTTTGGAGAAGGGAGGGGTATTCGGGAGGTGGGTGGGCAATAGGGGGAGGGCCACGGGGAGGCTCCCGAAGAGGTGGAAGGGATCCGTGGAATTCGCGATAAAGCATAAACCGTAGTAGTCGAGGAATCAGCGCAAGTGCGGGGGAGAGAGGGTGTTCGATCATGTAGAACAGGGGCAGGGAGGGGAGGTGGTGCGGGGGGAGGGGTCGGGGAGGGAGGGGTCACATCTCCCGGCCGGGGTAAGGGGGAGGAGGAGGAGAAGGGTGGATGGGGTGGCGTGAGCCAGAGGGCAGGTGGGGAAGCCTGAGGAGAGGGGGAGGGGGTATACCGTCACGTGGTCTCTCGGCGAGCTCCCTCCACCCACCCCAACCCAGCTTCCTGTTGGTAGAATGCTGGGTATCCATGGCAACGGGGGATCGTAGGTGGAGTGGAGACGTGGGGAGGGATGGAGTGGGGGGGTTGTGGAGGTTGGCGAGGGGCGGGGTGCTGGGAGGAGGCGGGGCGGATGTGGTGGTGGACTCGGCGGAGGGGACGGGGGGATGGAAATAAGGGATGGTGTGACGGGTTGGGGGCGGAATGGGAAGGCGGGTGGACGTAGCAAGGTAGGCATGGCGGGGGAAGGGGGTGAGATGGGGGAGGTTGGAAGCGGCGGTTCGTAATGGCAGAATGATTATCGTTTGAGGGCTTCCGTGCAAACGAGAAGGGACTCAGGAGTCGAATTCCGAAGCACAACACAGTCGCACACACCCGTGCACACACGGACGGCAATGGAGAGGACGCGTTCCAGTACAACCTGAACCTCTCCCCCTCTTGCTCTCTCCCCATCTATCTATTTCCCTCCGTCCCTCATCGCCGCTCCCACTCACTCACTCTATGCATGGCTCTCGTCCACACCCTCGCAATCCCCAACATCTCCACTCCTCCTTCAAATCCTCCCCGTACCACCTCACTTAATCGCGCATCATCCCACCGCACATCCCCCCGCTCTTACTAAATATTCTCGCATGTCTCCCTCATTCCTCCTGCCGCCTCCATTTATCTCTTTCCCCTCCATTCCTCGGCCCCCCTTGGACCTTTCTTCCCGTTCGTTAACGTCATCTGTTCCCACTCGGCGCTCATCCAAGAGCGAAGGTTTTCCTAAGTTCGCCCTCATCACTTCCACTCCAAACAATTCTCGAGTCCTCCCGTCTTCTTAAATTAAAAACTCAATGGATTTTTAATATCTTTAGATTTTCTTTGAATCCTTTACCGAAGGCACATGCTGTAGTCTCTGGCTTTCCGATGTTTCTCTTTCAAATTAAATCGTTTCACGTTCGCGTGGACATCTCCGCAATGGAACGAAAGACGCTATAGTCTGGGATAATACCTCAAAAGCCTATTCCCTGGAATTTTAGCTCGTCGTGCTCTCTTTAACCCGGCGTTGATTTGGAATGATTTGCCCTAATATCATGCAGAGTATAATTTTCTGACTATTTGGCTTTCCCTTAATTTTTTGCGTTAAGTTTTCTTGCGGTATCATTTTTAACTAACTATTCTTCTTTAATTGTAGCCCATTACTTAGCAGAAGAATTCGGGTCGGTTTGGGCTATAATTGAAGTCATCACTCCGAATGGGAAAAAATATATAAGGTATCGGCATTAATAAGTTCTTGAATTTAGTCGTGACTACCTTAAGATAAGAAGGAATAACGCAACTAAAATATTAAACCCCCTTTAAAGACATACAACTCAATATTGCGATTTTGAATGAATATTTAGTAGTCACATTCCATATACAAAACCATTAACATAAGTAATAATCAGGCAATAAAATCGCTTACACAAAAATGCTACAAGGACAAAAATGCTACAAGGTTTCTCTATCTTTCTCCAATTTGAATTATATCGATTCATTCCTCCAGTCCTTTTAATAACTTTCTTCCGCTATAAAAATGTTATCATCTCTAATTGACACGGTAAACATCTTTCACAAAAGTCAGAAAACAAGACAAAACTCAAGATGTTTTCATCTGAACGACAGATTTTATTTTACTGAAATGCGAGAAATTCAACCATCAGATTTAGTTTAAGGGAATAAAAAACTACCCATCCTTAGTGTGAAAAAAACACTTTGATCTATAAGTATTTCCCATTTATAAAAGTCGTAATACAGGATACCTGTAGATATTTCTAAGAAAAATTCTTAGGACTCGAAATTACTGGAAGATAACGGACCACTAAAAGCCTTTCCTTATTTTTGCTTGCTGGCTTATTATTATTGCAAGGATGAAGTACGCGTTCCGGAGAAAACTGAGAGAATTTTTGAACGAGAGTGGATGTGATCGTTCCGACAAATATGACACGCTACACACTACCAAAGCATTCTTCAATTCCGCAATCACCTACTATTTTCTGCCTCCATTTATCCCATCAAATATTCCCATTCTTTCCCTCCGCCTAAACTCCCTTTCGTAACATTCTCCCCTCTCCCAAAGCATTCAACACACCATCCCTGATCAAAATCGACACAAATATATGGTATTAAAAAAATCGTATAATGAGGAATTCATGAATAAAGGTGACCACTAAGGAAAATTAGAAGTTTGAGTAACAGAAGTGCAACTCTCAACCTGTGTATCAATATAACAGAGACAGGAGGTAAATGTAGCAGTGCTTAATTAGCAAAAAAGTGAGTTTCCTGAAAAAACAGTTTTTTTTACCTTTAACAGCCGCGAGATGGAACGGCATGATGGGGATGTATGCACGCACGCACTCATTACATAGATGTTTATATATAAACCCACACTGTGGGTTATTATACATTATTAGAGTATATTTATACATATGTATAATAAATTTATGAATAAATATATATATATATATATATATATATATATATATATATAATATGTGTATGTGTGCGCGCGCACGTGTGTATATGTGCTTGTGCGTGGTATTAGCAGTCGCCTTTCCTTTTCCCGCCCCCAATGCATTCTACGTCACATCACCCCCTCTTTTTCCCTCTCATCCCCAGCATACATACACCCTACCGCCCTCATTCCTCTCTCCGCCACACCTTCCCCCCCTCCAACCCGAATCCTCGTCCGTCTCTTTCGTCATTTCTCCTCCGGTCACAAAAATCCCTCGTTAAATAAAAATCGACTATCCATCGGCGGAAGTCGTTTTGAGGGATGAACTGCCTTCCACGGTCTTCGTCCCACCATCAAGTTAAACACTTCGCCCGCCTCCTCGAAACAGTAGTCAGTAATTATCGTGCGAATAAATATGCGTCTAATGTACCGAACGCCCATTGGGCTGTGGGGGGAGGATGAGTGGAGAGGGGTGGGGGGTGGAAATAGAGCCCCTCGAGGCACGGGGTAGGTCAGAAGGGAGGGAGTGAGGAGTAAAGGCCGAAGAAGGGAGGGTGGAGGTAATCTACCCACCGACGGCGTAAATGCAAATGGTCGTCTCTACCTACGTAATGCATTCCTTCTCCTGCCAACAAGAGAGTGAGATAGAGAGGACGAGCCTCAGCGACGTGATGGTTATAAAGGGTGTAACAAGCGATCGGCTGCTCTGAGATTTCCCCTCGAGTCGATTATTAGGGCCGCACCACACACCACAGGGAAGAAGAATGCATCCGGAGATGCGACTCGCACTAATTTCCCTCCCAGCTCGACGGTGCAAAGCGTCGATTTAAATTAATTTTCCGAAGCCTGCTTTTCGGCCAGCAATCATTCTCACCACGTCCGTTAGTTCCTCATTTGGCAACTGACAAGACCGCGACTTCTCGGAATTCTGCGATAAGATCGTACACGACAGTATACTCATGCGATAGATTGCCTCTCACATATAAAACACTCGGATTTCAATCAAACGATGCCACCACATATTTCCCTTTAAAATGAGCACGTCATCTGGACAGGAACGTCTCCAGATTTACTGTTTTTCGGAGAAAATGCCTGCAACAGTCATGGAAATTCCTTATCGGTTGGAAAAAATTTCGAAGAAAATAATTCCGATAGAAGGAATTCGTTTTGTCAATTATTTTCCTTTTCCGTAATATATTTTCAGGTTCATCAAAGGGAATAGAGATGTTCAGTCAACGTGAGTCGTATTCGAATGGCTTACAAAGAATAGTAAAACAGTAATATATGTTTCCAATTGGCAGCTGCCATTTGATGTCAATTTTAGACAAAACACTCCTATGGAACGATTTTATTAGTTACTATTAAGTACTTTCTACCCTAATACGTAACATGATATACACGCAAATTAAACTTAATAGTCTCAACCAAAAATGACTCAATCCCTGCCAAATTCAGGGTTTTTAAGTTCCCGATTCAAATGTTATATCGCTTGACGGGGAAATTTCAGTTCAAGACAAGAAGTTCAAATTCGAAAAAGAGTTGAAAAACGCTTTTCACCTTTTTCAATAGTGGTGTCTTAACAGCACCTGTCACACATCACCGTGATGGCTCGTAAGGTACGTACGTACAACTTTAACGAAGATGCAGATAAAATACATTTTTTTTCAAGAAAAAATGTCTAAAATTAAGCTATTGCATTTTAAAATATAACATTGAAAATGAAACTCCATTGTACAAAAAGTTTTAAAAACGCCTAAAATAACCTGCAACTTGAAAACTGCAACAAAACCATCGAAGTAGGGAAAACGACGAAAAACGAAAACTTCGCAGTATTTTCACGAATCTTTCGAGGAAGACGGAAAAAAAGAGAGACATTAAAACCGAAAACAAACTGTAAACAAAAATCCACAATAAAATGAACTACTAGGTGCGAGGAGGTACTCACCGTCGGCATTCGAAGCGTTTCTCGGGAGCTGCGTCGCGCCGCACAGCACGGCGGTTGCATAATAAGTGCACGCACCCGATTCGGGATCCACGCGGTGAGGCTTCTTCGGCCCGAGGTGGGAAGCCAAAGTCCTTGTCGCGCGCAGGTCGCCGGTGACTTAGGGTCGGCGGAGGAAGGGCCGACGGCGGAGTCCCGGGTGAGGAGCAGAGCGAATGTTTTTGATGCCCGAGTGTTTCACGCCGGGGTCACGGTGCAGCATCCTGTAATGATGATAAAAAGATTGAGGTGGATGAATACTCTGAGGAAGATAAGAACTTCATAGGGTGCAAAAATAGGTTTACAAAATACAAAAACACTCGCATTTCGCATGAGGGTGGGGAGAAGAACGGACGAAACTGGTAAGAATGGCGGTACATGGATATATGCACATGAGTAACATGGGTATGTGCACATCCAAACCATTTAACCACTAACCCAAACGTCGGTTTTATGACTATGGAGCTCATATGGATGTGAGGTGTTCGAGGGGCATTCAGCTTTAGGAAAGATGAGAAAAATTTCTTTAGCTGGGCGACCTCTGATATCAACTTTTTTAAAAGGTAATCTACCGGTTAAGGTAGGTTTTTGGATGGACACAACTATCAAATGAACATTTTGTAACTCCAAACAAAGCCCAATCCAGCAACCTAATCTACATCAGGTCCCTCTTCATCTGATATCAACTACGAACCTAAAAATGAATTGAAGCCTGACCCAGAAATTTACACAGCATTGATGTTCCATGGCGTCAACATACGAGTATGTGCCATGTCATGCCATCGGAATCTGGAACGTGATACGTGTATCACGTCTGGCAGAAAATAACTCTAACCGATAGGCCACCACACCTCCATCCCTCACGTAATTAGAAAATGAATGCCTTTAAACATTAACGCCAAGTTGTTAATTAGGAAACAGAATGGAAAACAACGGTGAATCATAAATGCAATAAATCAAGCTATGTACATTTCGCCGTCTTTCTTGAATCCCTAGATGCAGTAACAGGCATTTTTTTAAAATCTGGAACTGAAAAAACGAAGCCATTAATTTTTTTTAACAGTGCGGAAGTTCAAACTCGCATACTGTGATGGCATTTTAATAACCCCAGCTGCAATAAAGAGGAAAAATGGCAACAGATTATGCTCGATGCTGTAATCGCCCTGTCGCTGGGAAATGCATTTATTAATCGTAAAATACGTAATTTGCCCAGTGATGGGAGCATAATATTGACAGCACAGAGTGGAGGGGATTTTGTTGCGGGCAGTATGCACGTGCAGAATGAAATAACGACGCGAGGACACATTGTTCGACTTGACACTAGAACATATACCCACCACACTTCAGGGAGTGAAAAACTTTTAGCGAAATTTACCTATTTTTGTGCCTTCAAAAAAACTGCTACTAATCACAAATTATTATTCAATACATGGACATGAAGGGAAGCGCAATTAATAAAACGGAAATTGCTGGTGTGCATGCTGAGATTACTAGGTACTAAGGACACTCTTTTTAATATCTTTCCAATCATGTTTATGATGTATCACGTCTCCCTACTTTTTTCCATTCTTATAACACTCTTCGTAATCTTAATCATCTTGTTGAAAATGTTTGTATTCTACAATATATGCAATTTACTCTATAGTTCATGACTTAGATGAACTAAATGAAAATTTATGAAGAAAGTGGAAGAATTGTGAAGTCCTTTATACGGATGGTAATCAGATAATTGGAAAATAATTCACAATACGAGAAGTTTTCATTGATCGATTGACTGAAACGTTTAGAAAAAGTACCAAGACAGATTTTAGAAATGAGGGTTGAATTTAAGAGCAAGAAAAAACAGTGTGGAACACTTTACGTAGGAAAAGATGCCGATGGATTAGCCTCAGCATGAGGTCTCGTTAACCTGTTAGGAGAATGATATAAGTAAAAGTAGAAGCGAAGACTTCACGGGGAATCCCGAGTCATTTTTTTAGAATAAAATATTTTCAATGAAAACAACATCAGCATTGCAGTTGACAAGAAAAAAACTTCTTATCAACTGCAATGCGTCCATGTACGATAAAACGTTTTACGTACGACGCATTTGTCTCGTCCTTTAAATTCTGCAAAGTTCTCCGAGCAAGAGAGAGAAGGATCCCGAGAGGAGACACCACTCAGCCCACAAGTCGGGGACACTCGTACGCACGCCGACGAACGTCGGACAGGAGACAAGAAGATAATGTCCTGGCGGCAATCCTCGCCTCCAACCAGAGTGAGGGGTGGGGCTGCGATGGAGTGCAACCATCTCCGCGGATCACACCACGCAAGGTCCAGAACACGGCCCAGATGGGGGCGCATCACCAGGATCAGAAACGAATGCGAGAACGGAAAGCCCAGAAGTGTGGGCGAGGAGGAGGGGAGTACTTTAAGGAAGGAAGGGGTGTGTTGGAAATTACCAAGCCACGTATTGGGGGGGAAGGGGGGGAGGCAATAGTGAAGGGGTTCGAGGAGAAAGAGAGAGAGAAGGGTGGGGGGGAGGTGGTGAATATGTCGGGATGCAGATGAGGGTCCCGGATGGGGCGATGAGTTGAGTTAAGGGGAAGAGCGGTGGGGGAGGAGAGTCGGGGATGGGGGATAAGCGGGGTTGAAGAATGCGGTGAAATACGGGGCTGGTGGTGGGGTGGGGGGGTTTGGGAAAGGATTGAAGATGGGGTCTCGTCGGTAGTGTGGGGATTTAGGGCCGCGCAGGCGAGGGGTTGGGGAGGGAAGGGAGGAAGGATGGAAGGGGGGTGGGAGAATTGGATAGGTCGAGGGCCGGAGCGAAGAAGTAGTGTGGGGTGCGGAATGAGGGTATATTCACGCCTCCCCACCACCACCCCCCTCCTATTCATCCTCCCCCCGCTTGCCACCCCTTATCCTCCACCCCCGTGGCCTTCCCCTCCGCACTCCCCGACGGGAAATTAACACGTCGACTCAACCCTTTAAGGCCACCCCTCGTTTAACTACATCCGAGCATCCAACCTTAAAGTCCCTCCGCCTCTACCCTGCCCGGGTTCCCCCTGCTTCGCCCTCGCACCCGCTCCCCCTGCATCCCTCCCTCACGGGGTCGCATTCCGGATGGGTGGTGGCCGTGGGTTGGGTTGGCCACCGCTGGGGTGCGAATCATGTCGGCTTGCATCTCACTCAATGTTATAGAGATCGGGTGCGGGGAGGCGGAAGGTTACCGTCCGCTAAATTAAACGATAATTTTTATCCTCTTTCCCCTCGCTCATCATAGACCCCAGTCGGTTGGTGGTTGAGTTACCGAAATTGGACAGCAGGAAAATGAACGGCCTGGACCGTTGAAGAAAATGGCTCAAATTTTGTCTTCGTTCAGTTTTCACAACAACGCATCAAATCCACCTTCTTCGTTGGGTCGAGGTTTTCAAAGTTATTCTTTTTCTCAAGCACACAGTATTAGAGCAGTAGGGAATCAGGCCAAAAATATCCATAACTCAGGCCCCATCGGACGACTCAAAAGCCTTATAGCTATCACGTTATCTATATCTTTTTTTTACCAATGTTTTGATAACATTTTTGAACAAACCTATCTAAACCTAAAAAAAGTGAACGGAAAATATCTCGGGTACATTGCTCACAATTTTTTGGTCACGTACTCTTAAAGATACGTGTCGCTCGTCGAAAATGGCTCCTCCCATGGTGCCAGAAATATGTGAAAAACAAGAGGAAGAATAGTTTGTCATACGAGTAGTGTAGGAGGATACACTTCCTCATCTAGAACGCAAAACCAGTAATCTCCCTCACATCTAAATAACTTGACAGCCATCATTCAGACCATGCAGGTTAGTCATATTTTCCGTGACGGGAATTCTATACGTGCACAACTAGCGGGAAAGACGAAACGGCTTTGTGCTGATACAGGAGCGGTGGGGAAGGAAAAATTCGGTTGTAATATTAAGTTAAAAAGTCACTTTAGGAATTGTGCTCGTAAACTACGACTTTCACATTCTCGCTTTCCTATCTCCGAAGGATTTATACGCGGCTCAGGAGTTGAGCCATAGATCGGTAAATTCAGAGTTCAAATTCGGATAATTCTTAAAGACCCACGAAGGTACACCCAAAGACTTAAGGAATTTCTAAATAAAAAACTTAAGCCAAATCGCAGGTAGCACATGAAAATGAACTTCTCTCCTAATCACCAAGTTGACCTTAACTGTTGGTCAACTCCCCTAATAACTATTACTTATCATCAGGAAATGTGAATTCAAAAATTGCCGGCTGTACGCGGTGTCCCCTACCTTCAAGCTGAAGGCCCGTTTAGTTTTTCACTTTCGAAGAACTTCCTTTATTCGACTAAAATTTCGATTACCTAATTTCCTATGAGCCAAGAAGAGACTGTACCCAGAACTAGCTTTTTGGTGTGTAATGTCGAACGCTTATATTTTGGATGTAATCAAATTAACCACTAATGCACTCACCTAAGTCGATAAATTTAATTAATCAATTACAGAATATTTAATTGAATAAAAAGGTACAAATGATTGCTCTGAAAAGGAAATTATAGAATGTACCATAGAGCTAATTAAAAAAAACAAAGTTTGAGAGTTTAGAGCTGATATCAAAGGATACATTCAAAACGAAATAAAAAATGGAAGCTAAGGAAAATAAAGCAGGGAAACCACCGCTACAAGGATCATTATTGAAGACTTCCAGTGGCCACTGCAACATAAGAATATGCATGGTAAGGGTATTTAAGTAGTTTTCAATTCACAATATAATCAAATATTTAATGTAATATAACTAACTATTAACTAATTCTCTTCCAAGTGTCACAATCACATTTCAAATGTGCTTTATTCACTGGGGTCTAAACCTTCCCTGCTCTTATGCCACGTTTCCTTTGGCAGAGTAACGTCATGATGTATATATTGTATAGTGGAGGGTAACTAAAAATTACATACCAGTCTAAACAAACCCAAAAGGACCGATAGTATGGATTCTGTCAGCAAATAGGATGCGATCCAAGAAATTTGGATATCAATTACACGGCCATTTGAATTAACTACATTTTAAAGAGGTAATTAAACCAAGAAAGGGAAACCGCTGAGAGATATTTTACGGTGTAATCTAAAAGCACAGTTTCAATAAATGAACTTTTCATCTAAGAAACACAAAACGGCAGGAATACAGGGAGTAGAAGATTACTAATTGTTAAACATTTCGTTTTGCTACAAGGCGCATGTTAAGAAAGAGATGGGACTACATTACAACTTATAAATGGCTGACCTTAGCACGTAGGATATTAAACAATTGCCTATACTGGCGGAAATAAGTAGCCAGTAATAATTATAATGCGGAATATATGAAAAAATGGAATCACCTTTTATTCACGCTAAATCCATGTACCCACTGTCAATACAAACTTTCTTTCCAGAAAATATTTTAAAAATTACGTTTTATATCCTTTCAGGTAATAAAACTTATCATGCTTTTCATTTTTTTAAAATAGTATGATTTTATAAAATATACATGAATCTATACCTGCTGTTGTTGCCTATGCATCGAAACAGGTAGCATTATACATTTTTTGAGTGAAACAATAATAAGTCTATTTATTCGGTTTAAAAAACAATCTTTTAAAATCATATTTCAAACTAAACATCTTTCGTTGTGAAAATATCCACTCCCAACACATTAACCTACATTTCCAAAGCACAATTCACCGAAATTCTTTACGAAGAATGACACGTTAGTTCCATGAGTGAGTGTAACAAAAATTCATTAAAATTTGATTCAGTGAAAGAGATTTGGCATTATAAGAGCAGTATCAGAAAAAGTTGAAAAAATTCCCCTTATTGTTGAAAAACTAAAGTAAACGTTTCCAAATCCACGACACATACAAATTAGCATAGTGCCTTCTCGTCCTGCCTGCGAATTTGGAAACTCCTTTTACAAATCGGGCGTTGGAACACATCGCGGATAGTAGTGGCAATACCTATGCATCCAGGCGTTCAAATAACAGGTGCGATCGTCTAGAAAAAACCGTCCAATTTTTCTTTCCCCGCGTCCTACCGTTTCCCTTTCTCCCCCCTCCCTCCTTAACCTCCCGAAAAATAAAACTCCTCCGCGACGACCGAGGAGACGACGGGGGAAATATTCGCGGCACGACTTCGCGAAAAAAGGGAACGGCACGACGTCGCCAAGCGCAGGCACACACGCGCTCCACCGCCGCGTCCCACCCTCCTTGCCGCCCCCTTTCCACCCCCACCTAGTTCAAACCCTTGGCCATCATACCCCTCCTCACCCCCTTCCCACACCCGCCCACCCCCCCTTCCCCACTTCGTCCACCTCCAAACTTCAGAAAGAAGAAGAACGGTGTTGAGAGGAGACATCGGGGAACATTTTAAAGAGAAGCGAGAAGTAAGTCATGGTCAAACAATGGAGAGCGGGGGAAGAGTCTCCACACCCCCAAAAACCTCCAAAGTCGCCCCCTCCCTCTATCTCTGTCTCCCCTCCGCCAACCCCACACAAGGAGAGGAGGCAGCTGATGGGTAATTAATTATGATGCGGGGGACGCGTATTAATAAACGATTCCCTGCGAAGCGCAACGCTCCGTATAGGAGGAGAGAGAGGGGGTCGGAGAGAAGCTGACGGCGTCCACGGCGGCGGCAGCGGTGGTGGTGGTGGTGGAAGTGATGGCGAATATCGGACTCGCGTTCAGAGATGAGGTGGGAGGAGAGGGGCGGGGGAGGGATGATGTGGGTGGGAGGGAGGAGGAGGGGTGGCTGGAGAGGTAGGCTGCGCGAGGACGAAGGAGGCAGGTTGCTAGGGTAACCGGGAGCGGCGGAGAATTCTCATTGGTCGACGCTCACGAGGGATGAGGGAGGGGAAGGAGATAGAAAGGAGGGGGGAGAGTGTGTGCGGTGTATGGGGGGACGCGAGGGTACGGATGGAACGAAAGGGTGGGGTGTGGGGCGGGGGGGGAGGGATCGTCCTACGTGGTGGGGGAGAGCGGACAGGGGGTTGGTGAGGTTGTCGAGGGAGCGGGGAGTTGGGGGTGGGAAGGGAAAAGAGGAGGACAATGGGATGCGGAAGGAATACATATTATCTCGAATACATGTCCTGGAAGATCCCAAAACATACATCGAACCGAAGATACTCACTGAAAAAATTCCCCCGACCCGTTTTTTTTTTCATGATTCTCGACGCCATGTTAGTGCTTTCATCACTGTCTCTATCTCTCTCTCTCTTTTTTTCCAGCGCGTGGGAACGCAGCACGCAATAGAATAAAACAAGTACGTCGGCGGACGGTAATGCCACGACGCTTTGGACTCCGGAGGGTTGGGGGAGGAAATATAAAAGTAAACACGAATCGACTCACAAAAATACAGATTTATTAGTGAAATGCAATGCTCTCGAATTTAATCGGCAATTTAGACCCTAGTTAAATGATTTTTTTTACTTACTAGGATCCGCGAATTTAATTTTTTGTGGGCAAATTAATATTTTATTAATTAATTGCAAAATGTTGCAGCTCGGGAGTAGTTTATAAAAACAATTTCGCTAAAATTGTTCGTAAACATAACATGTTGGGGACACGAGGGTACGTGTACAACAACCAGCTTAAACGATGGAAAGAGAATTAAGGAAATATGTTGGCGGATATTGAGCAGTAGCGAACGGTGACCCGCGAATATTGGGAATGGTAAATATGGGAATGTTTTAGCAAAAAACGGTTTAGAGATATATAAAAAATAGAAGTTCTTCATTTTTTATTTTTTTAACTTTTTTGGTAATGTACGCGTACGTTCAGAACATCGCTGATATTCAATGTTTACGAGTTCAAACTGAAAGCATAAAGACTTTGAGTCTAACAATATTCATTAACAGAGTAAGAAATTAGAGAAAGATAAGAACGTAAGCGGAAATGGAGAAATCAAATAATTATTATTTGTTCAATTATGACAAATACATTACCCACACTCCAGCACATAAAAATAGTTGATACAACGTTCTTTGAGTGCTCCTAAAACTACATCCAAAGAGGTCACGGAAAAAGTGAAAAAATCGGCTACCTTCGAAAGGCAAGAAAAATATTTTTCACCGGAAACAATTTGTCTTAGGTAGTCTACTTTTCAAGGCAGGTTTTGGATAAGCGCTGACTGTAAACTCCTAAATTTCGTAGCCTTACCTAAATAGAGAAGCTTGACACCTCGCAAATGTTCTTCAATTCCGCAAACAATTATCTACCTTCATTCCGTCCAATATTCCTATCCTTTTCCTACCACTATCTCGTCTAACGTCCTCTCCTCTACCACTGACTTCCGCATTTTATCGCTAATCAAAATAATGGCACCCATATTTCCAGTCATTTTTGAATTTCACCCAACAACGCTGTCTCATCCCACATCATACCTGGTACTTCTACGTTTAATATCCTTTCCGCTCATTTCATCTTTTCCATTCTTCTCCATACCCACCTGCACATGTGAAAACATGTGGAAAACAATACACATGAGAAAACCAATACCCGCGTTGAACGACTTACGAATACAAATAGATTGTCTGAGAAAATTAGGAATTCGCCTCTTCCATGGAACAAAGGAACAAATTAAAATAGTTTCAGAGCCGTGATTGGAAAAGAAATATATCTTTGCGAGCTCAATTCATGACTACACCATGATGGACATAAAGAATTGGTTCTCGAATCGGATACTTATCCGAGAAGAAAACTTCGTTACGCCATTTCACACTTCCGTAACTTCCATACCTCCCCGTCTCAAACGGCCCAACGGAAACCCTTGACTCCGGCGACGCAAATTCCGTTAGGCAAGGCGCGCTCTTCGCTCGCTCATCCTTTCACCTAAGCGTTCCGTCGAAGCGGAAAAATAGGAAAGACGGATGAAGGGCGACGGAAGAATGGAATGTTTTCTTCTTTTCTTTTTTCAAACGAGAGCACCGCGGGGGATCGAACCCCGGCCATTTCTCTTTGAGAACCCTTTCGGGCGTACCCGTAAAGGGTACGCGGGATCAGCTCTCGGCAAAGTGGTAAGGGTAATGAGGCAAAGTAACGGTGGTGAGACGGGGAGGGCTCTTTCCACCCGACGCCGATGGGAAATGTGTGTGTGTGTGAGAAGGTGAGAAAGTAGACCGGGGACGTAGGGGCGCGGGAGGGGGGGTGTGCAGGTGATGATGGGTGGGGCACCGCCCCTGCGCTCCCCTCCCTGCCCCTGCTGCCCCTTCCCCACGACACCACACGAGCCCCGATAATAGCTCTGACCCAGGTTAGGAGGTAACCATGGTGACGAGAGTCCAGGGAGAGTTGGGTCCTTTCCACCTTGCTCCCTCCACACCTCCATCCCAACCCTTCCATCTCTTCCCTCTCCAATTCCTCCTCCTTCTTCCCTCCACCTCCCACCTTCAATCCACTCGGAGGAGGATCCTACTCGTCTCCTCCCTCTCCCCCATCGGCTTACACAGATTTTGCTCCAACCACTCTCACCGGCGTTTTCAAAATCAGCATGAATCGGATTCCCTTTCGAGGGTGTTTGATTTCAATTATTCATTTCCCGCCATCTTGCCCTCCACTCACCCCGGAGGGGCGTGATCGTGTGCATCGTCAAGTGGCCCATTTTTGAACGTATGCCTCGAACAGATTTATTTAGGGGTCAATGTTTTGCCCGACTGCCCGAAGGCGTATTGTTTTTATGTCACAGCGAGTTTCAGCGACTACATTCGTCATCCTATCCTCCACGCGCTCCCTCTCGTATCTTCCTGCGCGCGATCGTTATTCTTAAGTCATAAATTTAGCATTTTCCTTGGCTCATTATGTTTAATTCCCCATTTCAAAGTTCTAATGGATTGAGTTTTAATGTGACGCCAGATTAATCATCAGACATAACCTGAGATGTATATATTTTCAAATAAAATTATCAATCATCCCATTCTGAATGGATTGGCTCTCATTTAATGAAATTGCTTTCTTTTCCTGAAAATATTTCTTTGATCAGTTTGATTATTTCCATCATGCTCCCAATCTCCCTCATACCATACCATTTTCCCTTCTAATAAAGTTGGATGGTTCGACTATATTAATATCTTGTGAATTTCACGTGCAAGGGTAATTTGTTACTCATTATCATTACAATTGGAGGACACCCAGATGATCAAATTTCCTATGAGATGTCAAGCAAATATTCCGCTCCGGCGTTTACGCTGACCAGGATAAACACCAATGCCGACCCTATCACCGAATTTCTCGCCACATGTCACCCCTCCCACGTCCTGAATACCCGCATGCATACCACGCACACATTACTCCCCACATACATATTTATGATGCAGACTCAAGTTTGTGGAGTACGAGAGCTGCAAACAATCATAAGCTTTCCTCACCTAGTTTTATCTGACAGTGTGTTAAAGTGCAAATGAAGATTACATGAGTCTAACTTCCGCTGAATAATGAATGCCCTTTCCCCCTAAAAGTCTTTTTAGCATCTTTCCCTTTTCCTATTCGTTTTGCCTCCTCGTGATTAAAGGAACCTATTTATTTTCTCTGCACTCGATATTCTAACTGAATTTGCCTTCTCAATAATCATTTCACCTCACCTATATTTTACGTTTTTCCATTCCTTTTCAGACTAATCCCTCTCACGATAGCCCATCTACATCGACCCCCGCTTTCTCTATTACCTTCATTCCATTTTCCGTCCTGTCATACAATATCTTTCTCCTCCATTTCTACTCCTCCCGTCCAACCCCTAGCGATCCCATCCAACTTTTCCCTCTGACCCCCTTCCCTCTCCCTAGCCATTACCTCCGGCGCATCCCCTCGCAATCCCTCAGTCCCTGCTCGCTCTGTCTCCAGGGAGTTTCCTCATTCTTCCACCCTCCCCTCGTCTCTCCTTCTCCTCCTCCGTTCCTCTCTCCATCTCATACCCCAAGGGGGATGATACCCCGGCTACTTTCTATCCCCATTTTGTCTCTACGCCAACACCAGCGTTCCTCGCCCGTGGGCAGACTCAAGTCTTCATCCAAGGGGAAGGGGTGATATTAGAATGAACAATTACGCATTCGAATTTTCCATTCCTGATACATATTTTATCAAGAAAATGGTAGTGTGGAAATTAACGGCGTGAGCCTTTGAGTTTTGGGTTTTACTGTTTAACGAAAATAAAGACATATAAGTTTTCAGAAAGGAACCTTGCCGTAGAACTCAGTGCGGCACTACATAATTCGGTTGCTATATTTTAACAGAGCAAAATTTTTACTCAAAGCTTTTACTTGCAATGCTGAAAGGTTTTCCCATTAATGAATAAAACTATGCCATTATCATAATTTTTAATGTCTTCATTAAATTTAATTATATTCCATGATCGGGTTTCTAGATGCTCATGTGCAACTACCATCTTTCACAACTATCAACACAGAAATTAATCCAAGTGTTTCATTTAGTTTTCAAAGTATTCTGCGAGAGAGGAGCTCGTATCTATCTCGTAGAAATGTGTAAATATTCAACTGTTGTGAATGTCCCCAAATCCCTTTGAATATGCCCAACCCACCAACTTCCACACGCACGTACAGATGTCACTACCAGCGAATGGAGGTGGCGACTATGATCAATCTATCGAAGCATTTTTCCCACTTCCCAATCACGATTGATTTAAGTTTCCAGTTGTAAAAATGTTGGTCCATTGACCACGAAACGCGACATTCATGCGGTATCCTATGCAATTTTAGCTAGAAAGTATGATGGGATTACGACACAAATGTGATGCTGCCTGGAAAATTTCATTTAAGGTTACAATTTTCGACGTTTGTTAGACAATTGTTGGGAAAAAATCACACATTTTTGCATACGATTGTATTTTCAACGAAGAGTACGTACCAGAAGTACTCTTATCATAGGAGAGAAGGCCAAAATAGGGTTATCGTCGATTCTCGCAACCCCATTGAAAATCCAATACGCTGAAGTCAATGCAGTGATATATGACAAAGACACAATGACGTAAGATAACATATAACATGATAGACGAGTACTTCAATACGGTTTCTCAATCATTATTCAATTTTAGTACTACTATGCCAAAATCCCCAAAAAAAACAGCCGAACCCCGCTCTCTAGCACACAAAGAGCAAGCCGATATTATGTACAATTTATGGATATATACTTTTCAATATAGTATCGCACAGTAAGATAAAATCACCGTTTTTTCAATTGTACTGCCTTATCTGCCAAAGTTTCTGGGTAGCTCAGCGAAATAAAGAGGGAAACATTTTTCCATTGTGGCAATAATCAGTTCCTTAGCGCCAGAAATTTTTTTACAGAAAAGGTTGCCACCCTTTGACATGAGACATTTATTCATTTCCGAAGTGTATTAATAATGTCCAACTTCTAATTTTCTTTCAAAAAACCTTACCATACGAGTTAATGAATGACATATTTACAGAAAATTTTTTAAAAGATAAATGCTTATCTTCGCGTATAATTTCCTGCGAAGTCCAACAAACGTTAAAAATAAGCGGTACAGATTTTCATTGTGGCGATCAAGGGTAAAAATGTGATAGTCTCCCATATTTCACTGATTTGCATGAAAAATAGGTACTTATCTTGACAATTTCAAGTTAAATAACGCATAGGTGAGTACGTTCGCGATAGCGGTTCTTAAATTTGTCATCATAGAAGGAGTTATCTTTTTTTATTGTCGCATTTTCAATTCTTATTACAATGCGACCATTTGAATTGAAAAGGTAAATGAAAAAAAAGAAAGATGTATGCATGGTCATTGCAGCGTGAAATTTTATATCACCGCCATATAGGATATATTTTTGACAAATGTCAACACAGTACAAAGAATCATCACAGCAGCGCTTTGCAATGAGTTGGAGAATATTTTAAAGTTCCACACTTCGAAGGGCACTTGGCTATTATTTCTAGAATCCAAACCTTGAATTACTTTCAAGGTTCCATCCCCATAGATTCCTTGACCGTGAATTTCCAATTTATAATCCCACCCCTACCAGAGCCCGTTAATTTTCTCGCCCTCTCGCGTCCACGCTCCCGCTTGACCTCATGGGTAATCACTTATTCATACACTGGCTCACTCGCTCTGCACGCATCGCATTCCTGACTTTCGAAATTTTCATTTTCTTTAAGGTCACAGTGGAATGGATTTTCGTTTAAAAAAAGAACCCGTTGATGTGTGCGTAAGTGAGAGAGAGAAAGAGGTAGGGAATGGAAAAAAAACTGTTACACGTATAAAGAAGATGGAGTCATACGCAAAGTCGAATTTTGAAGAATGTCGGCGGACGGGAGGGAAATATGGTTGTCCATCTGCTTGCATCTGGGTGTGCGTGTGTGTTTGTAGACGTGTGTTTGTGTGGCAGAGGTTTCCCGCAAGCCCTCGATGCGTTTCTCTCGCCAGTTTCCGCGCTGCCATCCGCGCTGTTCGACAAATCCACGGAACGAATCAAAACACGTGTACCCATTGCTATACAGGACGCCACCCATTCCACCCCACCCTCCCGCTCCAGTCTCTCTCCACCCACCCCCATCCCCTACTCCCACTCCACTAAACCATTCGTATTCCTATCCTGCCCCGACATAACCTACCCGAAACAACGCTCCCAGAATTCCCTTTGGCTGAAATGGCTCTCCCACCCCTTCCCGTCCTCCTCCCCTGTCCATCCCTTCTTCTCTCCCTTCCCTTCCCCGGCTCCCCGTCTTCCCCGGTCCCGCTTTCCCTCCGACACCACCCTCCCCTCCTTCGCAGGCGCCCGCCGCCGCGTGTTGACGCGTCGCGGACATGTTAAACTCACTCTCGGCGAAATACCGAATGTGCGAGGGGACAAAACTTTTACTGTTCGGGCGTTATGTTGATCGATGTGAACCGCATATGCCCAACTCCGGTCTCGGCACCCCAACGCGAACGCGTGGAGTATTCTCAAAGTTTAAAAATGTCCAACTTCAACCCGATCGATGGTAGTCCCGCTTAAATAGGTATATAGCTTCAGTTTGGGTGGCCATCGTCCGTAGAGCCCCCGTATACTGTGGACTAAAGTTGACGCTATAAGAGTTTAAATGTCCAATACTTAAAAATTTGGTCTAAGTGAGGAGAGAATACAATATGTGGCTTGAATTGACCAACCATACCTGAAAATACGTTCAATTTTTCATATCACTGCATTGAATACTGAAAAAATAAAAGCGTTAGTTTTATCCGTTTGCCATCTTTCAGAATAAAGGTTTGCATGGTAGTTATAGAGAGACATGATGAGTTAAAACTCACAAGTGGCACTCTAATTTACTCAAGTTTTCCCAAATTAGTGTATCAGTCCATTTTATTTCTTTCCTTTTTATTCTTCGGGTTTCACAAAATTAGCTCGCAAATACCTATTTGCCACCAAGAATTCTACTAGTCCCACAGTAAAATATTTATGAAGAAACAAAATATATTAAAACAAATACTTCTTGTAAAAATTAAATAATCCTTGTAAAACAATGGAGTACCTGAAAGTGGTTGTAGTAAATTAGTAGGGACAGTAGTTTGATCGGCTTTAATGACACAAATTTGGGATTTCTCATCTTTCTTCTTAAGTCTAATTAAGTTTTTAGTCTTTAGTATTTTTCGGTGCAGATGGCTTATTAAAGCTTCTATTACACAGTGATTGTTAACAAAAATCACTACAGTGCATAAAAACATTAATTTTCTTAAATAAATAGAATATTCACCAACCAGTTCGATTTTCCAGCATTTTACTGAGATTGGCAATTCACGAATGACACATAGGACGAAATATTTGACTTACAGCCTTTACGGTCCGACGAGAACAAGTAACCCCCTGCCAATCATCCATTTGTCCTTCATATTTAAACAGTTAAGGTTTTGTTCTTCCAGAAATATCACGGAATTTTCAAATATCTTCGAAAAATTTCATCGCTGGATATAACTTGGGAGTAATATAACTAAGCGCTTTCAAGAAGAACACGCATTCGCATTTCTTGATAGGAGAAGTGGAGCACAGCCAATTCCAGCTTCCAACAAGTTACGCAAAATCTCTCATTTAAAAATGGACATCGAAATCGAGAATTGGAGATAATTTGGCTTGGTAAATGTAAATATTAATAACTGGGAATGCCTGAGGTCCCTTTGTCAAAGACATTAGGTAGTCAATTTATAAATCCCTGAAATTCATAATGACTACTTATCTCTTAAAAACTTACGTCCAAGTTTCGCGGTTAATATGATTTCAAATTCTTCACATTATATTTTCAAGTGGTTTTGGAAAATGTAAATTGCTCTAAGAAACTGACCCTATTCTATCTCTTTTAATCACGCTATATTCTAAATGTTTCTATGATTACTGCTTATGTTTTTTTATATAATAAACATTTACCCAGCGAAAAATAAGAACAAACAAAAATAATTGCAAAAGTTTAAAAGTCTCACACTTTTAATCGACTATGTGATCTGACCGTGTCGTTATGAAACCAATGTAGTTATCAAGGTAGATTGATTTGATAGATGACGGTAGTGTTCACCAGGAACTAATCCTCATGATATATGAAATGCATAAACTCAGAGTACGTTTAAGTACGAGTAAGAGGAGACGTTTATTTTTTCTGTGCTACCTTAGGTTTCATAAGAACACTATGGAAAAATCGCACAACTTGAGTAAATATCAACGTGTCCCGATTTACTCATTGTTTGCGTCAGGGCCGAACTCCCGTCAGGAGCTAAATGTTTCAAGTTGCCACACCCCTTCCATAGTCTCAGATACGTGATCAAAAAGAGGTTGAAATATAAACGTAACAGCACAACACATTTCCCACACTGTCTCATCGACCTTCCTATTTATCAAACCAAGGCGAGAGGGCTTCTCATCTTTTGATACTTTTTACCGGTCAACCCACTCGTTCGTTAGGAGTTCGTGCAATCTTAAATGGTAAGCTGGCGATAATTCCGTCGCTCTCTCGGAACTAATAAAAAAATATTCCCGAATAACTTCCAAAAGTCCTGCATGAATTTTTACGTTTTTATCGGTGGTCACGCATGATCTACTCCTCATCTTTTTAATGCACGCAAAAAAAGAACAAGAACTTGCGGTAGTTTTCACTGGTTAGAGCAGATTTCTCTCGCCTACCCCGAGGGTGATTTATTAGGAGCTTACCGAGTCCAACAGAAGCAAGCCCACTATTAATTCTTCCGGGGTTAGCCCTTCTTTTTGTCTATCCACCAGCGAGAGAGCAACGGGAAGAGGACAGCGGGGAGATCAAAGCTAAAAGGTGGAGGGAGGAGCCGTGTAATGTTGCGGTCGCCGGCAGCAGTGGGGAAATGATTTCACGACGCACGGGCCGAAGGAAGGAGCCGAAGTGGGAGAGGAGAAAGGGAGGGGAGGGATGAGGAGGATTTAGGGAGTCCCAAAAACTGCGCCGGGGAGAGGAGCGGGTGAGTAAGAGGGGTTAGTTTTATCCGAGGGAGGGAAGGGTAGAGTGAGGAAAGGAGTTCCGGGGAGCGGTTAGGAGATTAATGGGGACTAGAGCAATTGCTCACCTGAGTGCAGCAACCCCCCCGCTTCCGACCGAGCGAGGGGAGGTCCTAAGCCGACGAGTCGACCTCCTCGGAGACGCATAAAACTATATATGACAACGGGGCCAAGGGGCGTCTCCGACCGCACCATTGACGCGGACTTTTGCGTCGGAGAAAGGGGTTTCACTCCTTTGTCGCGCCCCACAATACGTTTTCGATGTTTGCGAAAGGTTTCATTTTTTTTTACTATCTCTCACCCTCCCCCCGCCCCCCTCAACCTCACCGAACTCCCTTCCGACTGAGAAAACTAAAAACGTCAATGGAAACTGTCACTTAAACTTAAAAAAAAATATTCTTTCGGGTTTGAGCAAGAGAATAGATTTGTGGGGGTAGGCCTGACGTAACTCGGGAGTTTTGAAGAGGGAGGGAAAAGTCGTCAGGGAGATATTCCCTGGGTGTGGAGAGAAAAGCACCCTGCTAACTTCGAAGGAAATGCTGCGATTTGATTATTTTTCGTTCAAAGCTCAGCAAAGTTTCTTTTGATTTACTACACTCCTTTTAACACTCGATAGCGTAGGCGCAAATACCTGGGTTGGTGCCCATGAAAACATCACACGGGTAACTCATCTGTCTGACGCTCAACTGTTCGGATTTATTAAAACATCCTAAAAATCTTGCCATTGTACAAAAAGGACTATCCCCCGGTTGAATAGTTGAAAACCCATTGGTCAATTAAAAGAAACATGATTGCTTCTTGACGTCAGATTATGTAAAATCTGCGTACGTATTTTGCGTTATTTTCAACTACACTTAATTGTAGTTTATTCAAAGGAATGGGGTCCAAATACTACGACAATCACTTTGACGGAGACTGCATCCGCTTATGGGCACCAAATCGCTAGATTTTCACAAAGTAAATATCGAGCGATTTGGTGCACGTAAACAGATTGCAGACAGACAGAAGCATACTCGGATTGACGTTTTAACTTTTTCAAGCTGTAGTTTTTATATTTCTCTATCACTAATTCGCTATCCCTTTTTCACTATGAATTGACGAGTACCTATATAATGCTTTCATCTACAAGTTTTATTAGGTTGTGCTTCAATGGAATCATATATTTATGGAAAATTGGCATGACAAAGGGCCTGAAATTATCAACTTTCCATTTAAAAAAAGTATCTTGACGTATTTACTAAAGTTTTCTAATGTTCATAGATTACTCCTGAAAGAATTCAATAATTACGGTACATGATGGGTATATTTACAGCTGAGGTGTTTGAAAGATGATCCAAAGTTGAGGCAAAATAGACTCAGAAATGACACAAATTAAGCTGAGCTGGACAAAGAACTGGTGATAAGTCAAGGTCTTCAACTTACGTGGGTTGAAATTCTAGGCATAAGAAATGACGGGCTTCAATAAATTGTAATATTTTATAAGAAAAACATTTAAAAATGAAGTATGGACGATGCCACGGTGCATTGTGACAGAAAAACGTCATAAAAAATCCATAAAATCACTTCGATAAAATAAATCTGTCGAAAGATCTTTCATTTCTACAGTTGTCTTATTTAATTCCCAAAATAATGGTTCGCCGAGTCAGAGAAACTCAAATACTGGTATTACGCGGGTTCATCGCCCGTCGGCACGACGCATTCACCCGCCAGGGAAGACCGATCCATCCGCAGGGCAATAATAAAAAAAAAGAGGAGCTGCAACAATGCAGACCCGAGCGAAGAAGAAAAAAAAAACAATTTCGACGGAGCAGTTTTATTAAATCACACACCCACACTTGACTCGCACGCTCCCAACAACCACACACCCACCCACCCACACACACACAAGCGTAGGAGCAGAGTCAAAATGATACATCGCGGTACCTTTGCCTCTCCATTCGGCAACTCTTCAAAACCTTTACATTTTGCGAGAGCGAGAGAGAGCGGCGAAATTCGGGTGGGGAGGCGGGGGCGTTGGGAGCGATGCGGTGAGGCGGGGAAGGGTTGGTGGGTACGGAAGAAAACGAAGCGGGGAAAGGAGAAGAAAAACGGAGGGGGGGGCGCGTGGTAATTATGGGGGATCCCGCGACGGTGGAATTAATACATTCCCCAACAGCCCCGCTCGCTCACACACACACACACACGTACACACACAAATACACATACAATCCCCCTCCACACATCCTCACACGCCCGAAATATCCTTTTATGCTCCCACCCCCACCAACCTGTTTTCCCCCCTCACCCCTCTCATCCCCCTCATAATTTTTCCCATCCCCTGCTCCACGCCGGCCTCCCCCCCTCTCCCTCTTTACTGCCCCTGCCCGCAACTTTTGTATGCAGCCCTGCGAGACATCCGAGTTTTATGGCCCACTCGCAACATGTATTCTTTCGAACGAGCGGGCGCTCTCTAGCTCGGAAGCGGGCAAAAGGAGGCTCAGGGGGAGGTGGTGGTGGTAAGGTATGTGTTTTGCGTGTGTTTCTGAGTGAGTGAGAGAGGAACGGAGGTGTAGGGAGGAAGTGGTAGTAGGTACGATGGAGGGGGGCTTAAAGATTTGGTTGTGGGGGGAGGGAGGAAGCACACCACCGGACGGGTAACAGGAAAGGGGAGGAGGAGGTGGAACCAAGGCAATAAAATGCTCGCAATAATAAATAAAGGGAAGGAGGGGTGATGGGGTGGGGGAGGGGGAAGAGGGGTTAGCAGGAGTTTTGGGAGACTTTTTTTTAGGAGTTTGGTGCGAGGTGGGAGGGGGGGGGGGTGATGGGGTTTGCAAGTGAAAAGCGAACGCAGGCCGTCTTCGAGAACATGCGTTTGTAATTAAAAGTGCTTTTCTTTCTTCCTATTCTCCCAACACGGCACCCCTCCCCCCAAATAACCTCCAACTCCCTCCCTCCCTCTCTTCCGCTTCCCAAAAACCCTCCTCCCCTCGCCGTTTCCACTGACTGGATGGGCAATCTGCTCCTGCCAAGGGTTAGTGTGTAGTTTATTTTATCCCTTTTTCATTCCTTTTTTTTATTTAAAGAGGTCATGGGGTGCACTGGGTGGGGGTGGGGAAAAGGGGATATGAGGACTGCGAAAGGGTTTCTGCGGAGATCATAGGGCGCGGGTGAAATGGAATCGGAAAGGATTTGTTTGGATGGGAAAAATGGGTTCGACCTGCCTTTTAATACACTTTTTTATTTATTGTTTTGCGTAATATAATTTTCGCTTCACGCCCTGCCAACGAAGTAAGAAAAAGGGTTCTTTTTTTATTTTCCTAACGCCGCTTCGCACCCCTTTCCCTTCTTCTTCTTCTTAATAACCACTTCACGGAGTCTTTTCCTTGAATTACGCCGAACACGAGTAGTAAGGTGAGAGCAAGAGCGGCTCTAAATTAAATTCACCCATCCCCTATCCTTGTATTGCCTCCTTGCATCCCTCCCTCCATTTTCCCCTCGGCCTCTCATTTCCACGGACTCCCTGAATTACGGTTCGCTATGATTTAGGAGTACTTGCGCGGACCGTGGAGCGTGGAAGGTAAATATTGCGAGCGAATGAGGGCATCGTATTACCTACCGGTGATATATCGCTGCTGTCTTATTCTTCAGAGAAACCCCATGAAAATATTTGCGTGTTTCGCACCAACTGATTTCTAAAGAGCTCACGTTCTTAAAACTAAAATCTGAGATATAGTGCGAAAATCCAAGGACTATCTTCTCTTTTTTCCACATTTCCACGAATAGTCAGGGAGCCATGGTTTGCGAAATATAAGAAACCAAACCTGTGCTGAGCAAATAAAATCAATTTGAATTCTGCTTATTAAAATACAACGGCAAAAAAATCATGCAACATTTGTGCGAAAACACATAATTTAAAGAACGAAGGCAATCAATCACTCTACATTTTCAACTTTTTACGAAAAGGCATTCATTCAATGCCATGCAAAGGATTTTTTTGCTTAATACGGACTCCTTGCACAATTCAACCGTGCCATAGAAGATTTATTTATATTCCAATATATGCCCTGATTTTTTTAATTTCTCAATTCTCGAGTTAAAATATGTAAAAATGTATACTTCCGGGCTTTTGTGAGTGGTTTCAAGTACGTGAGCGATAAGACATCTAGTGAAATTGATGTCGATTTACGTCAATTCTTTCACAAAGACTTGTGGAATGTTTCTGAATTCCACAAAGATGCTTGAGAATGCCAAGTCGAGTTAATTTTATTGAAGTACCAATATATAATGGATGAAACGCGGAGCCTATTCCGATGAGAATCTCATCCAATTGTTTACTTTCAGGGATCAATGCGCCAATGCATTGGAAACGTGCGTTTTATTACCAGTTTCCTCTAGCTATTTGGAGAAATGTCGGGGTAAGAGTTCAAATTAGCAATGATTTAAAAATGAGACGAGTTCATTATTCTCTCGTCGAATGCTTTAAACATCGACGGCCAATCGATGGGGAGGGATAAAATAAATTTGGCATCCAAATCACTTTACATTCATTAATGAAAAACACCCGAATCGCAAAACTGAACTTTATTTTCTATTAATTATCCTAAATTCGCATCCTCTCTGAAAGGATGTTTGTACTTTTAAATTGATGACATTATACCGAGTACAGTTCGTAAGAATTTGATGAGTATACGTGTCTCCACTAATGATTGGGACGTGAATTTCACAGGTAATTAACGTGCCTGTCGATTTGTATATCAATTGCAATTAAATTGACGATCTGATTGGTGAATGTTGATCACCAGAATGTGTTTGTTAGATTAAACACGGAACAAGCATTTGGATAAAGACTGCATGAAGAATGAATAAACATGGACAACCCTCACAATCATTAAACTTCAACATTCTCTGAAACTCATTATAACATGCGACATTAGTGTTTCAATTTGTTTTCATCTCACAGGGTCTCGCTGAAACCACCGTTACGAGAAATTCCAAATTCACTGTCGTCCGATCACTCTGCAAGTATGAGAGAAATAATTAAAATAGCATCTGATAGCAAATATGGAGAAAAAAATTCAGACCGCAAACGTTCAGTAAATGATGTTAATAGTTTGAGCTCTGAGATCCTAAGATTATAAATTGAATAATTTTCACCTTAACCCCTTGGACCATTGAACTTTCCTAAACATGGTTGTAATTTCTCAAAGCTAAAGGTATCCGAAATTTAGGAAATATTTCACGTATTATTTTAGCGCTCATGGGTAAATGATATCAAAAGAGCGTTTCATGGAATATTTTGCATCTGTTTTGATGTCATGTGTTTTATATCACGAGCAATCACAATCCTCAAATAATAGATTCGGTAAGAGGTGTTTTTCCACGTATTAATAATTCGTAAAATTCGCGTAAATTATTCGTAATTTACGTAAAGATATTCGTATTTACTTCTACACTACAACCACCTGAATGTTCCATGGAAGATTGGGTTGAACATCAAATTAGCCTGCAAATAATTTGTCCAATCAATAATGACGTACATCATTTCCTAAAGATAGACAAAAGCCAAATATACCCACAACATTCCATTAGATACGGGTGCATCATTTTTCTCATATAGGTTAAATGCTTAATTGCTGAGTGGTATTCATAAAATAAGAACAGGGAGGCCAAATCTAAAGCTATGGCAAGGTGCTCATTCCAGAGGAAAAACGACCATCCCGCTTTCATCACGACGAAACTTCCATTGTATGATGTCACAATATCAAAACTCAATTTGAATTTGAAAAATGATTAATTGTTATTCACGACTGAAATTTTAGCAATATCAAAAAAATCCTATATTCTTGAACTACTATGGAGAACGGACTATGAAACCCTATCGTATACTTTTTCGCTATTTCTAGGACCAAACAATAAATTCACACTGTCTGAAGCCTATTTTACCAAATGATACCTAATGTTAATAAATATATGTATAATAATATAATATCTGTATATCTGCATACTTAATATCTGTTCTGCATTGAACCAATTATACTGATGTATACAATATTCTCCACTAAAATTTAAACCTCCTGATGTGTCTCTTGTCTTTGGATGACAATTTTGCTTTTCATGAATTCAAGAAATATTTTTAAAAGTGTAGTCTTTATATTTTTTAATATTTGATATTTTATTACTTGTGGGTTTTCGAGGTAAATTAGTCTTTGATAAACAATAGGAGGAGAACTGATATCTACGATCAAAGTAATGAAAACAAAGGCTACTTCCACGACCAACTCCAAATTTTGACAATTACCTCCGAAATCTTTAGACCACCAAAGGAAACTCTGGAATAGAATGGGAATGTGACGAGATACAACAAAAACAATGCTCAACATTTGATTTCTCTCCTGTTCATGTTGTTATTCCGTCTTCATCCATCGCTCTTCCATTTCCTCCATTTCTCAAATCCAACGGCCGTCGGGAGAGAAGGGGAGAGGGTGGTGCTAAATAAAACTGAAGTAAATGAAGGGGAGAATGGCGGCATGAAAGTAAGGGGGGCAAGTAGCGGGTGGGGGAAGATGGACTGCATCAGTGAAAGGATACGTAACTGGCGCTCTCAACGTTCCCAGAGGGATCACATGCCCTTATTCCGCCATACACCCTTCCTGGCCAACCACCCGTCTCCCTCCCGCAACCATCTCCCCTCAGGGCAAAAAGGGGTTCGTTCCTAATTGAGATCGACGCGTCTTCATCCATCGGGTGCCTTTTTAAACGGAACACGCTTGCTTTAAAAGCCTCTTAATTCTCTCGTGCCGTCACCCGTACCCCCAACATACATGGCCACATACAACTCACCAACACCCACCCATCCTCTTCCTCTCCGAGCACTGCCTCCACCCGGACACGCATCCACAACACACGCTTCTCTCTCTCTCTCTCATCCCCTCTACCTCTCTCTCTCTCTCTCTCGTTATCTCTTCCTCTTTACACACTCCGAACCCATCCCGAAGCCCATCGGCCGCATTCGCCCGGGGCGATGGCGTCCGTGGAGACGAAAGGGGAGTGCCGCCCGAGGCGGGTAGGAGGCAAAAGTGCCAAGTCCCCACAACGCGGCGATGACCGCGCCGCAGGGCGGAGTGCGCTAAGTGAATGGCACACGTACGCAGGGCGCAAGCACCCGAGGGCCGTCCTAGCCATTGTTCCTACAAGCGATAAGCCGACGCCGACGGCCGGCCAAATTAAAGGAATGCCCATCATTTCCGAGGGGCTCTCCGGATCGAGGCGAAAAGGGATTGGGGAAGAGTTCGCTCGGTTGCATATGCGTCAGCGATCGTGATTCATGGAAGGGAGCATCGTGTAAATTAATAAAGTGGTATGTATGCAGGCATATATATAAAATATATATATATATATATATATATATATATATATATATATCTATAATATGTATTTATTTATATGCACACACATTCATGCACATACACATATTTTATTCCTAATCACGGAAAATACGCAAAATGAAATAAAATCTCATCGTAAAATAGATTTTGCATTGATGAAATTAATTATGACACAATATCAACATTTGGTACCACTGACTTAAGGTATCCTCTGACCATAGAACCCTTTTCGATATTCTCTATATCATCTTCAAATGCTACTACCTATATCCCATGTCACGCGATTTGGCGCGTATAGACCTAATTAAGATGATACGAAGAATTCCAAATAGGTTCCGATAAATGTAATTAGTTTCTCCATTATACTTTGTCTTCGCACCTCGCAAAAAGCTGTAGTTTGCACAAATTTAAACGCACTCACTGCAGCACTTGTAATGATTTCTAAACAATTTTTCAGCGTCGCATAATCAAATATTAAAGTCAAAACAAAAATATGCAAGCATAAGGAGAACGTCGAGTCTGTCCGAGAAAACCTAATCCCTCAATGAACGTACGCTACCCAGCGGGTGCTTACGAAGAATGTGACCGGACGGATAGTGAAGGCGTAACTGACCATTCCAATACGCAGCAGGAGACAATCATAGTCTTACATAATCATTATACCAACACAAAATATTCGATGTGCACGGTAAAACAGCAAATCCGAATAAAATAATTCCGAGGCAACAAAGTAGGTATGCCTCGAGGAGCGTAGGGCTATAAATCAACGAGCATGTCTTGAGAAAATGAAAATGGTGAGTTATTTCCACTCCTTTCCATTAATTACCCCCCAAGAGGCTCAAGGAAGCCGGGGTTCCCTTTTTCGCCCGACAGGAGTTCACCCTGCCGTGCAAGCGACCCCGTCATAGAGATTGCAATTGAAAAACACTCGCCCGTCATATATCCCACCCCTCGTTTCTTTCCTCGCCCCAACCCCCACGACCCTACCCCCAACCCCCCCCCTAACCAAGCCTCCTCCTATGATCACCCTGCCTCCCGCAACCCTCTCACTCGCGCGCTCACTCTCTCACACCCTTTGCAGCTCAATTAACTTTATTTATTAGTTTTTTTCCTCCCTCTCTTCCTCCATCTCTCACGGTCCTCGCAAATATTCGAGACATTTCTTTCGTAATTATGAGTATTTTTTATAGGCATAAGAGAACGGCATGACGAAAGTAATTAATTTGTTCAGCAAACATACCCGGCCGCTCATTTATTTTCTCTTCATAAGTCGCAACTTCACTTACTGATATAAAACTGGCTCTCAAATCTCGTGCTAAAAATGAAAAGATAATTCTAAAGTCAAGCTACCGACTTAATTTTCTAGGATTTGTACTTCTTTTTAAGATACTCCCGATCCATTCAGAATCCATTTCGCCATTCCCTTTATGCAATTGCCAACGCAGGTGAATGACGACGAATGATAGATAACGTTAGGTAGTTATTACACAACAGCAAAGATTCTCGAGTTTCAGATCATGTTATTCACCTGTAATATTGTTTGGAATTACTATAAAACAAATGTTTTGCTGTTCTCATACGATTAAGCCTAATTTGATAGGCGAAAGCATTAAGTTGAATCGATTAGTCAAATAAATTACAAGTATCTCATCATAATTGTTAAAATTAAGGACTTTGAGCAGGTTATTCAATTTTTCTCCATCCTTTAGCGCTTGAAATTACCTCTATATTCTTTTGTGCTCTTGCGTGTATCTCTTTATTACCTCAATAAATAAACAAATCGAGAAAACCGATATGGAACGGAATGGATTACAAAATTCGCAAATGAAAACGTAAAACCCTGGTAATAATCAATCAAAACGAACATGATTTCCAGACGATGCTGTTACAGCGAGGTTAGGATCCAGATTGCCTGTCTTTTCGTTTTTCACAATGGCTCCATGTTCGTTTCAACTCGGAAATCATATGGCCTGGTACTCATACTAAACAACGTGTCTTCATAATACCGACTAAAAGCAATTTTCTAGATGAGATAAAAACCTGAACAGCAACAAGGGCGATACTCGGACAAGGATAAGAGTCAGCGAAGCGTTGAAAATGGAGTTTCCTAATCAGAAATCGTTCGTGTTTCTAAATAGCCTTCCCTTTTTCTAGGCACCTTGAAATATGGAGAGCAATCGCCAGAAAGCGTCACATTCCGACGTTGTATGATGCGCGCCACCAACAATGTTAATTAAAATCAAGATAATGATCCTTTTGAAACATTATCGTAGTTGACAGGTTGATGGGCCATGCAAACTTGCTCTATCAGAGGGTGCTCATCATTCAAAACCGGAAGGCTGTGGAAGGGCGTCTTACAGGGGAATTAGAAGAAAAACCGTAACTGATGCTTGTTTCTGGGGTTTCATGAAAAAGATGTATAAGACTTAATTGAGCACTTATTTAACGAAATAATTATTTCCACACTCCGAAATTAGAATACTGAACAATTTGGAGAACGTAAAAATAAAGCTTAAATTAAAAATACACTTTACCAATAACCATCGAATTCACCGGAAAATTCTTCCTCATTCATCGGCCTCCAGCCTTCTAATTACGATAACAATAGTTGCCCGTCGTTGATATCCAATTCCGTAATGCTAGGAATCATAATAGAAGAGCATATATCTACAGTTTTTGAAGCCTGATTTGCAGTCAATATGCCTACTTTAACTTGCAATGTTGATCAGAACTGACTTTCTTACGGTGAGAACCATTGACTAATGCATTTTAATCAAGACCTAAATATACCTAAATAATGAACGAAGCGGTTGGTTAAAAATTTCATACAGAGATATAATATAGAATCATTTTTAAATTTCATGAATTTTTAGAGCTTTATTAAAATTTAACATCCATTAATATCATATTTTTAATGTCTACATGAAAAAAGGTGTTCATACGTGTATGCATTCTTACGTGAATCGTTACTACTCAGAAAGAAGAAAGTTAGTAATACCAGGTCGCCTCTTAGCCAATCGCACCCAAGTCGATAGTGAACGGACCTCTATACATTAGATTGCGTCTCCCTCCTCATCTATGTAAGCTTTTCCCTAAAAATAAGGATAATAACCACGCGTTTTTTTCCAGAAAAAAATATAACCATGTCTGCAGCCTAAGGGACCCACACCTGATGCGGGGAAACGGAATAGGTACGAGCCATGGATCAATCACCAAACTACCCCGAAAATCGTGCATTCCTCGTTTCCCGTAATTTCCCTGACCTTCCCAGAAATCCTCCCTTTCCCTCATTCCCTCCCCCTCCGTGCACCCTTTCCCAACTCACCCCCCCTCCTCCACACCTGCTTTTAAACGTGAGCCGCGCCGATGGCCCACCCCCTCCGCTCATTCTTCCCCCGCCCGCCCAACACTCGCACGATAGACCGCCGAGATGGATATTCCGCCACGGGAAGAAGAAGAAGATGGGGGAAAGAGAGAAAGAGAAATAGAGAGTGAGAGAACACAGCCCCCCCCCCTCCCACGTCCTCCCCTCCTCTCAAGGAAAAGGACCTCTCAAAGTGCGAGAGATTTATCCGCGGGCAACCCCCCGGGGAGTCTGGAGAGCGCGCGGAGGAGAACCGAAGGAAGGGCGGGTACGACGGGGTTTATGGGGCGTCGGGCAGGGATGCCCCGGCAAGAGGGCCTGGGAGGACGGGCAAGGGAAGGGAGGGTTGGATGAGAGGGGGGGGAGACTCGGGCGAGAGGCGAGTCGGAGGGTGGGGGAAAGGAGAGGGTTGGGTGGGTGGGTAGGTGTAGGAAGACGTGGAGCAGGTAAAGGAGAGAAGGCCCGAGGGGAGGAGGGATGTGGGGAGGCTGGTGATGGGCAGGTTAGGCAGGGAAGGAGGAGGGAGGTAGGGGGGTTTGGTGGTGGAGGTGAGTGGCGTAGGGCCGAGGAGGACGGAGGTGGAGAGAAGCAAAGGAGAGCATAAAATGAAGTGCGAGTTGGCGGATGGTGAGAGAGATGGAGGGTGAGGGGTGGGCAGGGGAAGAAGTTGGAATGCCTCCGAAGTGTGTGTGTGTGTGTGGAGGGGGGAAGGAGGGCGATGGGCGGGGAGCAGGGTTTCTTACTTGGGGGCGGAAGAGATGAGGGGAGTAGGAAGGGGATATTGAGGTAGAAAAAGAGCGAAAGATGGGTATCGCAGACAAGAAATATAGATTGGAGAGATTGGTGAGGGTGGCGAGGGAGAAAAAGCGAGAGGGGGGGGGTTGGGAGAGGGAGGATGAGACGTCGGGAGGAGCGGAGATTCAGAAGGCGCCCTAGAGAATGCATACATACACAGGTTTATATGTTGTTCTGTGTACACAGGTTATTTTTTTCAAAATTTGAGTGTCAATAATTTGAACTCCACAATACACACGTACTTTAATCCGGGACTTATACCAACAAACGGCATGAGATAAGCAATTTCCCATATTCACTGTAAAACTGGACGGGGTATAGATTAAACATAGGCCAATATGAATGTGGAAGACTAGAAAAATATGGAAAAATGGACAATGGAGATAGAAAGACAGTATAAGCCATGGAAAATTAGTCAAACAGTGACGATGTTCAAAAGCATAAGGGGTTCCTTAATGAGAAATAATTTTATTTTTAGTAACTTTATATAAATGTGCAGTTTATTATTTATTTTAACCAGGAAATCAAAAATAATTAATCATTCTTTAAAAAGTTCCACTTTAGTTCACATATTTCACGTATCACAGTTGTCAATTCCACCTGTTTAAATTAGTTATCAAAAAATTAAAGCTCTATCATCTTGAGTCGACTCATGAGGACAAGCAGAAATACCGCAATTAGCAAAAGTAATGTATTTTACGATTGTCTAATACCTTATACGGAAGTGTGCCGCGCGGTGTACACATCGACACAATTCAATGGAGGATAGAGATGAAAACTCGCAAAAGCAAACAAATTGCAGACTGTATTTTACAAACATCCTATTGTAATCGATATATCATTGAATCTGGAAGACTTACACGACTGCCTTATATTAGTACATAATAAGTGAAATCTAAGGTAGTTTCAAATTTTTATGCCATCAAATACAAAGTTTTCACAGTAACCTTAAGTTTGCAGTCAACATCGTTTCCTCAAGTCTCATCGGCATCTGATGCTGTCGTATCTCACTGGACCAAATTTCTCGCTCAAGAGCACACATGCTAATGAACTTCATCTTGACTCAAAATCCCTATCTTAATGTATGATAAATAAGTAAACCTACTCCAGGGCCAATTAGACCAGGGTAATGCAAGCCAATGTAATAAAAATTTCCTTGAGTTTAGAGAAAACGAAGCATTAATCTAACCAACCTTACGATTACATTCTAAAATAGCCCGCTAGCTCACCAGTGTAAACTCACAAACGAACGCACGTGTTCACCGTAGGAAAGCGAAGGGTGGGAGAGAAGAAATATTCTCCATAAGGAAAAAAAGAGGCACGGATTCGGGGGATGAGGAGGAGCGGATGGACTGGGGTCCTCTCCTCGCCCGCGGTGAGAATGCAATGGGCAGGTATGGCCAAGGGAGGGCGGGGGAGGGAGGTGGGCAAGAGGAGGAGGAGTTAGGAGAGGAAGATGGGCCTTTTATTCTCCTCTTCTTTTTTCTGGGAGGTGGGATTCTGGATCTGTTCTCCGCAAAGGAGCAAGTCTTTTTCCCTCCGAGCAACCAACCAACCAATTCGCCGCTGGCCCATTGACTCCTCGAGACGAAAGAAAGTGAAGGCGGTCCCCCGCACCAATTGGGGGGTTTTTAAACAAGAATAAAGGGTCTTGGGAAGGCTCGTAAAATACTTTTTACCCACCGACTTACTGGCGCTGACACAACCAAAACATTCGTTCACAACCAATGTTAAATTTTGCGTGGCCAAGCCGTACAGAGCCGCTGCCAAAGCTTTTGCTAACGTTTTCTTGTGGCAATGTCGACTGTCGGATTTGCTTTTATCACCCAGACCAAAGAGAGCTTTTTTGTTTGCGTAAATGAAACTAAAAGAAAAACTTCAGTTTACTTAGAATCAGGTATGTTTGAAATAAAACGGATCGATTACATTTTAATTGCCTCCCGTGCCGTGGGATAACAAGCGACTATCCAATACACCCGCGAATCTCTTTACAAGCAAATTATTCACAAAAATAAATTGCTAAACTGTGCGTCACTTTCCCGAATTTAGCCATTCCCTTTTTGTGGGTGCTTCAAACAGCAGAAAATTGGCAATTTACAATCATTATTTTCAAAACAAATCATCCAATAAATTACAATAGACTCTACAGGTATCTTGGAACCAAAATAATGATTCACGATACTCAATTATGGTCGTTCAATATTAATTTAGCAATAAAGTATAAATTAACTGGACATGGGTTCAGGTCAATTGATTCTTAAATGTAGTTCTAGGCACCAAAAATGCCATGATACACCAGCAGCATACATTTCAAAAGCTCGGTTACCTCTCCCCAAGGAGGGAATTTTATATGAAGATGCCTGAATTATAACGACGGCTTGTTGATTCAATTAACAATGAAATTAACGACGGAATAATGATGGCTCTGAAAATATGAGCTCTGAACTGAGTGAGGAACGAGGCCGTGCCGACGTCCAAGTAAACACCCAAACAACACACCCCTAGCATCCCCGGTAGCACAGTGGTAAACGGCGATCATTAAGGTAATGAATAAAAGATGAACGTACAGCGCGAGCGGGGCCATAGTCGACAGGGTTCTCGTGCGGAAGCTGCACCAAGAAAGAAGAACACGGGGGATACGGAAACACACCGGGGGAAACGAAAAAAAAGTGAGCATCCAAAAACAAATAATAAAACGAAAGGGAAAAAACAATGATAAAAACCGAAGGTGGAGGGAGAGTAAAAAGGGCGGGAAAAGTGGGAAGGATGAGGTAGAACGGGAGTAGGCAGGGATGAGACTCCGCTCGCACACAAAGAGGGAAAAAGATTGGAAGGATAAGACGCGTATTCGAAATAGGGAAACGCCACGGGTCTCCCTCTCTCACTCCGCCCTTCCCCGCCTCTCCATCTCTCTCTCTCTTCCTCTGTGTCTGGCGGGGAGAGATGAAAGAGTTACCGGAGAGGGTTGAAGGTAGAGGAGAGAAGAGAAGAGGATGAGGCACCGAGGAGGAGGGGAGCGCGGTAGGGAAGACGGATAGTGAGTGAGGAGGGATAGAGGGAGAGGGTGGGGTGAAGTCGGGAGAGAGAGAGTGGAGGTTTCGTTGGGGAAGGGGTGGGATTTGGACAGAGGATCGGGGGATGGAGGGGGGTTAAAGAGCAAGACGTATTCCCCGGGCGGGGTGACGGGTGGAGTGGGGCTTGGGGTTGAATATGAGGCAGAAAGAGGAGTTATAATGGGAAGGGAGGCGGGAGGGGGGAGGAACGTAAAGCGGGCATGGGAGAGGAAAAAGAGAGAGAAGGGAGAAAGAAGGAGGTTCGAATGGGGAGGGGGTGAGTGGGGTCGGTGGGGAGTGGGGATGGATGAGGTGAAGGAATAGGCAGAGGTGAGGGAGAGCGAGAGGTGGAGGAGGATAGGGACAATGAAGGGGAACAGGAGAGATATCCCGAGGAGGAGGGTGGACCACGTTAGAACATCGGGGCGGCTTGCTAGGAGAGAGAGAGAGGGGAGCTTTGAGCAAAGGATGGATATGAGGGGAGTCTCGCAGCGGGGGGTTGGAAGGTGGGGGGGAGGAGGGAGATGGTGAAGGAAAAACCGAGGGGCGGCAAAGGAACGGGGGGGGAGAGGGGCCATTGGGCGGGGGTTGAACGGGAGGGGGATGAGGGAATATGGGGATGGTAGTGTTCCCTTGAGGACGGTTTCTGAAGGGAAGGAGAAAGGACGTAAAGGGAGAGAGGGAGGGTGGGGTGGGGAATAGGGAAAGGAGAGAGGGTTGGAAAAATTTAAGTTGGATTTCGCAAGGGAGCACGTATCGATAACGAGCTGAAATTTTCCACTGAGTCACGAAAACGAGCATTTGGGGAACAACAGACAGAGATGAAGGGCGGGAAGGGATGTTGTGGGGTGGGAGGGGGTGGTTTGAGGAGGGGTGAAAAAAATGGGTGGGGGTGGGATGGGAATGGAGCGAGATGGAGAGATGAAAAAGGAGCAGTGGGCTTTAAGATAGGCAGAGTGTATGGGGACGTGGGGCATGATGGGGACCCAAAAAAAACCTCTGGGGTCGGTCTCACAAAGGGGAAGGAGAGAGACAACAAGGCGACAGACAGACGGACACAAGAATCCACGAGGGCAAGATTACCAACTATCAGTTACCAAGAAATACACGTTCACGAAACGAAGGAGAATTTGAAGCGGAGATAAAAATAGGCGGCGCCGAGAAAAGATGTTTATACATATTTTAAAACTGGGGAAAAAACTAGGATTACAAAAAATTCAGGAGTGTCAATATTGCATGTGCACGTAGTATTATTAGGGTTTTATTAAAAACGGAATATAATATGCATGGGCTCAATTAGTTTCGCATTAGTTTAAACCTAACATAAACAATGATAATGATATCTAATAAAATCTTCGTAAGAAATCGTATGTAATTGTTTTGGGAACATAATGTGTCTTTAATTCACTAAATTTGGTGAGTAAGCCTAGCGGATTGTGGCGAAATTGACATTCCAAGAGGCTGAAGATTTTCGAGTTACTATGAAGTCGGAAACCATCACATCACACAAACCATTACGAATTATTTATTCCTGAACGCTGCGGTGTGTTTTGATTTACGAGTACGAGATTTACACCTCCCGAATTCCGTGACCTGCTACTGAAACTGGTCCCTTCAAATGGTTCCCGAGGTGTTCCAAATTTGAATTTCAAACTATGACAAGGCCACTTTCATTATAGATCCATACAACTACCTGACCTAAGCGCTGAGAAGCCCAATAAAAGTATGTATTCGTTGTCCGCTTGTGCATTCAAACAAAAATATTATATAACCATTTAAGTCACACACGCTCAACAACAACAACCATCTTTATAGAATTAATTTTTCTGATCAAACAAAACAGTTTTTCAATGTTTAACAATGTGGCATCAATAAAAAAACAGCTCACGGAGGGAAAAAGATTACCTGGTGAAAGCACGAGTGGGAAGTCAAAAAAGTCCATAGAAATTTTTTTAATTACACACAATAAAAATCCCATGCATATCAGACTCATTAAACCCCTATTTCGCGTAAAATTGACGAGGATGGATTTAATTTGAAATAATTTTCTCTCAGATTTTTAGACAACCACAACAAAACCTCTTGGACAATCTAAATTACAGCTATAGTCGCAGGAGAGCTTGAAATGAAGTATTGCCGTTTAAATCTTTATCACAAAGTTTTGCAATTAGAACATCGTTGTTCAGCAACAAAGGCTTTACTCATCTCATCCCTCTCTTAAATCACACCCGTGATCGCTTAGTGTGCAAGGCAAAAAACTATCGTGCGGATTAAGAAATATTAATGATAAAATTGCATTACTAAGTACCTTGCCTAGTGTTTTTTTATTACTCTAAATTCCACTCTTGGCTGAAAGAGATCCATTTCTCTCCCTCCCTCCCTCTCATTCATATTCAAAGCCTCCAGGGAAACGGAACGAATACCGTGGATTCCTCGTAATACCTACCCCAACGCATTTTCCTAAAAAAAACATGATTTCAAGCCGATTACCCTTCAACGGGATCGGAAGAGTTTTAACGAAGGCACTGTTGTGAGCGGCTCTGGCCACCTGTACGAATCCTCACACTGCCTTAAAGGCGTGCGGATTATTTCACGGACCTGACGGATATCCTCCGCGGGAAAGGACGAGACTCCCACGTTCCTCCCTCCCTCCTCTCGTGCCCTCCACACGTGTAAGCCACCGGCCGACCGCCTTCCCACCCCACCACCTTACCCCCCCCACCCCCGTATCAATGTCCCGAAGACGACGCCGGCCTGCGGCAACGAGTCCGCTACCCGGGGAGAGAGAAAGGACTCTTGGGGGGAAAAGCGCCCCCCCCCCCTCCGATGTCCACACATACACTCACACGCGCGAGCACACAAAAAAAGAGAGCGGGCCGCAGGGAAACCAGCAGGGAGATGGTGGTACGAGAGGGACTGCGGGAGGATCTCTGACGGCACGCTCTCGCGGGCAAACCTCCGGTATCCACGGCCAACACTCCCTCCTCCCCTCCTGTCTCCCTCACCGCACACCCACTCTCATAGTCCCGACGGACCCACTCGGCTCTCCTCGATCCTACCTCCCCCACTCCCTCCCACGTCCTCCTCCACCACCACATGCGAGCGTGCGTTCCCGATGAACACTTGCCGTCGACGTCGGTCCGGCGGGAGGCCACTTGTCCCGTCAAGGGGTCCTGCAACCCCCCCCCGCCCTCCACACCCCCTCCAGAGGTATCGCGTGTCACGCGCCATTTGAGGTTGGGGAGCCTTTTACGCTCTGCATCCCTTTTGTTTGACAATATGGGTCTCGAGGATTGGTGGGCAGGGGAGGGTGTGTTCACAGGTTCGGGAGGCCCGGGAGAGGGTTGAGAGTAGTGGTTTAAGGGGATGGGGATGGTTGCGAGAGGGGGTGGGGTGGAGAGTAAACTTTGTCGACCGAGCCCGGAAAACGATCCGTCAAGGAAAAAATTGGGTTTCTTCTCGTTAAGGGGTGAGTGGGCTAATGAGGAAGCACAATGATACACCGAAAGAGGGATGTGTCGGGCATTATCCCTTATGAACCTTGAAAGACTCGAGTGGGGGGGCTTTATTGGGATGTGGAATTAAACACCTTGAATTGATTGAAGTGAAATCAAATCATGGAGGGGAAGACAATGTATATGAAATAAGATGCCTAGAAGATCTGACATTACTACTACTCCATATTCATGGGGTACACGTGTTAATTTAATATTAAATATTTACTTAATTTAATAATGAAACCGCTAACCCACCTACAAATCTATGGATGAAGGAACTTGTGTATTCGCCTCTAAATTCATATAATTTATAGTACGTTTAATTGCTGCGTAAATAAAAACTACGCTTGACTATGGCTAGGTGCAACATATAAGAAAACGAGTAGTTCTGGATCCCTAACACAAATTTCCGTAAACCTTCTTTTCCCTTCCTACATTCATTTCCCTGGGCAGAAGAGATTCCGTGATTGGTTAGCTTTTGGATTTTATCTGCCACTAAAAAGACACGCAGAAACAGTTTGGCTAAAATCTGCATCCCGTTAATTCGATTTATAAAATTGGTGGGGTTCATATTAATAGTTACGCCTCTTTACTCTTAACAGTAATCGTGGTAACTGGATATTTTTGTGTTCTGCGAAAAAGATAATTTCCCTATTATAAAATTAACTTTCTCAATTGTCACTAGTTGGAGTCTGCTTATTTCGATAGTCTATACTCATGACTTAAAAAGATATTTTTTTAATTCCACGCTTACATATGCTTCGTGTATTCTATTAGTCTGTTACGGCATCATACGATTTTTCACGCATCTGATAATTTCCTATCAGTCGAAATGAATTTTAGGCAATAAAATTAATTGCGGAATCAACAGAGAGCATTTTACTATGTATCTATATCGTAATAATATATCACATTGTTTTGTTTTTAAACATTAGTGAGCGGAAGAAAAACTGGTATTTTTCTTAACCGTAGGGAGTATTTGGATATAGAAATTTAGCATTCCTTAGGCTGCAGTTATTTATGTACGGCGAGGCGTAATGTGATCTCTTCCAAGGACAATGACAGGGCTGACACATTCATCGGCGGATTGATGTTAATTATTGGAATCCCAAAATCCGATGTCCACTGCAATCCACGCGTGTTTCCCAAAGGATCATAGCCGAGGACACGAGTCTTTTGACTGTTGCTCGCCGCGCCAGGAGGCAGAGTGCTAACACACTTCCGACGGCTCTCTGAAGAGGGTAAGGGGAGAAAGAAGGAATGAGAATTGGGGGTGGTGAAGGAAAGGCAGAGGGTGGGAGGGGGGGATGTCAGGAAGACGGATACGGCGGAACCAGCAAGAGAGGGGGATGGTTTTTGGGAGGCGAGGGAGGCGTCGAAGAGAGAGAGGAGGGTGTGAGGGAGAGGCGTAAGAAGGATTTGGAGAATGGTGGTGGGGTGGAGAGAGGAAGTTGGCCGAGTAAGGGATCGCCGCCCCCCTCCCCTCCCATTTCCGTGGGACGGCAGTTATATCGCCTGATTGGATTATGGGGAAGGCGTCGGTGGGCGGGGGCGGGGATGAGAATGTATGGAACCTCGGTTTCGCTTTGGCAGTGTTTTCGTGCGTGCGCGTCTCATCGCCAGGGTTGGGAAGGGGGGGTGGGTTTGTAGGAGTGTAACGGAGAAGGATAGGGAGGAGAATATGTGAGGGTGTGGGAATTCGTGGGAGATGACTCCCTGGGAGGGTTGGGTCGGGATTGGAAAATAAGGCTGCATGGATACGACATTCATCACTCGAAAGTCTCACATGCATGAAGGGTGGGGAGAATGCAAGTTCAGATGGATTCGCAGAAACACTATTGGAGGGTTTAATAGATATTGTGGAAGGCGCAGGACTATTGAGTTAATTTTCGGCACAAAGAATGGGGTAATCATTAAAGTGAAAACTAATTTAAAAAAGAGCGAATAGGAAAAGCGAGAAGAAGAATGAAAAAAAAGTCAGCCTCTGTGATGCTAACTTAATTGTGTCTTTGTGTTCAACAAGATGAAAGAATAGAAAATTCTCTCTCCTCTTGGATTACCCAGTCAACCAAAGAGTCTAATCAGCTCGTGATACAGCAATGTCTGCTCGTGAGAGCTCCATGGCTTCATGAATCATATGGATTTTATTTAGTCGTAGGTTACGGCTACGTGTTTTCACACCGCGTGCTATTTGCTTATATTAAACTTGAAATGATTCTTTAAAAATTGCAACATCACGTTCGAACATTGAATTCCAATTATGGTGGAGGTTATAACATTAGCAGCACTTAGAATAGGTCTCATTTTAATTAGTGGGACTGGTGTGTGATCAGGATAGGTGAGTGAGGGCACAAGGTTGTACAAGTGGGAAATATCTATACAAATTCTTTGCAGACTATTGCATAAGATTGTTCTATGTTAAGGTCGTATGCATAGACGGTATGTTTCGTTTACTAACGTGTGTTAAGGAGAGACTGGAGACAACGTATATGAATTCTTATCACCTGCGTGATGAGGAAACATTTTAATGTGCCTGCGCCAATATGGTGAACCATGGTGAAGAATTGGTGGGCTTGGGTTTTCTGTTCAACGCTGTCTCAAAGGAAAACTAAATCATTAGCTCGGGTAACTTTTCCAAGCATGGTGAAATGTGCACAATGAAATTTACGGATTTCGTGGATGGAAACGTGAATATCTTACAAGCAATTTAACAGATTAATTATATTTTAAACGACTACTTCCGAACTTTTTTTTCAGAAAAATTGGATTTTATTTTAATATACTGGACAATTATCAAAGCTCAGGGGCGTGACTGCTGGAGTGTTGAGGGGGTGCAGTGAACCTGGGTTCACACCACTCACGGCGTGCCCACTCCTTGGTACACGTATCACCAAGACCTTGGCTAGGAAGACGTCTTTTTATGATTTAGTTGTAGTTTGGAAGATTCGCAAAAGAATTATTACGAACGGAATAAATTAATTAAAATCGACCTCCAATTGCCTATACTTGATAATATTATATACGACGTTTGCGTGTTAATGTTTACTAACTGGGATAAATGTCAATTACTCAGCCTCAATAATTGAATTTTTAATAACTAGGCACACTTGAAATGAGCTTTGAGATGAGAGATGTTCTTCAGTGACAATAGAATAATACAATCCAACCATTTTAATTCCCATCCAAGTCAGTTCCACCAGCGGGATATTTCTTCAGATAGAACCAGATTGTTCTGTTGTAAATAAATCCATCCATTATGCGCACACGCACAATAAAAACGTTTTTTGAAAATCTCCTAGTTTTAGTAACTGTGCCAAGCATTTCCGGATATGCATTTCATACTCGTCAATTCTGGAATAAAGAAATCTGCAAAGTGTCTCGAAAATATTACCCTCAACAAGTATTCACGGCGGAAGATTCTAGAGCAAAACAAGCAGTTTGGCAGCCAAATCTGTAGTAGTAGAAACGTGCCATTAAAAGTAAAAGTCGCGCATTACCGGTACTACGACACTACTGACGTAAATGGGCGGAATCAAAACTCGATTTCCATGTGTCATATGATATATATATATATATATATATATATATATATATATATATATATATATATATATATAGGGTCGCGGTGGTCAAGCGGGTAGAGCGTTGGACTGCTGACCGGAGGGTCCGGGGTTCGATTCCCGGGCAAGGCACTTTGGGCACCTGCAGCTCCACCCAAGCTAGTTGATTTTTTCGGGTACCAGATCTTCCTGGGAAACCATGACCGGCACAGGGAAAGGAACTGGCCCCCTTACCCTGATGTGTGAATATTCACACGCCGTATAGGGCTTGGTACATGGGTGAGCTCTACCATCACCTACTAAACCGACCTTCAGGTTGATTACTGTGTTTATGGTTTTATATATATATATATATATATATATGTGTGTGTGTTAAAAAATTAGTAATACATATATTCCAATGTTTTTCGAGTACTAGATCTTGGTTCCATCAAATAATATAATAATTGCGATCGGAGGTTTCTTGTTAGGTGCAGTTTCTTAAGCTTTGCGACCGGTCTCGCCTTCAATATGCACGTCGCATCACATGAGACAAAAGAGAAGTGTCCCGTGGTTTTGCTCCAGAAATCATATCATAATAACAATATCAACAACAAAGATGCTTTGATTTTTCTTTATTCTCATCACCTGAAGTTATTCATATCTAGAATCAGCAATTGGAGCATCGCAGGGCTTCAATTTATTTACATCAATATTACATCATACTTGTCTTGACGTTCCGATGCGTTAGTGGATGGCAAAATTGAATCCGAAATCACATTTCATGTATCGCGGTATCGCCCTAATGGTCTCAGGGAAAACTCACCACGCCACGTCTGTTAAAAGGACCACTCCCTTCCAAGAACTTGTGGAAACGGTAAAGGGGAAGAGAAGATGTCGGTATTCGTGAGCGCGCGTGAACGATTCCGTCCTCCCAGGGGGAGAGGTAATGTCACGTGAATTCCTGCGAATGCCGAAGGATGATGACTCGCCGCGGTGCCCGTCGTCGTCGCCGCGAGGAGGAGGGACCGGCCGCCGCCGAAAGCAGCGGGGACGTGTCCCGGAGCCCCGCCTCCCTTGCCCATGGAGCATCGATCGACCCAGTTCCCGGCTCCCCCACACGTGTTCTCCCCTCTCCCACCTCTCCCGCCTCCGCGAAACATTTTAATGTCGATTTGGCGATATTTACCGAAACAACGTCATCTTTTCGGCTATGAGACGACGCGCCATGCCAATAGGGAAGTGGGGAGGGGAGATGGGGACGGGGAAGAGCGCATGAACATTGAATATCGGCGAAGCCGGGACGTGGATCCTGCCAAACGAACGCGCGGATATATTTTTTCTTGAACCCCATTTCTGAAGTGGTATCAAACGTAAGGAATACGAAAAGGATTCCTTTGTTGAACCAATCGTTTACCTGTCTTCGAATTTCCATACAGGGATATAAGCCAATGTTCTGCGTGTTATTACGGCAAGTTTTCCTCACATGTTTCGCGACTAAATTTATGATAAATAATTCAAACACCACTTAGACATGAAAAGTTAAAAATAAGAACACTAGGGCTAGGAACATTTTGATTCTTACAATAAATCGCTACTGCGCTCAGATAACTGTGCTAAGATTATATGGTCCCTAATATTTTCGCTTCATGAATAAGATAAAAACTTAAGAGAATCTAAGAATCTTGGAAAATTAGTCAGTTATACATTACTTTTTATCTCTGAAATCTCACCAAGGTGATAAGTTTTGGTTCTCAGGTTTTTCGTGAAACTCATCCACCGTTGGTTTTCATTCATCTGATTTCCATCACGAGCACTTATTTACCTGTAAACCGTAAATTTAAAAAAAATTTCTCTAAATTGTTCATGCCGCCGGTCCGTGCCATTCAACAGTGGAGTTTATGTGTGGACAAATATACGCCGTCTAAAAGCGAAAGTTTCATCCTGCAGATGGGGTGCGATCCTATTTCTCGTACCTACCAATTTTACGCGTATTCTCACTTGGAGTTAATGGCTACACGTCTATTTCAGCATGATTGCCCATGGAAATTAAGTTTCAGCAAGGTTCCAGAGATGAAGACATTCCGGAGGAAATAATTGATAAATTCATTCTACAAGCCCCAATTTGCCCCTTGTCTTTACACTTTTTTTTTAATTTTTCCTTTAATTTGATTGCAGTGCCGTCCACCACCCGCGATCCGAAGGACTAATCGACGACATTAAGTTGTTCAGTGAGCCCGAATGAAGTATCTACGTGTGTAATGCAGCAATCGCGACTAAACAATAATTGATACATAATATGTAGTTAGCATCCATTAAAGCAAAAAAAAATATACCATGCGAGATTGCGTGCAGAGAGCAAAGCCAAAGGAATGCCTAAGATGGCAGATTTGGTCGCGGTCTTCCCACGAATTTAAGGAGCCAGCCAACGTGTCATGTCTTATTTGAATGAAACGATGCGAGACAAATATGAAAATGCTCCCGCAGCGCGCCTATAATTGAGGAATAGACAAATGACATTATTTTAACATAATTACGACTCAACAATTCGAAGTGTGACCGTGCTTTAGCGTCGTCATAAAGGCCCATTGACACTATCAGAACACTTGACTTTATATTTCCCCAATACATTATATTCTATAAATAATTAACCTGTTTAACATAGGAATAATACGTCTCCAACACGCGTACAAAGTATGGGACAGATTGTTCTGAGGCAGTCTCTTTGTGTAGCTGAAGTTCCTCGGGTATGTCTTCACTTTCAGAACTTGGATTTTAAAGCATGTTTCAAGAATATGTGCGTACTCGGATGTGTTACCAATAAATAACGTTTGAAAAGCTCTTCCTTTCAATGATACCGAATATGTACAGGGAAAAAGAGCTACTTCCCACTACTACGAAGACCCAAATCCCACGGTCATTTGTTTATTGCGTGACCTCAGGGAACGCTCAATTTTCAATGTCTCAAGGTGATTCGAGAGGCAAAATAAAACAATCGGACCACCTCCTCCGAGCCACGCATCACGCAAAGCCAGGAATACGCTCGCCATCTCTATTTCCCCCAAAAAACCTCCCCGAAAAGGGATGACTCAAAAACATTTATACATACCAACCCTGAGTATCCCACACACCATCAGTATGGGAATATGCGAGTGTTTGTATGTGTATGTGTGCACGTATAAGTATGTACGTATATGCGTACGTATGTATTGCGTGGCAGTGTAGGTTTTTGCTTCCGAGACTCATCCCGGACGAGTCGAAAGGGTGGGGTGGGTGGGAGGAAAGGAAAGGGGGTGAGGGGAAAGGAAGGATTGGTGGGTCCTGACAGCCCTCCGCAAACTCGGCAGAGGAGGGAGCGTTGGGCAGCTACCGCCGATCACGCAGCCTCACGCACGCACGGCGAAGCACGCGGGATCGCTGGAGGATTCCCTCGGAGAGGGGGTGGGTGGGTGGGCGCCCCAACCCCCACACCCCCCAACTCCTCCCCCTCTCCCTTCCTTTCATCTCTCATGGAGGGTGAGGGGGAGGAGTGGGGTGGGACCACGTAAGAAATGAAGAGGGCGCGCGAGGGAGACGGAGGGAAGGGAAGGAAGAAGAGATAAGGAGGGGTGGCGTCGAGGGCCGGGACGGGGTGGATGGAGGCCTGGGTGAAGTAGTGACAGAAAGGAAATCCATGGCAGAAAGGAATGGGAGTGACCTTATAGGGCGAAATAAAGACCACGCTGTACATTCTCCGTTTGAAGCTGGTTTGGAGAGTGAAATGTGGTCTGAGTTTACGGAAACGAGCAATCATTTTCATTGCGCTAAACAATGGAATCTGACAGAAATAGTCAATAATTCAAGATTCACACAGACTAGTTGACAGATCTCAAAATAGGCAAACGGATTACTATGTAAAACGCTGCCCAATTTTGTTATTTAAAATCGTTTGTAAAAACTGTCGTAATCTGCGAGAAACAGGAAAATTTGGCAAGGGTGATTGCAATGCGGAGACACAATGTTGACTGTAGACGTGACATAACGTTGTTTCTTTCGTTCGATCACCAATATAAAAAACATGATCGTCTCCGATAGAAAAACAGATGGATAATCAAACGATGGCTGATAATACTTAAAGCAAAGGAGATTTCAAAACATTATTATTCCTGATCTCAGGCTAATCGAAGCAATAGCCTCACAGAACCGTGCGTGCTCACCCCAAGAGTTGGAAAAAAGGGGCGAATTTAGGACCATTAAAATGTCGCTCTGGAGCAGTGGAAGGAGAAAGAGGAGGAGAAAGAGGAGGCAAAAGAGGATGGAATTTTTGTTTTATTTTCAAGAAAAGGGAGTTTGAGTTTTCGGAAAGGAAGGAGAATGGCTGGGAGGGGGAGGAGATTGAGGGCAGATGAAGGCAAGAAGGGCAGGAGAAAGGAGGTATAAGAGAGGGAAATGCAGGGTGGAGAGGAGGGAGGGGGGGAGGCAAAGTGAAGTTTCCCTCCTGCCAATCCCCCACCCTTACATCCACCCCGTTCCCCACATCCCCCTCTCCTTACCCACCCACCTAGTCCCTAATCCACCCCAACACCATCACGAGATCCAGGCCCCATATCCCTCCCCGGCCCGGAGCCTCCTCGCCCCTCTCTTGGGTCCCTCGCGAAGAAGCCTACCTCCTACTCCTCACTCCCAACCCGCCCTCCCCCCCCCCCCCGCAAGACCCGACCCCCCACCCCCCAGCCACCCTTATCCTTACTTCCCAACGCACACAAATACACCCTCCTGCTCCTCGCGGTGGCTGGAATTCAAGGCACGTCCTGCCAGAGTCCTACGGCAAAGAACCACTATCCCTTCTGCCATTCCCCAGCCACCCCTCGGGCACGCCACAACCCCTCCCTCCCCGCCCTCCTCCACGCCGTTGCCCCCCCCCCGGTCCCTTTCCTCCGCCCCCCTTCCGTCTCTCAGTCCTCCGCCCAACCTCACCTCCCCCTAAACTCCCATTCTTCCGACCCACACGATTCCGCCTAACCCCCTCCCGGCCCCAACCCCAGAGGCCATACCTCACCCGCCACCTCCCCTCCAGGAACCCACTCCTCCCTCCGACCTGACCCCACCCCGACCCCTCAAATTTTCCCCACTCCTACACCGAACCCCCAGCCCGCCTACCCCACCCCCACCCAGGCCCGGCCTTTTCCTTCTTCTCCTCCATATACTTCGCTCCCTGCTTGTTCCCTCCAAGTCTCTTTCTCCCTCTCCCTATCTATTTATCTATTTCTCCCTCCTTCCATACCAACTTCTCTCCATCTCTCGCTCTCTTTTTTTGGCATTATTTTTCTAAAACATTTGGGAAAAGCGTGGGTATACCTTCGCTTCTGGACGAATTTCCCATTCGTGGGGTTTCCGCCGGTAGTTATGCCCAAAAAAATAGCGTAGGATGTATGGGCGGAGACGGTGTGTAGGTGGATGCCGCGTTCCGAAAACAATCCACCATCCGAGCTACGCCTCAGGTTGGGGGCGTTGCGTTGGTCGCTCTCATTGTTCGCCGCGTCCGCGTGAGGGGTCCGGCAGACAGGTCGGCGACGAATTGGGGACTCAAAACATCAATAGCAAACGATCGACCCCACAAGAATGTGTGAAATCATCGAGGCTAAAAGACTAAACCTCAAGCAGAAGGTGAGTTCGTCCTTCAGGACTACGAAGAATGGGATAGTTTTCTGTTTTTTCCATCCAATATTTTTTTTCAATTTAATTGTTTTACTTTGGACTCTTGGTCTATTTCTACAACAAACTGTCGTTTTCCTTATTCCCATGTATTACTGATTTCCACGAGTTCTGAACGGGTTTTCAGCCTGTTATTCATGAATATCTGCAATTTAAATATAATTAAAGGAATATATTTTACCCTGGAGAAGATTCATCATATACTTTTTCCAGGAAAATGATAATGATATTTTTAAGGAATTATGACTCTTTCAGCATCGACATGGAAGTTAAGTTTCTGGAACACACGCTCGTTTGATATTGACCTTTTTTCAGTCTCGCCATTAATGAACTCTCTCTATGCTGAATCTTTGAGTAAATGCCAAAGAAGATATTTTATATAAGTTATTGATTTATTTTTACATGGATAGTATTTTTTCCTCCTTGCTACATTTGAGCCAAAGGTAATAGTATACATTTTTCTTGTATTGGCATTTATTAGTATACATTTTTCATGTAGCACCATTTTCTATTTCCTTTTTTCACATTTTGCGAGTTTGCCAGTTCGTCCGAAGTTTCTCTGCTAAGATGAATTAAGCCACGGCTGACCTCGAAAGAAATATTATAAAGTGCGCAAAAAATTTTGGATGGATTAGATTTTCTTCTTCCCTGACTGTCGCCATGCTCCAAAAATGTTCACCTCCTCTTGGTCTGGCTCCGAATTGATTTGGTGCAGCACCAGTAACGGGGGCGACGGTTGGTACATTTTTTTTGCCGAGGGCGCCGACTTAAAAATTTTTCCTTCGCGAACCTTGTGCTGCCAGACACGAAATCTCCACGAAATCCACTCGCGCCCAAACTGCCAACGGAGCAAACGGTAGTCGGTGCACTTTGTGGCGAGATCTCATCTTATTCCTGCCATTGTTTTCCTTGGAAACCCATGGGCCCCACCCGCACACCCTCGCCCCCTTCCAGAACACTCCACCACCACCCGCACTCTTCGTCATGCCTCCTTCTCCCCTTCAACCCGCCCCCTCTGCCCCCATACCTCTCCTCTCTGCCCAAAGCCTCACCTCAATCCCTCCTCTTCCGTTCTTTTTCCCCTTACTCCGAAAAAAAATTCCCTTCCCTGCCCATTCCTTTCCTACAAAACCTTTGACCATTCCCTCCACCTCTTCACCAAAAAAAAATTCCGTCCGAATCTCCTCCTCTTCGGCCCGGCTTCCATTCCAAAGGGTGGCCCCCCATATCACCACGACAGGTCGGGGGAGAGAGAGAGAGTGTGGAGAGGGTGTAGTAGGGGGGGTCGAGGGGTGGTATTCTAAAAAAAAGGAAAGGCTGGAAAACATGGTGTACCAGTTGTAAACATGGGAATGGGCAGAGTCTGCGATTTCGCGATTTAAATTGTCGTGTCATTGCCTGGCAAGAGGGGAACGTTTAAACTTCAAGATAGTCGAAGTCACCATGCGCTCTAAGGGAAGCTTCCTTATCTCGTAAAGCTATCGGGCTGATGCTAATTTTAAAAGGGTGAGCAATGTTTCTCTTCGAACATAACCATTTTACTAATCTTCCTTTCATCATGCTATGCTTTATATTATCAATAGGTGGTGCTCAAAATAAAAGGGAATACGCAAAGTTAATTCAACATAAGTTCGTCCTTAAGATAGTTGTCAAAGCAAAGATAGATATCCATTGAACGTTGTTCGTCGTTCGAGGCCAACATTTACTTCGCATTGGATGTGATAATTACACGCGTTTCGTGTTGCTAATGTCAGTATATCAATTATCACAAGTGGGTCATTGGCATGGACGTGTTTACTCATATTTTATTTATCCATATTTTACCTTTCCACTATGAATTTAACCATTCCTACTTTTTGATAAACACGAATCATTCGAAAGGACCTAAAAAAAGACCCTAAAATAGAGATTTACAAAACCATTTACTTATTTCCGAAAGTAAATGACTGCTTCAGATGCTCACGCCATAGAGTTTCCATCCATTTCCAAGCTCAATAATTCACTCGAGTGCGAAACCTGAGCCACACAATAGCATTTTGCCCCGATTCGTCTCTATGTAACGTTTGACTGCAATTACCTAATGGGTCCTTGAAATCCCCCCCAACCCATGTGATCATATTTCAGTCCGAGAAACCCGGGGTAACAGGTACTTCGGCACCCGCTACGTTTCCACACTTGGCAATAAAAAAAAACTATATTGTGCCAAATCACAAAAAAAAACTCTCAACTATCGAAAAATCGAAGGTGAGGACGTCACATAGGTCTGGGTCATCGGACACTGAACAAACTCATGATCGCCCCAACCTTTCTTAATTTTTTTCGACCCTTTTTTTTGGACAGACGGTGTACCTAGGAACGAACAATGGCCTCCAGGAGCACCACGAGTGAAGTTGAGTGCAGTGAATGGGCGGACAGAAATATGTTGCGGAAGAGGAGAACGTGAGCTTTTGAATCGGGAAGCTGCTTCCAGCTGTGAGTCAGAAGAGGGAGGAGTGAGTGGGGGGGGGGGGAGGGGGAAGGGAGGGAGTTGAGAGGGAAGGCATGGAGGGAAAGGGAATGCGAAGCAGAAGTAAGAAAGGAAAAGATGGGAGAGGAGAAAGGGAAACGGGAAGAAGAAAGGCGGATAAAAGAGAAAAGGGTGGAAAGAGGGAGATTGGAGAGGAGGTGGAGGAGAGAAAGACAACAAGTATCCAATCTCTAAACCCTCAAAACCATCGCTGTGAAGGGTTTCCTCCTCTCCCTCTCGCAAAGTCACTTTCTCTTCCTCCAGGTAAGGGCGGCAGAGTTGCGTGAGCGGTGGTAGAGGGGAAATGGTTGGAGTTGGGGTAGTGGCCGAAGGGAGATAAAGGTAAGAGAGAGGGAAGGAGGGAGGCCTGGGAGTGTAGAGGTCGATGAAGGCAGAGGAAGAGGGAGAGAGCGTTTAATCCACCGGACCCGCAGTGGCTCTGAAGTCCCGAAAAAAGGAGTGCGAGAGCGAGAGATAGAGGGAGCGAGAGATATGGGGAAGAGCTGTCTCGGAGACGGATGGAGAGGATAGGCACGGAGCAGGGAAATCGAAATGAAGAAGAAAGTGAGGAATGACGGAGGGATAAAGAATGATCGCATTGGTAAGAGACTCCTTAACAGTGTTACAAAGCAGGGGTGCGTATAATTTGAAACGTCTGGATGTGGAGCATTCGATTCATTTCGGGAGTACTAGCCCATTTGAAACGCGTAATTACGTGCGACTGAAAATCTACAACTTTCGTATCGGGCGATAAAAGTGGCGATAAGATGATTCTTCATCGTCTATTTAATTTTCAATTGAAATTTGTCAGATACACTTTGCCGAATACACTGAAGTAATTAGTTAATACAAGAAAGACAAGTCATTAATGCTTGTAAACGATGAACTATCACCACTTAAAATGTTCCTAAATCGACGACTATTTACATGAGATACCTTTGGGGTAGTCCATACGCTAAAATCTGATGATTAAAAAAAAAACAAAGTAAATTGCAATATCACTCAACAATTCGATGCTTAGCCTGCAACGAGTCATTTTGATTAGCTCTAATACGCAATTTATATGCCGATTATGTCCTTAAAAGATAGGACACAACTCCTTTTAAGGGAGGAAGACGTAAAATGGGCGACTTTAGGGAAAGGAGAGGCAGAGAGAGATGGCAAAGGAGATAGGACGAGAGGATTCATTCGGTCGAAGTCAGGACCACCGAGTCCTCCTCGCCACTCGGTCTAAGGGTCGACGATGAAGAGCCGGCATGGAAGGACGAGCGGAAGGGAGAGGGAGATTTAGATAGAAGAAGGACGGAGGGAGGAAGAAGAGGAAGTAGACGATGGGAGGGAGGGAGTCTAGGAGGGGAGGAATAAAGAATATTCAGGTCGGAATGGGAAAAGAGAGTTGAGGAAAGGGAGATGGAGATGCCGGCGCAGAAAAGGATGCAAAGGACATGGAATAGTAGTAGATGGGAGGAGGGTTGGAGGGACGGGTGGAAGAGAGAGGGGTGCGAGCATTTCGAGGCAGAACGGGGAGGAGATTCTCTGCGGAGAAGAGAAAAAGGGACGCAGTGTATTCAAACGACATTTTGTGACCGAGAGAAACGTGGCTTCTTATATCGCCGTCCGTCTTCCCCGTCCCTTTTTTCAATTCTTCCCCCGTCTCAAACCTCCCCGTTCGCTGTTCGGTCGGTGATTTGGAGCCGTCTCTCATGTAACTTCACTGACGATGGCTCCTCATGACAATACTCTCCACGGGACGCCTGGGAAAGTTTTCCCTCGTGATCCTAGGCTGCAAGTGCCACCCATGAATGTCCGCGTTCATCCGAGCGGATCATGGCAGGAAGTTTTCGAATTGACCGCGAACAAATGTCGGCTTATAAACTAAAACATGAACGAATTTCAACTTGCACGAAGGTAAAATCGGGAGAATATTATAATACATATTGCAATGATACAAAATATTTTATGTCCGTCGAGAATTAAAGCCTTTTCTTCAAAGAATGGAAAATCGAAACTCTTCGAAAACGAAGCCATACTTATGTTTTCCTAGTAAATCCCCATGGTTTGCCTATCGCTCTTAACATAAAATCACTGGTTTATTCATAAAATCGATACATGTATATAACACATCGATAGTGGATAAAATTCACATCGAGCTATTAATAATTAATGCAATTCTGCAAAAGAAGAAATCTCCCTTAACCTCACAATATTTCGTTAACTGTATATTTGGAATAAATAATCATGGTTGGAATCTGAAACATGTGACGTGTGATCATTGAGATTTATGGCTCGTTTCTGATTCTGAGATTGAATAATGGTTTGACGTATTTCCGCAAGCTTTACGATCAGTAATTTTCCACTAGTCTCCTGATTAGTGATTTTCCACAGACCTCCGCAAAAAAGGAAAAAAATGACGAGGATATTACACAAGAACTCGTAACGAACTTACAGAAATTTTTCTCCGATACTGTTACGTATTTATAATCTTAGTGAACTATTAAATATGAGGATCACCTTGAATTAACGACCATTATGTGTACGTATCCTAAGGACATCACGTTTGTGATCACATTTCGTAAACGCTTCAGGCGACCTCTTCGACGCTTTCGCAAATTTTCTCTCCCACAAGTGAATCGTCCACCGCAAAATTATGCAAATTTGACGAGGGAAAACATTTCGGAATTGAATTTTGGAGGGGAGTGAAATCAAGACATGACCATTACGAAACGAGGAAAACCACGATAATGAGTCCTTGAGAGCACACAGCGTTACTTCTTAATTGAGCACAAGTACGTAGATTTCTCCTTCATTACCGAAGGACACTGTGGTGCATTACGTGTCCCCTTTTGCGTTCCGCGACTCTCCGCAATCCGGCAATGTCGCCGTGGAACGTGTCCTTAAAATATCTCCGATCCATTCCGTCGCCTCGTTTCCTGACCTTCCCGAAACACACCTGGCATTGCAAGCACTTTCGTTTCCAGGTCCGAAAAATCGGAGGCGGAGAGCATGTTCTTTGCATCCACTCTTCAATTAATCGTTTCTTTACATAAGAATCGTTCATAATAGGCGTCTCTTCGACGGAAGCTAGCGCAACGGAGAGGAGCTTCAAATGTTCGTCGATCCTATCCAGCCATCGAGTCTTTTAATCGTGCAGTAGGATCCCCATAATACCCTTGGCTGCGGACGTGAAAAAAATAAAACGAAGATGGGACCGCTCATCTTCTTGAATCAATGAGTGTAATCTATTGCAAATAGATAAATCTGTAAATCAATAGACCTAAGAGTCATGTTAATGAAGAGTTTCGTAGTGTTCTATATAACATGCACGGTAATTATATATATATATATATAATTAAAAAATACTGTCTCTAAGAATTTAACAATTTTATATACACGCACACACACTCTCATCCATAGTTATAACTGTTAATATAATAATGGAAAGTAATTTACGTCGACTACGAGCATAGTAATAATACATTTTGTATAGTCAACGTAGTTGTTAAAGCTGAAAAGTAGATGGTCCTTATAGAATTTTTATTTAATCAAGCAACCAAGTCCGCTAAAAATTAACACTAACATTAACAAAAGAAGGAAATTCAAAGGAAATGATTTAAATTCAAAGGTAACCTGCGTGTTTTTCATGAAAAATATACCTGTCTTGAAATTTGACATTTTCACAACAATAATTTACACATTTACTAATTTCTGATAATTCAAACTAATGCCAGAAAGAAAAGGTGCTGAAATTCTGTTCATGAAATCATGCAAGTTAGTGATCTTTCTAATAAATGCTTGTTTATGAAACACTTTGAAAATAAAAAGAAGAGTGATGCGTTCAGCTTACGAAATTGGTACAAATTACTGACTGCGGTTTCCCAACGCAGCTAACCCCAGCACAAATGAAATATTCTAAGCATTTGGCCTCGAGACCTAAACTCTAATAATCGCAATGTCCGATATATAGTGCATCAAACAGTTACGGCTGAAAGATTAACTTTACTATATGGGAACGCGATTAATGAAAGTATGAAATAAATATGCATTGCACATTTATTATTTTGTTGATATAACTGCAGAGGATCAAAATTTTTATCTATTTAATGAAGTGGCAGCATTAATTTCCGATGAAATCAAGTAAATTAAAGTATTTGAACACTGATATCATTACAGACGGAGAAAAGTTTCCAAAGAAGTAGCAGAAGAATTTTAAGTTTCACATAGCATTTCCTGGGACTTAAAGAATGCAATCACAGCTACTTCTGATCAGTTTAAATGGCTTTACTGTTCCTGCTGGTATAATAACTAATTCTAGAAGCAATTATTGTAATATTAGAAACGCAACGATTTTATGGAGACAGTACTATGTTTTTTCATGGCAAATATTTTATTTACTTGAAATCATTAGAGTTAAATGAAGGGAAATGTAGATACATTTTGGGCAGGATTGGAGAAAAGATAGTTGATCTATGAAATTATAAGGTGGCAAGAAAAATAGTTTAGCAATATACTGGAATGTTGAGCTGCGGAGAATTGGGCAGAGGAGATATTGTTGAAGTATCATTCAAGTCTGAGAAATAGAGAACAGGAATAATTATAAAATGGCATAGAAGCGGATTATCAAAACTTGAAGAATAATATGCATTTTATTTAGGCTGGCACTGTTCAGGATACTCCTGAGAATGTGCATAACTTCTCACGGGACGCCCAAAATCTATTTTTACACGGTAGACTGCCTATGAGAAATTTTTGCAACGTTTTTCACTCGAAAAGTAGGTTAAAGTAAAGGCAAATCGTTGTGCATTATCCAGCGAGAGCAGTCGGTCCCGTTCGCTCTCAAGCGCCACCCACCCATCTTCCAACCCTTCCCCTGTTCCCTATACCTTCTCGCCACTCGTCTTTTCATACCACGCCAACCCTCCTCCTCCTCCCGCCCGTCCGGTACGCCGCCGCCTCTCCCCTTACAGGTTCGCCCTACCCGCCTCCTCCTTTTCACCCTTTTCCCTCCTTTCTTCTCCCCTACATAAAACCACCTTCCGCTCCCCGATCCCTTTCTCACCTCTCTACCCTCCTCCCTCCGACCCTTCCCACCCTTCACGCCTAACTCCCCTCCCTCCCAAAACCCACCCCTACATTTCAAGATGAGCACAATGCGTCTTCCCGACCATATCAATCGAAGAACCCTTCCTCCTTGCTCCTAGCCAGCTTCTACGGGAGATTCAAATCCTCCAGTCTCCCTCCCATCTTCCCCTCAATCTACCCCTCCACCATGGAAATTTTCTCAGTATGGAAAGAGAGAGAGAGAGAGGGGGGTTTACATCCCCCCCGTATGTCCTACGCACTCATCTCTACAACCCCCACTCCTGACACCCCCTCTAGCAAGGACTCCTCACCCTTCATCCCTCCCTCCTCCCTCCAGACCCTCCCTCCACCCTCCAGACCACCAAACTTCCGAAACCGACATGAGTGGTTGTCCTCCGGATCTTGTCTGGTCGAGGATCGAGGATCGAGACCACCCCCCGTGCGATATTCGATGAGAAAATTCCTTTGGGGTGCCTTTAAAAGGAAACTAATCCCAATTCCGTTCCCGCCGACTCGCCGCTTGCATGCGACACAATCGTCCTCGTTTCTCCAAAAACGCTCCTCGATGCTTGCGAGACGTTTTGCTCGACGGAGCCGACCGGCCGGCTTCCCTCGAACATGACACCGGTGCTAATGGGGGGTGGGCGGGGGAGAGTGGCTGGAGGGGAGGGGGGGTGGAGTAGCTCTCCGGAGTTCCCGTTCGGCACGAAAACTTCTCAAAATTCCCTTCCGCGACGCCAGGACGGAGATTGATTTAATGATGTTTGCTGTTTTGCTATTTTTTATTTTCTTTCTCTTTAAGTGGACTGACCACCCATTTCTATTCATTAAAAAAATGTCCAAAATACCTACACACAAAGTGAAAACTTTGTGACATTGGGGGAAAAGTACTCTTTTCTCTGACCCTCCTCTCACAAAATTAAGATATTTCTTCTAATTGAACGATCAAAGAATAATTTTATGGAAACCCTATAGCTAAGAAGCAAATATATTCATAAAGCTGTAAAATATATATATATATATATATATATATACACACACACACCCAAACACACACATAATAATCGCGGTAATCCAGGGCTAGAGCGTTGGGACTATTGACCGGAGGAGGGCCGGAGTTCGATTCCCGGGCAAGCCTCTCTGGGCACCTGCAGCTCCACTCAAGCAAAGTGATTTTTCGGGTACAACCTCTTCCTAGGAAACCATAACCGGCACAGGGAAAGGAACTGACCCCCCAACCCTGATCTGTTAATTTCACACGCCGTCGGGCTTAGTACTGGGTGAACTCTACCATCGCCTTTTTACTTCTTACCTCCTACATCTTACTATCTTTAGCTAAAATGGAAGTCCTCATTGATGCAAGCACTTTATTGTGCAGTGGTAATTTGGTATTTATGGAACACCGATGGTTTATGTATTGCAAAACTAGAAAAGTGATTGACTTTATAACTTGGCGGTCGTAGAGCGCAACTCGTTTCCGTGGCTCGAAGCCAGTGAAAAACGCGTACACCTGATGGACTCACTGGGCCAAGACCCTATATTGCGTATGATGTGGAACTTCTATCCTTATAGTATTACTTCAGATGTGATGAGAGCAAGTCATTAAAATATCTAATGGTAGGTCCATAACCTGTGGTTTATTATTTCGCATTAAGTTGGTGACGTATGTACACATAAAAATCGGTTGTTTTCTTGCCGTAAATAACAATTGCTGAATAGAAATTCCTTTAAGCATCAGTCTTAAAGCCATTAAAAACTATAAATTGCTACTGTGCACGTGCCAGGGTCATCAAAATTTTGTCTCCGACGAATCGAAAAACGATACGTCACAACTTCTATAGGTTTACAGCAGGGTGAGAAATACTAACGTGCGCAACACCTATATTCTAACCCATTATTCCCTTAAATGGTACTACTTGGATTGGTCAATAAGGTTTTTAATGCATTATATACCACGCCATATCTATAAATTAATAGTAACTTTTTAGGGCGTAATTTATTTTTTCAGGTGTTCATATGAATCGCTGAAAATTTTGAACTGAAAACTTATGATTTCACTAGACCACTGCAAATTCGCCTCAATCCTCCTCGTCATTAAGTAATTTATGCAACTGTAAAAGCGCTTGACCATGCATTATGCATCGTCTCCTTGGACGAGAATAAACACCGCGGTCTCATATTTCACCTCCCTTCCCCCTCAAACGGACGATCCGCGATCGTTGAGATTCTACGCAAGACCTTGTTCCGTTAAGTAATTTGAAGGCCCACCTCCTTGGCGGTTTGCAAAGAACTAGGAGATGGAGAAGTAGAAGAAATTTCTCGGAGGGAGCGTTTGGCGAGAGGTCACCATTGTTTAAAAACTGGACAAACCTGCTCAAAATCGCTTTGTAATTTCGGTTGGCGCTGCGTGAAAAATCCCCGTTTCCGTCAACCCCTTCGCACGGCAACCGTTGGGCGAGGGAAACCCAGGGAAAGTCAACGGAAACGATGTCTTATGGGGAAGGCGAGGGAGCGTCTTTCCCGAATCATGCGCTCTCTCCTTCAACACCCATGACCCCCTTCCCCCGTGACCCCGCCTCTCTCTCCTGCCGTCGGAAGGTGGCGTCGCGACCCCACCCCTCTTAATACCCTGAACCCTTTCCATCTTACCCTCCCCCCTCCACCACCTCTGCATGCCCGCTATTTGCTTCCACAACCAAGAAAAGGTCTCCCTTCGCCCTCTCCACTCTCATCTCAACAATTCTTCACCCCCGTCAATCCCCCTCGTCCGCACCCCCTCCCCCAGTTCACATACCTACCCTCCTCCCCCCGGCATTCCCTTCCATCCATCCATCCATCTTTCTTATATGTGCTCATCGACACTCAACCCCACCCTTTTTAACCTCCTCTCTCTCATTCTCCGAGCGGCGGGGAATCGCATCCAAAACCCTTATAACATCCCCCCGCATCCACCTTATAGGATAGAACGGCCAAGTCCTTTCACCCTTTTTCCATCCCCCCACACCCATCCCTTCCCCCCCCCTTAGGTGCACCATAGGCCCTTCTTCACCAGTCTCTCGCCACCGCCGCCTTATTCTTCTGCACCTCCATCCCCGTCTTCACGTTAATGCCCTTCCCTATCTATCTTAGCCCTCATCCCTTTGGGCGGCCCTCAACAACCAAGGGGCCTCGCCCTACCCTTCCCCCGTCTCCCTCCACCTTCTTTACCTTTCCCTCACGACCTCCGCAACCCTTTCTCTTCTTCACTCAAAAACCCACCCCTATGTCCTCCTCTTCCTTTCTTGCGTGTATATATATATATATCCTCCCTTCTCCTTTCAATACAACCTTTTAAACCCCTTCACCTCTTCCGCCGAGATTCCTCCATTTAATTCCGCAAAAATCCCCGTATCTTCCGTCCTCCGTGGTTTCGAGTATATCAACCACCCTTCCCCTCCTTCTTCCACTTCCGACTCTTCTACTTCATGGATTTATGCGCCTTTTAACCTCACTCCATCCCTTCCTCCCCGCCACCCCAACCCCTTGCTTAGTCAACCTCCCCAACTCTTCTCCGATATCCACAAAACTATCTTTCTCTCTCTCTTATTTCCCTACCGATCCCCGAAAGGCCCTTTGAGTTTCTCCTCACGGATATCCCCTCTGCTGCTCGCCCAAAATCATAGCCGATTGATCACTCGGCGTCGCCCCGCGCGTGAGAGAGGAGAGGCGGCGATGGCCCATCGTTTCCTTTTCGCGCGTAATCAGCATCTCGGGCCAACGGACCGAGGAGGAAGGAGTGGGTACGCGAGTGGGAGGGGGCGAGTGAGTGAATTCCTCCTTCGGATACCGTTTCCCGCCTTGGCGTTTAAAATGATAATGGCACGATCCCCCCATCCAGGTTTCTCCCCCCCTCCCTCTCCAACACCCGCCGGACCGAACGATATCTCCGGGGAAGGATGCATGGGAAATTGGAGGGAGGAGTCGCAATGACGTTAGCGGATGCATCGACCGTTGGGCTTCCGATTCCCTCCGAGCCTTCAAATCCCTATCTCACCCGTTGAAACCCACCAATCCGTGGGAACTCATCTAATGCTTGGCGACTTCCTCCAGGAGAATTCGGTTTCATGAGTTTTATGCTTACCCCTTTCACCTTTCAATAAAATACCGTTAATGGTACCAAGAATAATGCAGAATACGTTAGCTAGGAAAAACATATCCCTCAATCACTTCGTGCCTGCAGTTGGGATGGTTTCAAAAGTGAAATGATGCTAAAAATCTCAATTCTGCCAATGCAATTCTACAATAATGACTGACTAAAATAAAAATATTTTTTTTAAATTAGGTTACTTCATATCTGCATCAGCAAATCATTTTCATCTCAGCAATTCATTAGATCCTGTCATGTATATATTTTCATTTATGTCAGCAGATTTCTTTTATAACCTAGGTGTTAAAGACTGATGGAAATAGTTATAATTTTTCTGGAATAGTAAATATCAACATCATTATTTCGATAGTTTAGACGATAAAAAATTAATACAAATATATGCGTATATTATATAAAAAAATATATAAACCATAAACACAGTAATTAACCCGAAGGGTTTAGTAGGTGATGGTAGAGCTCACCCATGTACCAAGTCCGACGGCGTGTGAATATTCACACATCAGGGTAGGGGGGCCAGTTCCTTTCCCTGTGCCGGTTATGGTTTCCCAGGAAGATCTGGTACCCAAAAAATCAACTAGCTTAGGCGGAGCTGCAGGTGCCGAAAGTGCCTTGCCCGGGAATCGAACCCGGTACCCTCCGGTCAGTAGTCCAACGCTCTACGCACTAGACCACCACGGCCCGCTATATACATATATATATATATATATAAATTTTATATAAATGTATAAAAATATAATGTAATCATGAATAATATGAAAACCAATTTTAATCTAGTGACAGATATTATTAAAAAAAGGTAAAAGTTCTCCAGTAGAAAATCATATAAAGTCGTCCCTTCGATTATTTTTTTGTGAAAATCTTTGTCTCCGTACTTAAGTAGTTTTTAAAAAATTGGTTTATAAGATTGATTCGTAGGGAAATTAAATTAAATATCATCCCAGAGATGCATGCTAAATCCTAGTTTTTATAAAACAATGTTACCTTTAAAATACTGAATAATTCTTTGTGATAAGAAAGCATGGGTGGTGGAAGTGATAAACCAATACTCAATCTGTGTTCCTGTGCTATTCATGCATTCACCATTTCATTGCCCAACATGCACAGATAACGCACTTTGTGATATTTCTCATCTTCGTGATTATACACGCTGGAAGAAACAGACGCGGATGAGTGCTCCCGGGTGTTGGCCGTGAGGAGGGAAGTGCCCGGGGCCCCACCAGTCATCCCCGTGGATGAATCCCCTGCTACCGTGCTGCGTGCCCGCACGGCCTTCAGCAAGAGGTAGGCCCTCCTCTATCTCCCGCGAGAGATGGACCACTACAAGGCAGAAGACTTTTCGCTCCCAGCCATCACACAACCCACTCCTACCCACCACCCTTTGCCCCTTTATCTCGACTACCCCCCTCCCCGTTTCCCAACCAACCTCAGCCCCCCCCCCAATCTCCTTCCCACTCCACCCCGGCTTATTCTCCCGCCACCTCCCTCTCCCCTTGAACGACAGCCCCTCCGGACGGCATTCCGCGCCTTCCTTTCTCGCCTCATAACCACACTTAAGGCTGCCACCATAAACGCCTGTCTTCGACCAAACACCCCCTCTCCGCCACCCCCCCCCTTTGCCACTCTCTCCTCGTCCTTCCCCTCGTGCCCCCACTCCGAACACCTTTAAGAAAAGGAGGCAATTTTTCCCTCTACCTCTCTGCCTCCACCTATATCTCTCTCTGAACCTCTTTCTCTTTCTGTATCTTGCTTTTTCTCTAATAAGCACACACACTCCATGAACAGCCTCAACCTCCACCCCCTCCCCTTCCACCATCAAAGGTCCTCCACCTTCCCCCCTTCCTCGTAGGCTACTACCATTATTATCCACCCCACCTCCTCATTACTTCCTCCCTCACTCTCCCTACTTCCCTCCAATCCCACACCTCGCAGACCGAACGGGCTCATCCATCCCCTTCCCCGTCGTTTTACACCTCTGTCCCGCTCCCAGAGCTTCCAGTCCCTGCAATAAAATTCATTCCCTCTCCTCGGTTCTTGCCCACATCCTCTTCTCCCTCTCACTTTTACCACCACTCCCCACCCTCCTCCACAGGGAAATGGAGTTTTCTCAGTCCTCCTCCCCACCGAAAAATCTTTCCTCCCGATCCGCAAGACCTCCTCGATATCAACCGCCGAATTTTTCCTCTCACTTCGCGCTCTTCCCCCAACTTCTCGCATTACGCACTTCTCTCCATTCTCTCATCTCCTTTCCCGCCGCCTTCCCTCACTCGTCCCTCCTCCCTCCTTCACGGTCCCGATTACCATATGTGCCTCCGCATCCTCTCCAACGTATGTTTGGAGGCAAAAGTTCCGCCCATTCTCGTGACTGCCTTGTCTCCATCACAACCCATCCCACGCATGGGGAAATAATCAATTTACCGCAGTGCGAATAATGAGATGCAAAGCCAAAGAAATTGATGAGATGTACGTACGTCTTTAGCGCTCACTAGAGTGTCAAGTGTCATTAAATAAACACTGTTCCGCTTTCCGGCTGTTATCATTAAAGTTCACAATTACATTCTATTAACTTAGAATTAGTATAATTGGGTGTAGGTTTCCATTAGTTAATTTTCCGTGACAGTCAACGAACAATAAATTTATTTCGAAAAGGAACGAGTGCAAAATTGGGATTCGAAATATCTCAACCTAGTCGAAGTAAGGTCGTCTAAAAGTACAGCAATATCAATGCAGTTTTGCACAGATATCATTAAAAAATGATATTAATGGAACGAGCCTGCCATACCAGTTGGAGGTACCTTAACTGAAACAAAATTCGTTTTCCGATAGATACCACCGAAACATGAATTGCTGGACGCAATAAAAAGAAGTAGGACCTGATAGGTAATCGGAAATATTTCATCTACTAACCAGGAGGTTACGGCTTCAGCCTAATTGTCTGGGTACCAGAACGTCCTCGTAGGATGGATAAAAAGAGGAACTGACCCTCCCTAAACTAAAGCGTAAATTTCACACGCCATGAAGTATCATGGATCTCACTAAACGGCAAGCTCCACTCCCACCAATCAAATCAACTTTCGGTTTGAATAGTTTTGTTTTCATTCTCAAGTCACTGGACACTCATTTCACTTCATAGCGGTACCGAAGACTCCCAAATATTATTCAGACTGCACTGTGAAAAATTCTCACATTAGATAGGATAAGCAATGGTAAAGTTTTGTGAAGCATTCCGCAAGCAATTCGCAAGCGCTAGCGTGGTCTGGAGTCACCATAGCTCTTCGCGTACCAGACATGCCCTGTTGGGTTGGCATTTCTTGACACATCATGCGAACACAGACATGGCGTTGGCATGAAAGGTTTCATGCAGATGTAGATATCACTCTCAATAGTCTACGTACCATTAAAATTCCAAATGTTCACGAAGAAAATTTAATTTCGGTCAGAGGAAAAATTTGTTTTCTCGACAACTCCTTCCAAGCCAGAATTTTAAAGTTTGAAAAGTTCTCGCACAGGGGAAGTAATAGAAGGAGAATGTCGGACGAAAATCATTCCTTTGCCGACGAAGACGAGGGCTTCCCTATTCGTCTTCCGGGCCTCAAAAATTTCAAGTCGATGAAACGCGGCGTGGTGGGCGGAGGGAGGGAGCGGGATAGACGGCAAATCGTGAATAAAAGCTCCCCGACATCGAGGGATCGCCGTGAAGGAGGACGCCCCGTGAGATCATAAGCAGCTTAAACCCGACAACACCCTTCCCCCGCCAACCTCCACGGCCTGACCCCTTTTTCCCCTCGACTTCCTCGGGTCCTCGCCTCCAACCCCCCACCCTGCCTCATCGCTCCCCGATCCCACACTCCCATCCCATCCATCACTGCTCTCTCCCCCACCACCCCCCGAGGCCCCCGCCCTCTATCCCCACACCCCTCACCACCCTCCACCCCCCCTCGCCACGCCAACCCATTCCTTACACTTTACGACTCCACCCTGGAGCGCACACATCCGCGCGGAACCCCCTCGTGAGGGCCGCGGCGAGGTGAGTGGGACCGTCCGAGGGGCCCCCAACGGTCCCACCCCATGCACACCTCAACCTCTACCTACGCCTGCCTCTCCCTACTACACCCTCTCACGCTTGGGAGAGGAAAACGGAAAACCAAACCAGCCATTTTCACGGCTTCGGAGGGAGTTTTTAAAAGTCGTTGAATAGGAACGGAGGAAGAGAGTGAAAGAGGAAGGTTTTGAGTCGAGGGAGAGGAGGAGATGGGAGAGGTGAGGGTTTTCCACGTGTGTCGTGTGTGCGTGTGTGTGTGGGGAGGGCACCTTTGGAAGTGCGTGGATGTGCGTAGAATGCGTGTGAGTGCGCCCGTCTTGTTGTTGCTGTCGAGAGTGGGGAAGTGGGATGGGATCTCCCCTAGTCTCGTCTCCTACACGAATCTCCCGTTCTGTTACGAGATCTCTCCGCTCTTTTCTCTCTCTCTCTCCGAAGGGGTGTGTTCACTCCGTGAGGAAGTCTAGCTCCAGTAGGGATTTGAAAGGGACGGAGGATTTGGAACGTAACGGTTTTTTTCTGCCACCCTCTCTCTCTCTCCAGTCCCCCTAACCCCCCTCCCGACCCACCCCCTCCCTCCACCTCTTTTGATGCGGGGGAATTCTTCCGTTTCGCACCTCGCTCACTACATGCCGAAATCTTTATCGGAGCACTTAAGGCCCAACAATGGGAACGGTCGGATGATTTCTTATTTCCAATTGTCGAGAAATATTTTACGCTTCCCTAATAAAAGGGAAAAACGGTCCAAGTTGGAAGCAGCAGCGTCGTCCAGGTCGTAAAGATATCGTGTTTACTAAAAAGATCACGTGTGGCATTAAGACGTGCACGGGACTTTTTTCATGGATGGTTCCGTGAAGGCGGAGCAAATTCCAGAAGGAAACGAGTTGTGATCGCGGAGGTGTCATGATGCTTGCTCTTCGAGCGCTTAAGAAGGAAATGTAAGATTAGATGTTCCTAACAATAGGAACGGATAGATTTGTCGCGTTCCAGCAGCTAAAGTCTTATTGCATCACCATCCAACGACGGCCGGGGATCACAGAGCGCAAAAGTCACAGAAAGTAACTTTGTTAGAATGAACAATTTATTAAATAAAAGAAAGAGTACAACTGGCTCCGCTCGTTAAGGCATAATCAGGTTGTGCGATTGTGCAATTCTAACGAAATTTATTTTAAGTTTACGACAATGTCCCGCATCCACTAAGTTACGCCTACCAGAATTTTACAAGCCGCGAAATTTTCGCGAGATCAGCCCTTTGAGGAACTACCGATCAGGACAGTCCGACAACAAGGTTCCTCAATTAATTCGCACAATTTCCTCCGACTTGAAGAGACATGTGCACAAAGATGCGTATTCTTGGAATGACGTACAAAAGGAGGGATGCAACGCGAGACTCACGGAGAAGAGGGCAAATGTCGTATCCGTGATTTGATGGAGACGCCAACGGGCGCCCCCGTGTTTGCAGCTCTCAAAACACATGCCGTTGTAAATTCCACTAATTAGCTGCGATCTGAGGTCGTCGCTGTGCCTTTTGAGAGGTCCCCCCGAGGGTGATCCTCCATCAATTTGGCCTTGAGTCCCCAGAGACGACACATTTCGCCCATCCGAACGAGCCTCGCGTGTGTCCGACCGTCTCGGCTACCGGTCACTCGCGGGCAGCTATATGTCCTTCCTCTTGTGGGAGAAGTGTTGTGCAGGTCGGTGAATTCGAAGGGCGGGGGGGGGGGTTGAGGAGGAGAAGCTGTGTTTTTACGCGCCCTTACACCTGCCAATGTGCACCACCGACTTTGCCTCCGACAACAACAACCTCCGCCACGTAAGGGGACTTAATTTATTCCGAACCTCTCCATCCCGTCCCATCCCCTCGCTGCAGCACCAGCCGTCGGATTCCCTTCGCTGCCCCTCTCCCACTCCTTCACGGACTCCTCCTACGGGACGCGGGAGAGGAGGTGGGGGTTCGAGTAGGGGGGGGGGAGGGAGCAGGTTCCAGATGAAAACTCTTGACACCGAAGGTCACGGGTTCGACCGTTTTCACTTTGCTCTTCGCACAGGAAATTCAACAAGAGCTAATGAGCAACACGAGCCGATTGCCTTTATGTGAATTGCTCCAAGGAGGGTGGGGGGGGGGTAGGAGTGACACTAGCGATAAGGCTAACCGATTAAGGCTGGTCGGGGAAGCCGGTCAAGATTTAGGGCACTGGAGAGAGGAGAGATCACTTCCTAAGGTCGTAATGCATCGGCGAACAGTAAAAAAATATACATCCACTAACATCCATTAAGTGACAAGAATCAATACAATAGAGTCAATTTAAACAACGGGTTTAACTGCATTCATTTTGTAAATATGCCTTTTGGTATAAAGAAATGCAAAGGCTATTTTATTGAGAACCCAAGAATGTAAAAACAACGAAATCAATTCTTCAAGTGCCTAAATTGGAACTGGTTTAAGGAAAAAAATCTTTATTTATATTTCATGAGTATACATTATTATGAATACACGAATAAATGTAATAAAGCATCCATGAAAACATTTGCATTCAATTCAGTCTGTGGATTTTGAAGAGGAAGAAATTAAGTTCCTCCAATTTTACGATTGCCCAGCACTATAGCTTGGGCCTCCCATCTACAATGTCGAATAATATATTGGACTAAATTGATAAAATAAATGATATAGACACAATTAGTGAGAGATTCAAATATCACTTCTACCATGGTATTCACAGCAAAACAAAAGCTAAGCTGTATGTTCAATTCTAAAAGTAAAATTTAAAGCTTTGCTCGGGACACACGCTCCCAGATTATATAAATAGGCATACGGGTAAGTGTACGTGTTTATGTATTTATTCAAATAAGTATTCATGTTTATGTTTAAGTGCATATTTATGCAGAAACGACCTGTCCAGTAACGACCCCCGCCACACGACCTTGTAGGGTATTGGGCAGCTGCGCTTAGCTGAATGACAGTTAAGGTTTAAGGTGTGTGATGTGGCTGTACTAAAATGAATACCAATGTATGAATTATACGTGAATACTTATGCGGACAATATTTCTACATTGAATGGTAGTTTAGATAAAATAATGCTTTACTTGAATTACTTCATATATTTTTCGGGCTAGAAAATCTGGAGCAGAGCTCAGAAAATTCCAGGTGCCTAGCAGGAGGCGAACGCGATCCGAAGTGTCGGAAATAGCTCCTCGCGCCCTTCTTTCGGGTTTCTTGCCTGAGCCCGGAGGGTTAAAAAAAAATGGAAGTAGACACATTAATCTTGGCAGTATTGAATGGTTGGAGTAGTAAATCAATAAGTTTAATGTAAACGATACTGAGTATAATATTTAAATGAACAGATTTCCGAAAAGTGAAAGTAGTACGTATACATGTATACCGTCATCTCTTCTGAGGGAGGAGCTATGGGCATTTATCAAATAATTGTGAAGAAACGAAAAATGATCTCTTAAAAATAATCCGGCGTGACAAAATAGTGTTCAATTTAACGTAACACGTATTCAACATATTTTCACTTTCATTAACATGAATGAATCATTTTCTACAGCTTTTGTTCTATTAATGGCACAAAAAGATGCATCGGATGGTATTGAACGTAAATGTTTGTTGCAAATGTAAACATTTGTTCTAAATATTCTTTAGAAGAGTTCACATTTTATAACAAAAATTGAATATTTAGGGATTCCCTTGACGTTTAGAGAACTGAAAAAATATACTTTGGAACTATTAGGATTTTGGCTTTAACGGAATTTCCCAAAATATGATTGAAGAAGTTATTTTAGAATATTTTATAGTACCACACATTCTTATCTCTCAAGTAATTACTCGGGTAAAATTGAGGAACGTTAAAACACAACACATTTGTATTTTAATCCTCAATCCGTTCTGTTCCATTCTACCTTAATCCTCAATCTGTTCCATCGTATAAGTTAATGCAGTTTTTATTACACATGCCGGTTAGGGCTGAAGTGAAGAGAAATAGCTACCGTTAATATCTAATACTGGCATCTCTTTCCCACACCTCTAGTGTTGATTTGGAGGAGCATCTCGGAAATCAAACGTTACAATGTTATTCCGAGGTCTGACGCACCAAAACTCATTTCAGTGACACGGTTGTAGCGAAAGAGTTATTTGTTCTCCGGAGTCTTAATTCCAGTTAACTCATCACGTGCGAACGCACTGAAATTCAGACCCAACATAAACATCAAAAGGGATTCGAATTTGGGTCCCTCGTGACTCTTGTTCGTGAGTTTCCCTTTCAGTTGCCACGCGAGATCCCTGAAAATTTACGCCCCAGCGCCGTTTTCTCTAATCACTCCGCAATTAAGCATGCAGCAGTTACGACAAAGCCTTCCCCAGGAGAGCGTTAATTTAAACACGATTCCTTTCTCTCGGGTGAATTCTATCGTGGAATCGAGTGGCACACAAGTGAGGCAGAAGAAAAACGATTTTACGGCAACGAACTCCTGACTTGGTGCGGCAATTTGTCGAAATGGCATGCCCAAATGGTTAACAGACAGAAGTTAACAAAAGGATGGAAATTCAGAGTGGCTGATGGTCGTCGAAGTGGAAGTAGTTTACGCTCAACACGTCGTCTATACTCATCTATTCTGTTTTCTATCAATGATGACTTTCAGTCTTTTGAAGTTTAAAAATAAAATTGCATCGCGGAAAGCGGTCGGCTGCCCCACGTCCAGCACTAAAATTTTCTAAGGTGACTACACTGGGATATTGAACAAAAACAAAATAAAGCATGGTTTTAAAATTTATAACCAAACAATCCATTGCATCAAACATAAACCGGTTTCTATGGACCGGTTGAATGACTCTCCTGGATCCCCGCAATCAGAAAATGTTTCCAAGACAGGTAGCGAGGTGTGCCCTGTGAGATTGAACTCGAAGTTGATCGCCTGCAGGGCAAGACTAGAATTAAAAAAAAAAATTCTCCTCCTGCATGGGTGGTACTTCCTGTGAGACCAGATTTCAGATCGAAGTATAGAATGCCGTACATAACTTAGGAGGAGGGAACAAGATGGCCCGGCACAAACATAAGTAGTTTCTCCTCCGCTTTAAATTCAAAGATGGAAATTAAAAATAACTTAAAGAGCAAGTGAGTAAATAATAATTGGATCGCGAAGAAGAAATTAAACTCGAGTGTGTCCACTGCAATTTAAGTGACGCTGGAATTGAAAGCCGCATTCCCGAGTTTTTTTTTCACAGTCGATCGCAAGATCTTGTTCGAAGCTCGCCAAACGTAATCGGTGTATAATTAGCTCTAAATATAAACTTTCAGCTGGCGACAGGTGAAGAAGAGAGGGCGACGAGGACGGAGGAGCACAACAGTTGGCAAAACGTGCCTTCCGCCGGGGACGAAAGCATTGCATTGCATATACATAACTGAACGCGCGCACGCGAGCCGTAAAAAAAAAGAAAATGGGAGAACGGGGAAACAACGGTCCATTTGTACGGACTCGGTGGTGTTTGCACTTGCGTCAAGTTTTTAGTCGACAGTGCCCATTGAAATGGAAAGTGAAAAAAGGAGTAAGGGAGCATTTGCATTTACACCCGACCCCTCATGCTACCGCAAGGGCATGCGCCGCCGGGCTGTATGAGTCCAATTCAAATATAATGAGAAAAAAATCACGCATAATGAATGCATAAATAAAAAATATTATTATCATGTTAATCAGTGGTAGAGCGAAGGGAAACCACGTGAAATATGCTTGGGGGGAATTAGGTCAAGAAGAATGAAACCTTGGGTACCCAAAACTGGGATAACAATTGAAAATATTAGGCATGTTTTTTTACCATTACTTAATACAAATTTCAATGGGTTAATGTTCACGTCCTAACACTGCGTAACCTAGAAAGCACGATTTCCCGAGAGGAATACTGAGATTCAATTAAAGGGCTAGATCCCTGAAAGTTCAAATGCATGAGGAAAAACATAAAACGCCAAGGTGAATTTACAGTTCATTGCACGACTGAAGCATCATGATATATCATCACCCAAGAGTTATTCTGCGACGAAAGTATTTCAATTACTAGGTCCTAGATGCTATAACTAAACGCACGGATTTGAACATGGCTAAGGATTCTGAGAATTCGTTTCCCAAACTATCAGAACATACTTTCCCACCGACTGTCAGTTATCATTATTTACAGCCGGACCCTTTAAAAATCCCCCCCCTCAATTCTTCCGCTCTCCAACCCCTGCCAACCCCCTTGCGACGTCCAGGTATCGACACGAGCCCGCACGCACCGTGAACCACCCCTTGGGTCACTCTCAGACCTCCACCGCCCCGGATGAAAAGAGTTGGAAGGACATTCCACCGCCGAAGTACCCAACGGGAGGGGGGGGAACATGGGAATCGAACCGGGAACCCGACGACCTTTGCGATCACCGAGACCCCTCACCTGCGCGGTGGCGTAAGGGTGGAAGGCATTCGGCAAGGCGTGTGATAGGAAAAGAGAAAAAGGAGGAAGGAGACGTGAAGGAAGTGGGAGATGGGACAGATAATGACACCGGGACGGGAAGGGGAGGTGGGAAGCGGGAAGAGGCGGGAGAAAGTGGATAGGGAGAGGGGACTTAAGAGAGGAACACCGATGGAAGCAGGGAGAGAGGGAGAGAAAGATGACAGTCACGCGTGTGGAAAGGAGGCACGGAAGAGGAGTTAGCGGGGGAAGGGGAGAGCGGGGGAAAGTGGTAGGGAGACCGGAAAGGAGAAGAGAGTTTGCGGCGGGGAGAGGGGAGGGTTGGAGAGGCAGGTATGTAGTGTAGGGATGAAGGGTGGGATTACGGCTTTGGAAGGGGTGTGCTGGGGAAGGTAGATGGGGAGAGAGAGAAAGAAAGAGGAGAGGATTTTTGAGGAGTCTTTCTCCTTTCCTCTCCCTGTGTGGACTCCGGGCTGGGATGAGAACCACGAAGTTTCGAGACTGAACAGGAGGAGGAAAGGAGCAGCGCGCAGAGCGTGTATCGGGAGGGAGAGGTGAGAGGCAGAAGAGGGAGGGGTGGTGATGTGTTTGAAGGGATGCGAGGGCGAGGTGAGGGAGCTCTCCCATCAGGCGAGCGTACGTACACAAGGAAGCCGTGAGGTCCCGAGGAGGCAGGGGTTGGTGTAGCTATTGGAAACGTATTGGGGACGGGGTGTGTGGAGAATACGGGCGCGGAGCGGGGGGCAAAGGGAATGGGAAGGGGAAAGGCGGCGAGGAATAGTTTCGGTGAGGAGGGAGAAACTTAAAGGGGGGGAGAGGGGACTGGGAGGATGTGAAAAGGGGGCGGGGGGATGGATGGATGGATAGGTGGGGAAACGGGGCGTGAGTACCTGCGCACAGCGAGACCCGTAAAAGAAGAGAGAAAGAGAGGGGAGGGCGAGAGCGAGGTTGTGGCCCGTGAGCCGGGTTCCTGTTCAAAGAGACACGCACGGCTGTCAAGGCGGGCAGAGGAGACACACACGGACCAACACTAACACACACACACACACGCACTGACAAGCGCTCGCATACACACTCGCAGGAGCGCGTCCTCGAGGAAAAAGCATCGGGGACGCCTCAGTCAGTCTGTCCCCTTCCTCCTACTCCTCTTGCCTTTCAAAAATTCGAGCGTTTACATTTACGGCACGGCATTTGCGCCATCGGGGACCGCCGAGTCTGCGACGACGGCGGCGGAGTCCCTCCTCCGGGCGTAATCGGATTGATTTGTACGCGAGGGAATGCCGGGAAGTGAGAGCGGTGGAAGGCGGGTGGCTACCGGACTGTTAGGAGAGGGAAGGAGAGAGAGAGAGGCACGAAGTTTTTTCGTCCGCGCGCGGAAGGAATTCTCGACGGTGGTGGCCCTCTGGCATCTCGGGTGAGGAGTCGAGCGCAGGAGGAACATTATATAAAAAGAAAACATTCCCATGGGTGAAAGGAAAGAAAAAAAATTGCAATCCGGGTCACCTGCGACAAATTTATTTCTTAAATTCAAGCCATCGGCACAGAACCGTGGCTGAAAAATCGAAATAGCGGCCTGGAGAACTCGAGAGGGACGGCAGATATCATATCTGAAACGAGCTCACGAAAATGTTGGAGTATATATATATATATATATGCAGCCCAGCAACGAGTATTAGCGTTCCAAATAATCTGCCATTGAGACTAATGTTAACTAAAATCTCTCCTGCCCACGCCGCTCATTCCCCATCCCGAACCCGAAGTGATAAATTTATCTCCGCGTAATAGCTAAGTCATATTTTGCTATTATCTTAATGCGGTCATGAGCATGACGTCTCCATTATAATACCAGCGGTAAGGCTTGCATTAATTTCTATGGTCTGAAGGACGCTGTCTTGTCACAATTATTCATAAGGGTCTATATTTCATCGCAGCTCTATGTAACTATATGCAAAACACGTTGCTCCAACGACCATGAAGGAAGTTTCGACTACATTGCCGACTGGCACGAAAACTTATTATATTTATATCGCTCATCTCAACATAACCCGACTGACCTGCACCAAAAGGCATATAAATGTGTCATGATACCAAATATTTGTAAAATTTAACCTTAAGGGTAGCAAATGTCCTCCAATTGGCCACCAGCAATGCAATCAGAATGACTTACAAAATGAAGCGAATGCATATTATTATCCTAGGATCTGACGCGGTTCCCGACTTAGGTGAGCCGACGAAAACTGAGGAGAGTTCACTCGAGCGTAAGGTCTGGAGTCATGGGTCGTTTACGGTGGGATTCTAAGAAAAGAGACAAAGGGATACAGTAAGGAGGAATTCCAAAGGGAGCGGCTTAGTATTACTTCGAGGGCGGGAAGAGATGGGTGCTATCTGAGAACGTTGGAGAAGATAAATCCCGCAGGGAATTCGATAGGATTTTACGCAAGGCTGTGCGAAACCGACGCGGGGCGGAAACACATTGGAGGGTCATCATGAATTAGATCTTTTCGGTGCTTGAGCGGCGACATATCTGCCGTCTGTCGTAAGGGACGACGATCAGTCCGACGCAGTCCTCCGTCCTTCCCCCAAGAGAAAAAAAACGTAAACACAGTGACCTCCCCTCTGTGATTATTCTGTTGAGAGTACGCTTGGGACCGGAGGAAGGAGGAGAGAGAGGCTCTGGGGTTCTTTCGTTTTTTTTATTCTTTGCTTCCCTATCTCTCTCCCCCCCCCCTTCCCTAACTCACGCTAATGACCTTAACTCTTGACCCACCTCCAAACAATGCCACGCGACCGCGCCAACCGTGGCTGTGCCTCCATTCCATCGGGTTGTCCTGGAGGTAAAGTGCACCTCCGCTTTACAGAGGTGAAGGATGTGATAGGGGGAAAAGTGTACTTCGTCCAAGCCTGCAGTAAAATAACTGCTGATTTGAAGGAATTTTAAAAAAATGGATAAAATAACGAGGCCATAAAAATATCGGCAGTAAATGCGAATCCAAAAAAAAAAAAAAACTTGAAAGCATAAATTTTTGACGACCTGCACGGACATGTTTTTGAGCTTTTAAACTCAATTTTTATCAAAACCTTTTCAACTCCACGATTTCATAATAATGCGAATAAACTAAAGCGACATAAGAGGCTCTAAAGACAATAATTCAGAATTTCGCATTTACGTGGGCTTAATACATTTTTCAAATCAACATTTTCAAATTGAAAAGCGATAAAAACGAACTGACAATCCCGTTTCTCTTTAAAAGCGTTTACAGTTATGCAAGTGGCATAGGCGAAGTTTCCTATACCCAGTTCATTTTGAAACACAGCCGTTATAATGAGGTCAAAAAACTTGGAACAAGGTAACTACTGAAATATGAAAAAAAATTGTACGATTACTTTCGACAGAGCATCAACTTTTAATCTCCCCACAAAACACCAAATTTTGAAAATCTAACTTCAACCAACGCGCGCGACCGTTCAGAATTACCCAGTCACACAAATAATTTGAGGAGAATAGTCTACTGTTATTTTATTTGTTTAGCTTGAAAACTCTACCGAGTTCGTTTTGCGTGTACGCTACATCATCTACAGCATTATAGTTTCAATTTACAACGCAGAAGGTAAATATGTCAAACGGTTTCGGAAATCAGTCGCTGTTTGCATTATTCGGACGAAAAAATATTTTCAGAGAGCTAACACTCGGGAGAGCAAAACCTAGTTAGGCATTGAATCCCCCATCACGGCGACACAATAACCGCCCGCTAGTTGCTCTGAAAAATAAAATAACAAACCCAAGATGAATGCGCTCGAGACTTAATCCACCCCTTCACAAAACCTATAGGAAGTGGGAGAGCAGTCAGAAGTGCGTGCGGGCGCCATTTCATCCCTCTATCCCACATTATTTGTACAGCACACCCCCCACCGGAACGCTCAATTTGTAATAATTCCACTCGGGAGCGCTTTCACACCCCCATGCGAGGCGCGCACATATGGCGAGAGGGCCGTGCACTCTCTTCAGCGGTGGAGAGGGAGGGGGAAGGGAGGAGGCGAGAGGGAGAGAGAGATTTGAAGCTTGGGAGCTCCGGATGAAATGGCGCGGGATGGAGGGATTGCGGCTAGCGCGCCGAGAGACGGGGCTAGAACATGAGTGGGGGGGGGAATCCTGTCAGAAGGAAACTCGGCCCCCGCTTCCTAAAAACCCACACCCCTGCTCACCTCGTCCCCTTTGCCCCCGTCCGCCCGCCGCCGCCACCTGCCTTCCCCTCCCCGACCCCGAAAAAAACCCTCCCCGTCTCCCATCCCACCTATGCGGGGCAGAGGAGGGACTCTCCTCTCACCGAAAAAGGGACGCAAATCCTCCCCGTGGTATCCCTCTCCGCAGATATATCCCCGAGGCCATTCTTGAGTCTAGTATGGAGCCAGAGAGGGCGAGTGAGAGAGCGAGAGACAGCGTGTGGTGGGGCCCCAAAAATGACAATCGAAAAAGGGCGACGGTGGATGCCTGTGTGCAAGAGGAAAGGGGGGTTTTTGGGGGGGCCACGCTGGCCCCCCTTCATCCCCCTCCCGGTCTGAGTGTGCCCCGGGGCGACGGGTTTGCCCTATTCCCACGGAATTCGGTCGATCGTTTGACTCCGTCTCTCGCTCACTCCTTGGGTCTCCCGAAAACTCTTTCTGCCCTCAGCCCGACCTCCTTACCCGCACCACTCCGACACCCCCCCCCCCCCGTATGGAAGAGCACCCACACTGCACCCACTCCCTATTTTTCTTGACTACGAAGGAGGACCCCGAGTGATCAAAGTTTATCTTATCCGGTGGTCGTCATTCTTGCATAAAAATCATCAAAAGAGGCGCTGCTTGGTGTAAGGGAATATCTTTATCAGTCATTAAAATAGCATTAACTCGGGTCATACCGTGACAAAATAAGTCAAAATTACTCGGGATTGGGCTTTTCTTTCGATGACAATCGGGAATCAATTCAATCAATCGAGCCTGACGTGTTTTTGATGAATGCGACGAGGTTAATCAGTAATTGGCTCATTTCTGAGTTCAATTCCATAATAACATATTATCATCTTCCTGAATTACTGGTGTACTGAGTTACTCTGAAAAATAGCTTGTTAACCAAGCCTAATTAAAAGCCTATCTATTTACTATTTGTCAATCTATCGTTTAATTTATAATTTTATTTGCTGAATCAGTACATCAATATTAATATGATTTCTACATTAATATATCAATATTAACTTGATAATAATTAAAGTCTACATTTATCTACTTAATGATAATTCTATCCAGTACGGTCATCATACTTTCAAATCTCGAGATCATATCCGTTGATGATTGTTCTTTACATGTTGAATCATAGTTCAAGCCTTCGAACTAAATTATTGTACTTTTTGTACACGGCAAATGCAAAGTTTTGCAGTATTCCAGCTGCGTTAACTACCGTACTTCGTTCTCGATGATATCCATTATAAGTTTTACAAGACATTCCTACGATTCAAGGGAAGAAAATGCAATAGTTGAAATTTACAGTCAAATTCGTAGCAATGAGGACCCATTTACCGAAGGACGATGATGCTACGGTCGAAATTCGTCCTAATAAACCGTTTTTATCTCCGTTTCCTCTGACCTCGACATCCACCTTCGAGCCCTCTCGGCTTCGTTCATGAGTCGTGGCTTGGCCCTTTCAGCTGAAATAGTATTTCAGATTGATTCCTCGTAAAGTGGCTGATTTGACGTCACCAGCGTTTACTCTCCATCTGGCGAGATTTTTTCCGGATCATTAAGCAATAACATTAACGAGGCTGACCTGATCAAAGATAATGCGTTATGACAAGCATGATGAAGTCCTCTGACAATGGAAACATGTGTGGTCATATTCAATTG